>JARHVA010002556.1:2002500-2489366 GCA_037957365.1 Torreya grandis | reverse complement strand
TATACATTAAAAATTTAGATCCTAAAATAACATAATAAAACTCAATAATATCCATATTATTTTTTATATCATCTTCAATGTTGTGAATAAAATGAATACTATCATTAAAACATGATAGTTAAGGTAAAATCTATCATTATTAAGAGTGATCCTTTTAATAATATTAGAATTATGTTCCCTTTACAATAGGTATCCAAAATCATCTGTAGCCAAAACATATAGAAAAGGAGGTAACAAAAAACCTTGGTAAATGTATTTTTGAAGCACAAAGGATTTTATGAGAGAACCATTCACTAAAATTATATACGAGGCATAATTGAATAACATTTTGATGTGGTGAATAATTCTTCCCCAAACCCAAAATATATTCATATATTAAGAATGATTGGCCATTTGATTATGGCATAGACTTTATCAAAGTCAAACTTAATAATTAGTGAGTTTTGAGAAGTTTTTTTTTCACATTATATAGATTCCCAAGCTAAGACCATATTGTCTAGAATAAACCTCATACTAATAAATCATGTTTTATCAATTCTAACAATCTCTTTCACCACTATTTTAATATGATGAGAAATAACTTTATCAATGATATTGTAATATGTATTAAAGAGAGTGATGGGTCTCCAAATCGGTATATTATCTCTACTATTACCTTTAATAATTATTTTTATCATCCCTTGGTTGTTAAAGGTACCAAGTAAGCCAATTTTTTCATCCTAAAGATAAACTTGTTAAAATTTATAATAAATATTAGGCCATGTAGCCTTGAAAAATATAGCTAGTAGCCCATCTAAGACAAAAAAAAAATTCATCTACCATAGAGAATAAACAATATTAAAATTATTTAAGAGTTATAAATCTATCAACATGTTCATGTGTGTCTTACATGATATTTATTGGAATACAATTGCTCACCACATTACGTAGTTTGATGTAGGAAACATCATTCGTGTTTCAAATAATGAATAAAGTTTTAAAATGATAACCAAATACATTTTTAATCATAATATAAGATGAGAAACAATTCATATTATGATATAATGTGGCAATTATTCTCTCCTTTTGGTGTTTTTGATTTATATATTTAAAGGCAAACTTGGATCTTTTATCTGCCTATTTATTCCAAGTAAGATAGGATCGTATTTGATCCCCCTCATTAATGATTAAACTAAAATTTTCTTATCTAATTTTACATAAAAACCACTATATTTTTAATTTTTTCATCCAAAGGATTAGAGTGAAGGATTTTATTTCCTTCCTCAATCCTTATTATTATAGACCTTTCCTTCCTCTTCTTGGCCTAGCCAAAATTGTTACCATAAGATCAATGAAAAGAGCGACACATGTCAAGAGAATTTTGCAACCAAAGCATAAAATTGTTACTTTATTAAGGCTTGGTAACTAAATACCAAAGAGTACCGAGGGAAACTATATAATCCTTATTAGTCAAATGAGTCACATTGAGTTTTTATGAAAAATTACAAGAATTATGTTCATTTTCAATAAGACAAAATTCCTAAATAATGGGAATATGGTCAGATAAAGTGGTATAAATATCCACATACAACATTCCCCTAATATGATGTGGTGACTTTAAGGTTTGAGGATACATAAAATATATCTATATGAATGAATTTTATGTTAAGACTTAATCTAAAATTTGACCATGTGAACTAATGTTCCCACTAAGTACTAAACTTCCCATGTATGGGGTTAATAACCCCTAAGGAGTTCATTCAGATGGGGATAGTTTATAATCACTAGGATAGCTTCTATCTATTTTGTTTTCTATCATGTTAAAATCACCTCCAACAAACCAATCATTAGAGGTAAGGTTATCACCTATCCATTTCAAAATTTTGTGCATTCAAGATTATTATTAAGGGAATAAACTAAGCAAAAACCAATAATTTTTTGTAACAAGGTAAGTTATCTAAATACAACAGTGTTTAAGGGAGTTATAAATAATAAGTTTGTTTATCTAAGTGGAATAACCAAACACCACTCCACCTCTAAAATTATAATCAGAGGATTGAAAAAAGTCACATATTTACAAACGTGCTTGAGGGAAGATTCAATTTTTAACATCCCAACCTTTACTTCTTGCATAAAAATAACATCAAGGTTCCATATATCAAGTTCATTATTAATATAAAGCTTATGGTCATGGATTGACATAACTGTCAAGTTTTAAACAAATATTTTACACTTCATTGATAAAGTGGAATATATTCTTTTGGCTCTGCAAACAAAGCTAAGAATTAGTTATTGAGGGGAACTAATTTCTTAGTATCTGAGTTATAGGTAGATACTCCACTATTAACTAGGGATAGATAATGTTGTATGGTAATTTGTGGGGAATTTTCATTTAGCATCCTATTCTAAAAAATAATGTGACCTTATATGGAGTCTCTTTTAAAGAGTTATTACTAGTTTCATTGAGATCTTTCCTATTGTTAACTACACACCATCCTTACTCCACAATAACATCATTATAAATGGCCCCACCTCATTCAAATAAATATTTGATATGGTCCATGGATTATATTTAATGAAACTAAATGAAAATGTTTCATAGATTTATGAAACAAGACAAAAACCCTTAATATATGGGCTTTTTGATATGTCATAGTGGGCTAGATTCAAAAAAATCCATTTGGACCTTACAATTCAGGTAGGTGAGGGAATTGATAAGGAAAGATCATCCAAATGCATGGATGAAAAATGAATTACTTTTTAATTATATTTTTTATTTTTCATGATCAATAATTGAAGGTGTTTATCCAAATAATAGGCATCTATTAATATTTGATGTCCATGGCAACCAAATCAAATTATAGACTATAGAGGAAACCAACAAATTGGGCATTGACCTAATAATACTACTAGAACATACTTTAGATCAAGAGTTGAAGATAGGTTATTCAATCGTTAGTGAATAAATCCAAAACAACTTAAAGACACAACTTTTCAAGCTTAATCCCTAGGGTGAGCTATGTGATTAAAAAAATAAGAAATGCAAATTGGAAAGATAAAAACAACACTTTTAACCTCCTTTAAGGATATGTTTGAAAACTGGTATAAAATATTTGAGCTCACCTTGTAGATGTATAAGTATTCATTGATGCTTGAATTCTTTTGTGGGAGATAGTCTCCTTGTCTACACTTGATCTTATTTTTGGCTTGGCATGAGAGAGAAAATTGATTAAGCTTCTTAGAATGATCTAGTAAAGTAAATTTACATTAGGAAACTTGATTAAATGAGAGGTTTGAGGGATATATTTATTATAGAATTATTGAACTTTTGTGGACCATTAATTTCATCTTAAGATGTAGGGTTGAGGATTGATCCTTAAATCCATGATTACGCCTTTGGAGTGTGTAAGATATACCATTTAATTCATTTTTGAGTATGAAATATATTTTTGAGGGAAATTAAAGTCTTTATTCCTCTTAGAGTGTGTAATAGGGGTATATTAAATTTAAGAGTGTGTGTAAGTGGTCATGTCATAAGCCACCTTTCCCACACTCCACTCCATTCTATTGACTTGCCCCTATGACATCACCTATATGAGATAATAATTCAACTTTGATTTTTAGGAAAATAGGGTAATTCAAATCCATGGATTTTACCATTAGATGAATGATTAGGATAATTAATCAAGGTGATCAATTAATTAGAAGAAAGGTAAAGTTTGCAATGTTTCTTTGTCAATGAAGTTTTCACTTAATTGACCTGTGATGATACTTGTAAAGTGATTATTTAATTTGGGATGCACTTGATAAGATAAATGATGTAAGATTATCTATTGACCTAATTAGGTATTTATCACTATTATTTAGGGTAAAATTAGTAGTTGTGTGGGCAAATTTGGTATAGTGGGAGATTTTTAGTTAAACTTTCATATGATTATGGAAAGTCATTATGAATGAAATTTAGACATAGAAGTGATAAAAATGAAGTGTCTAAAATTTCCCCCTATTTTAGAAGGTGTTAATGTTAGTGTAGGTATTTATTTTTCTTGTATTTTATTAATTGGATTATTCCTACACACATGGGTTATTTCTACACTTGAGTTAGCTTGTTTAGGTCTATTTATACATAGGGGGTTATTCTTTTTTATTATCATTGAATAGTGGATGTTACTCCTTGATTTTTCATTTCAAAATTAGGATTTAAATTCATATTTTATGCCTTTGTCATCATTAATGAAAGAGTTATACATTATTCTCATATTTGTACATCCTTTGGGTGAGCTATTCAACATAGAGTGTATCACATATTTTCTCTTATTTTTTGTGCAACATTCTGATTCTTGCTCTTAGTAATGTTTATGTAATAGTTTTGATTTTTATAATAAATTTTTTAATTTATTTAAACTAGATATCTTGGCCAATGCTTCGATATGGTATCATAGGGATAATTTGGTTTAGTGATTGTCTAATTTTTATCGTTAATAATTTGATATCTATGAGTTTTTTCATTTAAAAATTCAAGAGAGCCTCTTTTCTTCCTTATTCACTAAAATTAGAGTATTATGGTTTCATCTTGATCCATTTGTATTATATTGGATGCATCTATGTAAAGGACATTCACTCATTAGTGAATCACTTTTTTAGATCTAAATGCTTTCCTTCGGTGTTAGTTTGGTTTTCCTCTTCACAGTCTACTGCAGATTTAAATTAAGTTTAAGGTCAAATTGTGATTTTTTCCACTAGGTTGAGCAAATCTATTGCCTAGTCAATACACTTGCATTAACTCTCTCACCGCTATTGTTCTCTTAGCTAGTTCATAGGAGAGGAAGTGTCATACCCTTTTATGCACAAATTAGTTTTTTGGCCAAAGCATAGTGGTGTTGAATAACATTATTTGGCACCTAATTTTTTCTAATCTGAATAGTGGTTTATAGGATGAGAGGAGTACTTTTCTTCAAAATGTAATTTAGTTCATCCTCATGATAGGAATCTAAATTGTATTCCTTGTAGATTTGAGCATGCAACCAGCATAATAGGGATAATATTTGCCTTAGAAGAACCTAGTTTACATATAAGTGTGGACTTGTGGCATTGTCATACTAAGAATAGGGCTTGACAACATGTTTGTTTTGTTTAAAGCATATAAACCCTCTAAGACCTACTTAGAGATATATAACATGTCTTAATGTAACATGGGCTATATTTGGTGCCTTTTGTGGAAATAAATGACTATCACACACTCCTTATGCCATGTTTGAACATTATTTTACTATTTTAAAGCCTAGTTTTGTGTTATATCTCATGTCTACTACATATCTCTCTCAAGGACTATGCATATATTAGAGGGTTGCATATACTTCTCTCAAACTAGTGTATCAGGAATAGATGACTAAGTAGATGAACATTGGTGGCATCATACAAATCCCCTTTCCTTATTATCATATAGATAATTCAAATGCTTAATTTTTCCCTAATATTAAAAACAAGTTATCTTTTAATTATTTTTATTAATATAGCTTATTTTTTTAAATCACCTTCAAAAAGAAATTTTTTTCATTATGAATGCACATATGGGTGTTACGGTGACTAGTTAAGGCTTTGTGTTGTAGTGAGAGAGATATTAGGTTCAAATCCCAAACTTAGTTTAAGTTATAACAACTGGTTATAAGGATAGGTATACTTTTTTATTGTCAAAGAGCATTTGAAATTTTTATGTAATTTTAATTAAATAGGCCATTAATGATAGAAAATGTAAGTTACTATAACTTTTGATCAGTAACTTAGTATTGAGTTCCATCTTTTTCTAAAGTGTATAATTATTGTCCTATTTATATTGGTCTAATTTGTTTTGTAAACACACTAAAATTATAAAGTGCCAAATTGGGGGGTTAAGTTTCTCTTAATTCGGGGGTAGGGAGGAGGGGGGTGTATTCTTCTGCTTGCACATTCATTTCTAAAATTTCCTTTATTATATCATGGATTTTTTATCATTTATTCTACTTACTACATTCAACTATAATTAATAGAAAAACAATGTGCAACTAGATCTAAGAAAATAAGTCTTCTATAGGATAACTATGAATAAGGAAACTCAACCTATAATAGATGCAAATAAAAATAAATGGTTTAACAGATGTGATTAAGTACATGGTTGTCTTATTTTGTTTATTTCTCCTAACTTACATTTTCACATTGAATATACTAAAACACCTAATGAAGTATGGACCACACTAGAAAAACTATTTGGGAAGTATGATGTGATGAGAGGTCATGAATTGGAGAATGAGCTCAGTAGTTTGAGCCCATGTGACTTTGACATACTAGAGAATTTCTTCACTAAATTTAAATCTCTAAGTTTGTAGTTGAAATAATGTGGTATATATAATAAATATAACAATTTATTCTATCAATTATCCAAATTGGGTCCAGAATACTTTTTATTTGTCTCCACTTTCCATGCTAAAAATGTTATCTAGGGACTACATGAAATATGACCTCATTATATGCCTTTGTTTCTAACTTGACTTGGAAGCAAGACAAATTGATACAGATGGGCACATTGAAGTCCATAAAACCTCAATCACTATTTTTCAGAAATGGGAAAGAGAAGACTTCAAACAATAAAGAGAAGGAATAGAATAAAAAAGATCAATAGAAGGATCAAAAACCTCCTCCTCCAAATCAACCAATGAGATGTCCTCCTCTAGTGTTAAGCCTAAGAAAGAGAAGATCAAGTATGGGTATTTCATGGGAAAGTGAGATGAATTCAAATTCTTGATGAAGTAAATTGACCACCTAACAAGGCTTATTGAGAATAATAATATAGGTGTTCTTGATACTATCAAACCATCTTCATCAACCCAAAATCCTCCAAGGTAAATGAAAATGGTATAGAAAAGGCAAAAGAAAAAGGTGAGAATAAACTTAAAGTTAGGGCCTTATTTATAGTTGTACCTCTAAATCCTACATGGGTTATTGACTCTAGATCATAACATCACATGGCTTCTTCACAAATTTATTTCACTTCCTTGGGACCATGTGACATGTCCACTATTCATTTATGTGATGACACTTCTACATAGGTTTTCAAGAGAGGTTATATTGAAGTGAGTGGAGGAACATTCAATAATGTTCTTAGTATTCTCTCACTTTCAACTAATCTTCTATTTGCTTAACAAATTACTCACCTTGGTCTAGGCATGTAACTTGAGTTCACTCCAGATTCATTGTATGTAAAAGAGTTACACAATGATACTATATTGGTAGTGGGAATGGTTGAGAATCATACTCTATTATATACCTTCTCATATTTTGTCCCTAAATATCCTTTAGATTCTTGTTCATTAGACTCACCTAGACTTGATGACATTTATGATCCTAACCTTATATATGATATTAAGGTCTCTTCATAAATCACAAATAAATATGATAGTGATAGGGACACACCTCCACCATCTTCTTATCACCTTATATATATTTTAGATTTATTTATTTAGTCACATACTTCTATTCCACTTTCGACATTATAGGGAATAGGTACTTTGATTTAGGACTCATCAGACATTGGGTAGTCTTCTACTTAGTTACTAGGAATTCCACACAATTTCCTTACCTCTGCCTCAGATACTCCATCATTGTATGGAGTATTTAGCTCATTTAATATACATGAAGAACATAGTTTCTTATATAAGGACTACACCTTGGTTGCAGATCCATCAAGTACTTGGTAGATACATTCACTATTCTAGGGTGATTCACTTTTTATTGCACATACTACTGATCCATAGTTATTCTAGAAAGATCCTTTATAGAATACAACGTGCTTACAAGTAGTTCTATATTTTAATGTGGATTTTTATCCCTATCTTCTTATTTTTTCTCTCTTTTTGGGGGGGATTTTTTTCCTATAGGTTTTCTCATTTTCTCCACTTTATGAGAGTTTCTTTGTACATGGGTACCTCATCAGGCATTATTGTTGGGACCCATTTCTTCTACCCACCTAAGCTATGATTATGGTGGGTTGTTAGTGTAGGTATTTATTTCCATTATATTTTATTATTTGTATTATTCTTGCATACATATGTTATTCCTACACTTGAGTTAGCTTGCTTAGGTGTACATATACATATGGGGTTACTCTTTTTATTATCATTGGCTAGTAGATGTTATTTCTTGATTGGTCATTTCAAACTTAGAATTTTCATTTCTATTTTAGGCCTTTGTGATCATTCATGAAAGAGTTACACATTACTTTCCTATTTTTACATCCTTTGGGTGACTTATTTAACATGGAGTGTTTCAGATATTTTATATTTTTTTTGTGTAATATTATCATTCTTGCTCTTAGAAATGCTTATTTAATAGTTTTACTATTTCTCATACATTTGTGCATTTATTTGAGCCAAAGATCCTAGCCAATGATTTGATAGTTGTGAGACACTAGGAATAATAACATCTTTTCAAGGATTAAAAAATTCATCAAGAATAAATTTGATAATATTTGAATAGTTATGTCCTCACTCTTCTCTTTTTGTAATTTTATGAGTCAATAAACTCATATTGATACCCCAAAGGGCACTTTTTTTAGATCTAGATTCTCCCTTGAGGGAATAGTTGGGGAAAAAGTTGATACAAATTGGCTCTCAAAAAAGGGAGGAAGAAGCCAAAATTTGATCATAATTATGTGCCCTAGTAGGGAAAATTTAATCATGGATACAATGATTTGCCATATTAGGGTGAATTTGATTGTTGATTGGTCTCAATTATTTTCCCCAATAGGGCATATTTTTATTTTAAAATGATGACTAGGATTTGAATAAATTGGTTGGGGGATAGTAGACAAGGAGAGATCTTGATTCAAAATCACTGATTAGACTACTAACATATTGATTTTTGATATAACAAAAAATGGTATGAACCATGATATAAAACACCATGATAACTAGGGCATGATGTTCATAAGGATTGACTCACAATCTAATAGATATATGAAAATAATGCACAAATGATAAAAACCATGATGGCAATACTATTAAATTCTAATGGATGGATTAAAGTACAACTACATGATAGGAAACACCATGATGATGACCCTACCAACATAGTGGACTAAGTTGATGTCACACAAAAAATGGAAATAAACAAGTAATGCAAATAAACAAGCAAACACAAACTAAAATAAAAACAATAGAAAGCATCTAGCTTCTCAAATAAATACACCAAGAACAATCAAATATAAGTCATATTAGGTAAACACACATATAAAAATGAATAAATTTGTTAGTCAACTTCAATTACAATACTTTTAAACCCTATTCAATTACCACAAGCATTCATATAATATACAATTCATTCATAACAATGAATAATATAAAATTCAAGATCACACACACAACACAAGTTCTATGTGGGAAACCCTCTTAGGGAATAAAACCCACTCTCAAGCCTACAAACACATAGACTACTTGTCCTATAAGATGATGAAAAACATGAGACTAGTCAAGCCCTTATAACTAGAATTAGTGAAACACCTATTTCACAAGGAACACCTACCCCTAGGATGATCAAGTCCTTTTAACCACCTTTTGGTCAAGTCCTTCTGACTGGCTTTAGTGAAAAGACTTATTTCATAAGGAGAACCTATCCCTAACATTATCAATTCCTTCTAACCTAGATGTTGAGCACCTTCATAAAACCTATGATATGAACATATCCTAAACAATTATTGCCTATCAGTCTAATAGAGATACAATATACATAAACCCCCTTCACTTATTCACATAGCCACAAACATACAAAACCACCTTTTGAATCACTATACACTTATCAGCAACACCTATGTCACAACATCAATAACATGAGAAAATGGTCATACACATAGTCCACACTTTTATCTACCTCTCAAATCAACCACTAAGCTTACACAGACATCATTTATCCTTTGCTCACACTCAAGGCATCCAAAACATCCTTTTGGATCACTTTAGACCTCTTTTCTCATCCTCAATATTAAAACCTATAAGATCACTATCTTTGACATTATAAATATAACCTATAGGTCATACACATAGTCATCAACCTACTATGCTCTAAAACCCATCCACTAGGCACATGCCCTTTCTTCTTTCCTTTGATTTTCAACTCTTACACACACCTCTTCTTTCAAGTGTAGAAATCAACACCTTTTATTTCACCTTTATAGATACATCATGATTATTATCATGTTCAAAACATTCCTTTTTGGCCATAAAACATGCCTTCACTCTTAAGTCATATACATGGGCCACCTTTAAGAAGTACCCTCTTTTAAATAGGCCTAAGTGTCCTTTTAGGTCCTATGGGTACCCATTCACCTCTTTGATACTTTTTAAAGAAAACTTAGAACACAAGAACACTTTAAAAATACATATGAAATGAAACACAATATATAGGTCCACTTTAAGTGATAACATCCTTCACAACACCCTTCTGATATAACACAATTAGCCCAAACATCACTTTGTACATACGATCACCAAGAATGAACACTCAATCAACTTCTAAGCCTTTGATCATACTAAATGTGATTGATCAAACCTTCATAATCACATATGTGGTCCATCTACAATGCTCTTTGATAGTTATATCATCTCAAAACATCAAAATACCATCAAGAACAACTCTATTACCCTTCTTGGGCTACTTGTAGAACATGAATGAACACACAATCAAATTTGGAGCTTAATAACTTTGATTGTAAAGACATTTATAAATTTAAATGAATATTTATATATGTTATTTGAAGTCTTATATAAATTTAATTTTTATTACAACATCAAAATCTACATAGATCAAAATTTATGGCTCAAAAATCAAGCACTGGGTTTTCCTTCATTAAATTCAAATATTTAAATCCAAACAGTCACAGTTAAAGCTCGATCAGTTAGAACACATATTGTGATCTTCACTCATCTCACTCAACTTGCATCATAATTGATATTCAAAATTAGTTTGAACTTTAACTCATATTTCTCCACTTTCCAAACAGTAAACCTTGAACATGTTGAACTCATTTCATGTTTTATGGCAATCCCACATATGCACCATTGATCTCTATTAAGTATCTTGGTCTTTATCTTGTAGTGATCACCATTAGATATTACTCAGAGCTCCCATTATTATGCCACTTATCAGCCCCACATGCCTTCTACATATTTGACTCATTGAATTTAATGTGCACTATTGATCTTATGACTACGTGATCATACACTTTCCATTGATCTTCTGTCCAAGATATATGAATGTGACACATGTCACTAGCATGATCATTATTTGACATCTTGACTTTTACATGCATTTTTAGATGAAGATTTAAGATTTAATATGCACCATTAAAACTACTAACTAGATGACCTTAGACTTCAATTTAGTTTAACTTGATGATCTTTGGCTCATCATAGTCTGCAAGTGCAACTTTGAATATTTATATCTTGAGCTAAAAAACACTTTAGAATTCCAAATCTTTAGGGTACCTTTTTGGAACTAAAGACAACATCTCCATGAAATCCATTGACCTTTTTTTACTCTCTTGATTACCTACATTAAATTCAAAATCTTGTTGGTTCATTCATATCTATATAATGTGCAATTACGGTCTAGCTATGTATAGAAACTTAGTGAACTTATGTCTAAGAGGCTAACTTTACACCCACATATCTTTAGCTACACTCAATTTCATGACCTAAAATTTGAATCATATGATCTTATTTCATATGGGAATCCATCCATATACCAATTTTCTCTTGAAACTTCACATGTATGAAATATGATGTCATTAATCTGCTCACTTAGTCTGATTTGCCACAAGACCAACTAAGCATAGATGACCACAAGGAAGAACCTAATGAACACCATGCATTCCCATATGCACTTAAATCACTCTTGACATGCCATAAGACCTCTTCAACATGATCTCATCATTTATAACATTCATTAACATATTATCCAAGCGTATTCTAAAGATCTATGCTTACATACTAGGCTACCAAACCTATGCTAAAACATTATTCACATGTTTGTCTTCTCTCCTTGATATGAAACCACATCAACATGCTATTTACAATATGATAAGGCTCAAAAAATAATTACCTCATCTCATATGCATCTAAATCTTGCCTTGCACAACTTTAGGCTCAAACTCATCCTCATCATGATATCACCACTTTTTCATTACTGTTGACATCAATGATAACACTTTCCAAAAATATCCATCTTTTTTATTGATGTCAACCTCTTTTTTTCCTTCTCCCCCTTTTCCATTAATGACAAAGTGGACTAAATATCTTCCAATCTCCTCTTAACATCATGAATATATTAAAATAAACTTTCTAGATGCTTAGGATACTTACATACCTTATATGAGACAATTACTCCCCCTTTGACATGCATCAATTTTAACTTAGACATATCTAATCCTTGGACCTAGAAAACTAATTGCAATCTCCCTTTTCTTATGCATGAAGATTCAACATAATTTCACAATTATGACTAGGTTTGATCAAGTCATCATATCAACCTTATTAAATTATCATCTATAGAAAATATCACCATATATTTAATATGACTAAATAATCTCACAAATTCTTCCCTTCACATCATGGATAGATCCCCAATCTACTCAATCTATCTGAGTTAGCTCCCCCTAACTCTGTGCATACCACCTTGTACTTCTCAACTATGCACCATGACTATATATTTATTTTTGATGATGTACTAATATCAATGAAGAATAGACACATATGAATACTATAAAATAATTAAACTCACCTTGATAACACTAAGAGGTACTCCACCTAAGATCTTTGATCCATTTTACCTTTTTATCATCTTAAGATCTCCACACACCATAGAGAACCACCACACAGGCTTATTAGCCTTCTTTCTCAATCCACCTCAAGGACTACCAATATAACTTCATGAAATTATAAAAAATAGTAAATATGTTCTAAATAAACCATATAACTCACCTTGAAACACTCATGCCTTTATCTTTTGTAAAAACTAAGAAAAAACATCAAATCTTCACACTAGGCCTGTCTAGACTCCTAGTAGCCCTACCTAGAACTTATAGAGCCCATAAATTTTAGTAGACATATTTTCAAGACATAAAAATTCATATCTATATCATTCTCATATTCCCCCTCAATCACAAAAATTTGAATCACCTAGATAATCCTATGTAACATACTTCCTTTACAAACCTTCTAGCCAATTAGTCCTCCATCTTGACAAAAACTTGAATAATTTGAAAACCATAAACCTTAAAATCTTTTTAAAGATTCATTTTATAGAAAATTTATCCCATTCAACTTATTAATAATATTTATACCTCAAATCATAAGGCAAACCACTTTTATAGCATAGCCCAAAACTCTAAAATCTCAAAAACAAATAGGGTCAATAAACCTCCTTCTAGTTAATGCCCACCTCTAAAACTTATTACAATCTTGGAGACAACCATAATACACTTATGGACCAAGATTTAAGCATCTATAATTTTGGGAACCCATACATCCTATAACCCATTTTAGGTTGCCTTACCCTTAAGCCAAAACTGAGAAAATTGAGAACACTCAAAAATCTCCAATTTGACTTCAACATACCTTCAAACCACAAACCACATGGAGAATGATATAATAATGTCAACATACCTTTGTATGAAAAAATATCATCTTAACAACTCATAAATCCTCATTTGTCACTTGGAAACCTTTAGTTGTACCCTATAAACTGATCCAACTATAAACACCCCTGCAAGACCACATGCTTCTTCAAATTGAGAAATGTCTTCATGAAGTACAACAAAGACATCTCTACTTCATAAGGACCTAGAATAGAGGATCATACTAGTCCTCATCACAAGACTAAATAACCTTCTTCTTCTTCTTTTTTTTCTTGACTTAAACAACTTTCTTGGCATCTATCTCTTCTTTGGCTTCCTTGATAATGCATGATGAAAACACAAGTTCTTAGCATATCTCTTCAACTAACAAATTATCCTCTTTGAAATCAGACAATAATAACTCTTAACAATCATGAGATCCTTCTTTGAAATTCTTCTTGGCCTTGAATGGTATAACTAACTTAATTTTTGGACCATCCACCTTCTCATTTAAACTAATATCAAACTTCCTTGGCACTCTTGAGACACCTCCAAAATTGATTCTTTATCTACAGTATCATAAGTTTGATTCTTGAGCTCAACAGGAATAGCCTTCACTACCTTAGTTCTCCACATCATGTTTTAAGTTTTTATATGCTTTCTAAGAGTTCTTCCTTCTTTAGATGATTTTAGGGCTTATCAAATTTACTAGGATAGAGTCTAGAAATATGACCTTTCTTATCACAAATGAAACAAATAACATCATTTGTAACTTTTGATAGATTTAAATTATGATCAATCTTTGGCCAAAAACTCCTATCATAGCTCTATGAATTTCCATACTTGACTAACTTCCTTCTACAATCCTCAGATCTATGACCATACTTATTACATCTATAACAATGACCATGGAATAAACTATCATACCTTGAAGCATTTGGTTTTTTAACAGATCTTCTTGCATTGCTTTCAAATCTTGCATTCTTTTTGGCTTGTTCAGGCTTTACATGTTCCTTTTCTAGCTTATCCAGCTTGTTTATGATTTTTCCATGCTCTACTATCAAGGAATCAAGATTAGTCTTTAAATCATCATGTTCACCTTGATTTAAACTCATCTTGGTATTGGCTTCTTCTAAGTCTTGAGATATATGCACTCTTTTTCTCTTGATTTTAGGCTACCATTTAAAACCTATAATTGATTTTTGAGATATTTTATGACCTATTTATCCTTCTTAACTTCTTTAGCTATGTCATCCTTCAATCTACATGTTTTCTCTTCAAGAAACTTGATCATCTCTTGATAATTCTTCTCATCTCTCTTGGTATTTCTTAACAAACTTTCCTTAAGAGAACTTACTTATGCTTTAAGACCTTTGATCACATACCTCATCTTGTGATTCCTCTTTATGAGCTCAGTTCCTAGATCCACTTCTTCTTCCTCACTATCATAAAACACTTCTTCTCCACTATCATTGAAAACTTATTCATCATATATGATGTCTTTTTATTTTGAAAAACTTTCCTCTTTTAAAATCAAACTTTCCTTGACATCTTATATCTAAACCTTGAGATTATTGATAACTTTCTCATCCTCTTTGGCATCTTTCTTCAAATTACATATCTTCTCTTCAAGTGCCTTGATCATAGCCTTCCACTATTTATTTTCTTTCTTTAACTACTTATCCATCTTGTATTAATTAGGATATTTTTCAATTTGTTAAGCTTCCTCTAAAGGACTTGCTCTAATACCAAATGTTAGAAGTACAATCGCTAAGACCCTAATGGATGAATCAGTGATGCAAGATATTTTAACTCTAATTCTAATCCTTTCAAACCCTTATTCAATTACCACAAGCATTCATAAAATATACAAATAATTCATAAAAATGAATAATAAATAATGCAAGATCATACACACAACAAAAGATCTATGTGGGAAACCCTCTTAGAGAATAAAACCCACTCTCAAGACTACAAACACATGCACTACTTATCTTATAAGATGATGACAAACATGAGACTAGTCAAGTCCTTTTAACTATAATTTAGTGAAACACCTATTTCACAAGGATCACCTACCCCTAGGATGATCAAGTCCTTCTGGCCACCTATTGGTCAAGTCCTTCTCATCATATTTAGTGAAAATACCTATTTCACAAGGATAACCTACCCTTAAGATGATCAAGTCCTTATAACCACTTGTTGGTCAAATCCTTCTAACCTAGATGTTGAACACCCTCCTAACACCTATGATATGAACATCTCCTAAACATTGATTGCCTAGCAATATGATGGAGATATAATATATATCATCCCCCTTCACTTCTTCACATAGCCACAAAAATCCAAAATGACCCTTTAGATCACTCTACACTTCTCAGCAATAACTCTATCATAACCTCAACAACATGACCAAATGGTCATACACATAGTCCACGCTCTGATTTTCCTCTCAAATCAACCACCAATATTACACAGACATCATCTATCCTTTGCTCACACTCAACGAATCCAAAACATCCTTTTGGATCACTCTAGACCTCTTCACTCATCCTCAATCTTCAAACCTACAAGATAACTATCTTTGGCATTAGGAATATAATCTACAAGTCATACACATAGTCATCAACTTACTCTAGTCTATAACCCATCCACCATGCACACACCCTTTCTTATTTCCTTCTCTCTTTAACTCTTACACACACCTCTTCTTTCAAGTCTATAAATCACCACCTTTGATTTCACTTTTTATAGATCCATCATGATTATTATCATGTTCATAATCTTTTTTATCAACCACAACACATGCCTTCACTCTTAAGGCATCTACATGGGTTACCTTTAAGCAATACCCTCTTTCAAATAGACTTGAGTGTCCTTTTAAATCCTACGGAGATCCATTCACCTCTTTGACACTTCTCCAAGAAAACATAGAACATAATAACACTTTAAAAATGCATAGACCCATGCCACATTATCTATAGGTCCACCTTAAGTGGAAACATCCATGACAACACCCTTCTACTATAACATAATTATCCAAAACATCATTCTATACATATGATCACCAAGAACAAACACATAGTCAACTTTTAAGCTTTTGATCATATTAAATACAATTAATCAAACCTTCATAATCCACATATATGTTCCTCATGGAGTCTACAACACTCTTCATTAGTTATCTCATCTTGAAACATTGAAATACCATTAAGAATAACTTTATTACCCCTCTTGGGTTACTTCCAAAGCATGAATGAACACGTTGTCAACTTTGTAGATCAATAGCATTGACTTTACAAACATGTATACCTTCAAATGAATATTTATAGATGTGTCATTAATTCCTTAGTAAAATTTTATTTTTAATGCAATGTTAAATTCTACATAGATCAAAATTTATGGCTCAAAAACCAAGCACTGGTCTTTCCTTCATTAAATTTAAATATTTAAATCCAAACAGTCATAGTTAAACCTTGATCACTTATATCACATCTCATGCTCTTTGCTCAGATCACTCAACTCACATCATCGATATTATTTGAAAGTATCTCAAACTTTAAATCATAGTGTTCCACTATCTAAATGTTAAACCTCAAACATGTTGACCTCATCTCATGCTTTCGAGAATTCTATACTCACTAATGATCTCTATTGAGTAGCCTGGTCTTTATCTTACAACACTCACTATTAGATCTTACTTAGAGTTCCCATGATTATGCCACTTGGTAGCCCCATATGCCTTATACACATTTGATTTATTTAATTTAATGTACACTAATGATCTTCTAATTGCATGATCATATACTCATCATTGATCTTCTATCCAATCTCCATGAATGTGACACATGTCATTAGTGCATTAATTCTTTGATATATTGAATTTTACACACATTTTTGGATCAAGATATGAAATTTAATGTTCACCATTAGATATACTAACTAGATAACCTCAAACTTCAATTTATTTTAACTTGATCTTTGGCCCATCATAGTCTGCAAGTGCAACTTTGAAGATTTATATCTTGAGCTAGAAAACACTTCAGGACTCCAAATCTTTAGGGTACCTTCTTAGAACTAAATAAAACATCTCCATGAAATCATTTTGCCTCATTTTAATCTATAAGTACCTAAATTAAGTGTATAATATTTTTGGTTTATTCATATCTATATGACGTGTAGTGACAGTCTGGCTAAGTATAGAAATTTAGTGAACTTTTGTTTGAGAGGCCAATTTTGCACTTGTATATATTTATCTACATTCAACCTCATGACCTAAAAATTGAAAAAAATGATATTATTTCATAGGATAATCCATCCATATATCAATTTACTCCTAAAACCTTCACACATGTGAAATATTATGTCATCAATCTGATCACTCAGTTTGATTTGCCACAAGACCAATCTAGCCTAAATGACCACAAGGAAGAACCTAATGAACACCCTTCATTCTCATAATCACTTAAATAACTCTTGACACCACATAGGACATATGAAACATGATATCATAATTCATTAACATCCTATCCAAGCATTTACTAAAGATCCATGCCTACATACTAGGCTACCAAGCCTATGCTATTCACATGCTTGTCTTCTCTCCTTAAACTAAAACCACATCAACATGGTAGATACAATATTATAAGTCTAAAATAATACTTACCTCAAATCATATGCATCCAAATCCTTCCTTTCATAAATTTAGGCTCAAACTCATCATCATCATAATATCACCACTTTTTCATTACCTTTGACATTAATACAGACATGACATCAATCTTTAACATCAGTGACAACACTTTCCTTTAGAACTAAGTCACCAATTTTAAATTATATATGGTTGATACACATTTTATATCTTTGGCACAACCTGTTTTGATAGTCTTGAAGTTTTTTTAAATCATCTACTCTCTTTTCATCAAGTAGGTCTAATTCTTAAAGTTAATAAACTTTATATTCCTCATCATCAATGATATTATTCAATAAAACACACAAGGAGGGTAACTCAATATTGACAAGGAGAATAACTTCTATACCATAAATAAGAGGGTATGGTGTGGCTCTGTTGGGGTGTGAGTATTTTTTTGATATGCCTAGAGGGTAAGAAATAGTTGCAAATGCTAATCATAGTCAAAATAATTGATGGTATTTTTCAATATTTGGATTAGGGTTTTGTCAGATGATTTTACCTAGCCATTAATTTGGGTAAAATAGGTAGAAGAAAAGAGTTATGTGATTTGGTATTTGGCATAGAGGGTTTTAGCATCCTTATTCTTGAAGTAACCTCCATTATCATAAATGAGATCAGATGGAATGTCAAAGTAACAAATGAGATTGTTGATCATGAATTTAGAAATTTGCTTACTTGTTACGTAGGTTAGAGTAATGTCTTAAATAGACTTAGTAAATTCTTCAGTTGGAGTAAGGATATGTTTATGTTTATTTGATGAAGTTAGATTTATTTTCCCTATGATATTGAGTCCTTATGTGGAAAATGACCACATCATAATGATTGGCTAAAGTGACAAATCTTGCACATGAATCAGATTGGCATGCTTTTGATAAGCCACATACTTTATTTCATGTGCACATGTGTTGGATTTTATAGTGGGATAATAATACCTTATATGTAGGAGCTTCTTATAAATTACCACACCACCATTATGGGCCCCATAAATCCATTTGTGTACTTATTTAAATGTTAAGTTGGAATCTACCAAAGTTAAACAATAAATTAAAGTTCCATAATATCCTCTAAAATAGAGATTGACAATGATAATGGAATCATGAGAAGTGGAATGGATGAAGGCTTCTTTTACAAGAAAGGTTGGAAGGAATAATATTATCACGGAGGTAGGCATATATGTATAAGTACAAAGGCAAGTTGGGACCATCAATATCACATACCATTTTAGATTCTAAACATTCATGAGCTAGCTATATAATATGTTTAATAAGAAATTTATAATCAATAGTGTGATTTGAAATTGCTATTAGGGAACCAATTGTTTCCATTACATTGGGAATTCTATTATTATCTCTTATAATTTATTCAAATTGAATGTGTTCAAAGCTTTTCTTAAGGTGATCTATCATATCCTTGTAAGGAATAATTTTATCATTTGTTGTCTGGTATTACCCTATTACCTACATAATAATTAGTTGAGAGTCTCCATGGACATGTAAATTATTGATGTTCCATTTTACTTCTATATTAATCCCTATAATGAGTGCATCATATTCTACAATAATGTTGGTACAAGTGAAACTAATATGGAATTCCTTAGGAATGAGATCCCCCATGGTGTAATGAATATAATATCATCTCTTAATCCATGAAAAGTATAGGAATTATAAAATAAAGGGTCTAGTGTAGAGGCACAAAATAAGTGTTGTCTATAGTCATGATCAACTCATTAGGAAAATTGAAAATAAGTAGCTTGGTATCTAACAAGGGTGATTTAACAATTTGATCTATCAGTGCCTACCACTTGATGATTTTTTTATTTAAATATTCAATTTCAAGTTTACTTAATAGTATGTTCCACTTATCCATATGACTAGTTAAAGACACCTTCAAAAGTAGATATTTGAGTGAGTCCACTTTGGTAATGATAATGGTCTTATTATTGAACATATAATGGTGTAACTTTTGGGCTGCAAATACCATGGTTAAATATGATTTACCCATTAAACTAAAATTATGTCTTTAGGTAACCAATGTGTGGTTTAGATAGTATACTACTCATTTTTTCCTAAATCACTATGTTATGTTAGGAGTACCCCCAAAACATAGTTAGTTGTTGAGATATAAAGAAAAAATGACTTTAAAAGTGTGGACAAAGATAGAATAGGTAAATTGGATTTAAATTATTTTAGTTATTCAAATTCATATTGAAAATCTACATTCCATGAGAAAATAGTACCTTTATTTACAATATGAGTATATGGATGACAGTTTTCTACCAATTGAGATATAAATCATCTAATAGACTAGATTTTACCTTACGTGTTGTGAAGTTGTTTGAGATTTGAAGGTGGAAGAATTTATGTAAGGGCCTTAACCTTAGATAGATAAATGACTTAGTGAGAGATAATGAAACCTATCAATTTTATTGAAGTGATGCCAAAGACATAATTTTTAGGGTTAAACCTAACCTTATATTCATGAATCCTTTCAAATATTATTCATAATGCACTTGGATGTTCTGCTTTGGTCTTAGATTTTACCAAAATATCATCCATAAAGTTTTCAACAATATCATGCATCATGTCATATAAAATTATAGTCATGGTACATTGGTATGTGGCACCAACATTATTAAGGCTATATGGCATCACATGATAATAAAATGTTCCCCATGGAGTGGTGAACATTGTCTTGTATTTGATCTTCCAGCGTAATTTTAATCTAATTATGTCTTGAGAAGCCATCCATAAGAGATAACATCTCATACCTATCTATGGAATCTATAATAATATCAATATTTGGAAAAGGAAAGTCATCATTTGGGCATGTTTTATTAATATATCTAAAGTTGGTACATAATTTGACTCCTTGTGGTTTCTTTTTTACTAGGACTATGTTAAATATCAACTCTAAATAATCAATGGGATGAATACACCCTACCTCTAATGATTTTTACAATTATTTCTTAATAAGAATGACTATGTGAGGGTGCATTTTTTTCAACTTATGTTTGATCAGCTTGGCATCATGGTATACAACAAGATTATATACAACCAAGGTGGGGTATAATCCTAGCATATCTAAATAACATCATGTAAAAATATCAACAAACTCTTGAAAGAGGGTAGTAAGGAATTCATGTTCCTCTTTAGTGAAGGTCACTCTAATTTTAATACATTTATGATTGGCTTGTGTTTCAATGTTGATTTTAGTGGTGTCTTCCATGAGAAGTGTGGAACCATCTTCTAAAATAATAGATAGATTGGTATATTGATCTTAATTTTCATATGTTAGGTCAACTAGATCATTGAGTTCACCTAAGTAGGAAGAATATAAGTCACCAAGGTTTGGCAAAGGCCATTTAACAAAGGCATATGGACAATATTGAACTATTTGAACAAAAGTTTATTTCTTCTAAACTAATTCTTAAATGGCATGATGTTCTATAATTGGAAGAGGCTTGTGCTTCATTTGAGAGAGGGTGAAATTCTCCATCTAATGGCACCTAAAATAGGTTTTCACCATGGGACTTGTCTTTTTCTTTACTTTTACCTTGGTCAAAAAGTGCCATGAAGAGGTTTTCACTTTGGGACCTCAATGTTTGATTTTATTTTTTCTTTTTTATGACTAAGAAAGTTCACCTAGTCTCCAAAATAGGCATAAAGGTCTTGTGTGATAGAAAATACCTGTTTGTGATCTCCAAGTGGCACATTATCTCTGAGGCCCAAAAAGTCATATATTCCCTCATCATTCTAGAAACTATATAATGGGATATATGAATCTTGTTGGTCCAATTCAATTAATTAGGGATGATGGAGGAAAAGAGGGTGATAATATGGCATAATAAAAATGGTACAAATGGTATTTGGTTTAAATAAATTGGTATCAACCAACTCATCATATATTTTATAATAGGAATATACATCATTGTCAACATTGTTCATGTTATATGATAGATTACAATCACTTTCAAGATGTATGGCATCACCCCTAGATTATTTGTATCTAATACCTTGAGTTATTTGTGTTTAGAAACTGATACCAGCGCAATAAGTCCTTATTTTCCCCCATGTCTTTTCCCTTGTAGTCTTAGTTATCTATTATCTAATTTAGAATAGGATAATTTATATTTTGGTAATAGGTTGAAAAATCATCATTTTATAGCCATGATTCATCATTAACCTAAATTTATTCTTGCTCATGGGAAGTGGTTTTGATAAAAACCAAAGGTCTTTCCTAAGGAGAATTATCCTTCTTATGCCATTCCATTTTAGGACCTTGATTTTTAGTCCAACATATGCTTCGGTCATCTTAATAAATATGGATATATGAAATTCATTGCAAATTTTATATTCCCCAATGTTATTATTTTGAATAGTGAAATGATCTATTATCTATGTAGGTAGGGTAGCCAAATTAGAAGCAAAAGTGATTAGATCCACATTATTGGATTCTAACGGTTGATCAATGAATTCATTTCCTTTATTATGAATAAGCCCATGTAAAAGTTATAGTTATGGCTCTATTATTTTTCTTCCAAATGTTTATAGAACTGATATGATTATAAGAAAATTCTAACCTAAAATGAGGAAATTTGATACAATGATGAAGGGTAGATGATACAACATGCACTTCATGAATCCATGGTTTCCAAGGAGAAAATTATAAGATAATTATAAATCAATAACAAGGTATAGAGTATCATGAGTTAGAGGCCCAATGATAACAAGTAAGTAAATGGTTCCTTGAGATTCTCATTCCTCATTATCATAAGCTTTGATGGTAATGGTATCTAGCTATAGATCTACTAATGTGTTTCCCTACTGATTAAAAATCTTTAATGTTATAATATTTAGATGCAACCATTATCTATGAGGAATATTTTGACCTTGTACTAATAAACGATTGATTTTACATAAATTAAATTGTTATGCAAAGGTCAAAGGGATGACATGTCAATTTGATCAAAAATGGCTTATTATCATGGAGCCAAATGACAAGTGTTTGAAATTTTTTAGGTGCAATATCACTTAAAACTTTGGATTGGCTTAAAATCTCAATCAATATGTTTTTTTGGATATTTTATGTATGAAAAAGATCTAAAATATAAATTTTCAGAGTCTTTTGTAATGATTTCATAATATCATAAGATTTATCATGCATAGGAGTAATTGGATTAGTATTTTAAGGTGGAGGACCTTAAATGGGATTTTTAGAGGAAGGAGGTAAAGGACCTTGAATAGTAATATTTGAGCATCAAGTTGTGATTGTGCAACCTCAAGTTAATGGAGGGTTACTAAAATTAGAACAAGTGGAATAATGGCCTAAAATGATAACTATTGGTTGTTGATTAGTGGTCCATTACAAACCAAAGGAGGATTACCAACAAATGAAGATGGAGGTCTTAGAATGGATGACAAAAGTCTTCAGGTATTTTTGGGATTTGGATTTGGATTTGGATTGATCTTAATAGAAAAATGTGTCCATTGGTGATGTGACCTACAATATTGTAGTCATAAGGGAAAATATTTTAATTAACTTGGTTGGAATGGGTATATTGACATTGATTCTAACCTTTCTATTGTTATTACTATTTTTGATGTTAATTTTGAGGAGGTGTATTTCAATTATTGGCATTATGTTGTAGAAAAGGGTTTTGATAGATACTTAATTCTTGATTCGATGTCATGGAAACATTATCCAATGTTATCTCTTGACTTTCAAGAAAATATTGAATGAGATGGTATAGTTACAATCTATGAATCTTTTACCTGATGACAGTCACAAAATTTATTCTCATTATACCAATTCAGCTTAGGTTGGTTTTTAGGAAATGGTTTTGGTATTGGCCAAACAAATATGTTGGTGTAAACTATATTTTGGAAGACAATTTCAATGGTTTTACTAGGATTGATAAAAAAATATTTTATTATAATGGCCTCTTCATAGAGGCAACCTTTATAATGTTATAGGTTGAGTAGGTGGGTTTGGTTGAATAGGTAATGGTTTTACTATTTTTACATGGTGTGATTAAGTCACCCCATCTCCTAAAAAAATTATGTTTCTATTGAATGACTTCAAATTTTATTATGTATTAGCTTATTCTTATGCAGGAACTTGTGATTGAGCCTTGCTCTAATTTTGGTTTTGTGAATAAAGTTTAATTATGATTTCGCTAATAATATCTTGTTCAATTTGTATCCCCTAAATGATAAATTATTCAAATGTATTAGTACAAACAATTTTGAAGATATCAAAAACATCAAATAAAATATTTATAGTAAACATTGTATCCAATTATTTATTAGGGAGATTATGTGGAATTCAGCTAGCTAAAAATTTCCACCATTGTAAGTAATTGGCAAAGCTTTCTCCTCCTCTTTTTTAAGTCTAATATAGGCCCACCATTTGCATCTTGTGTTCTACATTGAAGGAGAAGTGTTGGAAAAATTTTATGATAAATCATCAAAGTTATCCATAGAATTATTGGGTAAACCAAGAAACCATTGTAGAGCATGTCATGTCAAACTATAATGGAATAAATGAAGTAGTTATATAGGGATATAAGAAACTTATTAAAAAGTAATAAACAATTATTTACTATACTCCTTAGGATAACATTTTCCTTTTTTTTATTACTTAAATTTAAGAATTGCAAAACTATGTGGAAGAGGCATTTGAAGATAACTCATATCAAAAGGATGGGATCATATGCCATCCATTTTTAATTTCTTACTCTGATTTCCTTCTTGAATGGTAGAAACTACATCTTTGACTTCTTATAAGTCTTGAAAGGTGGGGATAGAATGAGAAGTAGGTAAATTTTGTTAGGTATTTGAAGGTATAGCACCTTGACCTGGATAAATAGGTGACATAGAATATTATGGAATTTGAATGCATCTATTTCTACCAAGAATATTCACCCTTTGAGGAGAAGTGTGTTACTGATAGAGAACTTGTTGTTGGTTAAATGGCACTTGTTGATTTTGGTGTTAATTTGGATGGAACTAAGGTCTTTATAGAATAATGTTCTAGTGGGTGTTCAATGAAAATTGATAGGTTTGAATGGGAACCTATTTTTTATTCCTATGAATTTGACACATAGGAGGAAAGTTTTGGTTATACGACACATGTTGTTGGCTTGAAGAGGTTCCTTATTGAATAGGAGTGGAAATTGGTTACCTTATATAAACATATTATTAGTTAGATAATGTTGGTTTGGGATTAATTGGTACTTATTGTAATTGAACATAGTTCACCACCTATTGAGGTGAGGGATTAGTCTCCACTTGTTGAAGTGGGAGATTGGCAATGTATTCTCATAGCTAAGATGGATTTGTCATTTGTTTTTTCAAGAAATTGGAAGGAGGAGGTCATGGGGATGATATAATAACATTTTATTGCATGTTGGATGGAACTTGATTTGGTTTATAATATGATACATGAGAGATATCCACCACATTTTGGGTAGAGTCTATAAGGAGACTCAAATCTAGATTGGTTACTAGATTGGTTTTAGTGATGGGTGTATTAAAAACATCCATATTTAAGGCTTTATTGTAAAATGGATTAATATTATAAATGGGATAATTAGACAAATCTAATGGTTTTTATGTTGGAAGATTATGATGGGTGTCATTATTACCCATTCATTCAACCAACACAAGTTGGTACCTATTCTTACCAAGGTGGTGTCTAAAGTTGTTTGCATTAAGGTAGTTTGAGGTTTTAGCTTAACAGTATTTATTTTGCGGGTTTTTGAATATTATGTTAATCTATATCTACTTTCAAATCTTAAACTATGATTTTGAAAGAAAACACTATTTGCAGACACATAAACCACTCACTCTAATCTAATTTATAGAATTTGAAAATATTTCTCACAACTATAAAAAAAATCACTCTTATAGAATTAAAAGGATATCAGATCTAATTTACTAATTAAAAACAATCATAGTTCTATACTTGTTAAATCTAAAATAAATGCTTATGCTCGATATACAAATTAAAATCTGAAATAAATGCTTATGCTCGATATACAAATTAACTATTCAAACTTCCCTGTAGGTTTTTAATTCAAACATATATGTTTAATGTAAAGAATTATAAAACCAATTTATAAATAACATATAGATTTCCTATTTCCTTAGGAGTGGGCCCTTGTTCCCTCAAATCTAGGTCCAAATCAACTCAATTTCAAGAGACTCTTCAACACATGAATTGAGAAATGAACTACTGCTATATTTTATATTTTAGAGGATAAAAAATTACAATATTTTTGTATGTAGTCAAAAAAGTTATAGATCCAAGCATGGATCTATCTATTTATTCTATATCAACAACTATCTTATCCATAATTCTAGGAAACATCCTAGCTATATTAAAATTAGAAGATATTTCAAATGGATTGAGAGATATAGTTGGAATAGGAAATCATTGCAATGAGATCTCTTAGGAATCAAAGAATACATAGATAAAAATTTTAATGTCTAACTATGTCAATCAAATCTTTACATATATTTTCATTCTTATCTTTTATCTTCATTATTGTAACCTAGAATAGCAACTCCCAAAATGGAAGGCTTAGCAGAAAAAGACATCTATATATACATGTCCAAAAATTAAAATGTGGAAAAGAATCCTTTAGATTGATATAAAGAGGGTGGATAATCCATTTGAATCCTTTGTAATGTGTTATAGTCAATTTTGGAGTGATCTAGATCAATATGTGGCAAAACTAGAGCATTTTTTAGCTTGTTGTCAAAATAAATGGCTCACCTATCAAATTCCAAAGCTCGTTGTTGAAATCTATACCTTGCTTGTCAAAATTTGTAACTTGCTTTTTAAAATTTGTAGTTTTCCTATTGAAATCTGGAGTAACTACAGAATTCATAGCTTGGTATTTAGATCTCCTTATCTTCACAATCTTGTCAAAACTCTTATTAATACTACTATTTACCTATAAAAGTCAAAATATGGAGCCTAAATTATGGAACCTAAAACATGCAAATGTTATAACAAAGTATAGAGAAGATGGATTTAGACTTTATGTGAGTTTATATAGGCAAAAGCATATATTTCCTACTTTATGCATGTTTCAAATATCAAGATTATGTATAATTCTCAATCATTTGATATATTTAAGGATTATAGTAATATTGAGTCATTTTATAGACTCATCATCTCCCCCACTCCTTACCATTTACAAGTCCCTTTTCAAACTATATTCTCAATATCCATAATTTTGGACTCTTTGTTGTAGCTTCAAACTTAAGTCATAAATAGAATACAAGTCTTCTTAAAGTATTCTTTGATTAGAAGGTGTAAAACCCATATCCTTATACATAAAATGAACCCAAATATAAAATTATTCCTAAGATTGTGGTCTTGTATTTTACAAAGTAGACATTGGAGAAAGTAGTAAGGGATGTCTAAATCTCATTCCAATCCATGGATTCTTTCCTACAAGACTTCTAAAATTATCAAGATAACCTCTCTAGTTCTTATTAGAGACCACTAAAAAGTAGTGGGTGAAAATACTTCTCTTCTTCTTAATAGCACTAGTATCATATGCCAATGTTGCCTACAAGCCACCACTATATCATCAAAATTATGTTGCATAAATAACTCAAAATTGAGAAGGCCATATTGTAGTGTAGAGAGATAATGATTATAGATTATAGGTTATTAGTAGTAGTTATGAAATTGACATAGTACATGCTATGCAATACCAAATTATGGCCTAATGAAAATAGCAACATTTTGTGCAAGATCAGTGTGACCATTCTATCTATCCTACCAGGCAATTTGATTCCTATATACAAATAATAAAGATATCATATAAAGTTATCCCACAAATAAATTTATCAGGAAATTATTTGTATTTACTAAAACAATGCCATAAAAATAAAATTCACAAAGTAAATCCTATCTATCAGGAGTACTATTTTTTAATACAGGCATAAAATCATCACTAGTGTGTATCTCATATGGTAAGTCACAAGATATTTGTAGCTAGTTCCATCTAAGGAATTATTCATGTAAAAATAGGCTATATGCAAAAGAGAGAACTCTATAAGATAGAATTTTTTCACCTAATTGATAGGTAAATTGGAGGGTTTGCTTGATTTTTTCTTCTTTCTGCTTGGCTTGGGTTAGTTTTTCCTACATCTATTTTTCCTCCTTAAGAAGATGATTCTCCTTCTTAAGTAGCTTATTATGTATCTTCATTTCTTCCAATTGTGATAAAATTTGATCCCATTGGTCTCTTACTTCAGAAATAATCAAAATAGTCTGACAGCTTTGCTCTATCATGACATTGGCAGGAGTATAATAAGAGCTAGAATTTATTTGGTTTTTTAGCCTAGCATTTTCCATTTCAACCCTAAATAGATTTCTTCTCAGAGACATGTTTTCTTCTTCAAGGGAGCTAGTATGACTGCAAACATCAATAATCTCATCTTATACCTCATCATTTTTCTTCAAGGATTATATTTATAAATTTTCAATTTTTGTCATCAAATGGTCAATGATAAAATCCTTATTTTATGATGTATAAATCAGCTTAGCTATATCTATTGCATTATATTTAACTGTAGCTTCTAATTGGGATAAGTCTATAGCATGTTGGAGTTCTATATCATCTATTTCCCTTGAGGGTTGTTCCTCTTATTCAATTATGAGGGATTTTCCTTTATCCTTTATCTGTTGTGTAGGAGGGATATGACTTTCATCAAGGATGGTCTCAACAAAGTCATCAGTGAAATCTTCATGTGGAGGAAAAGTTTCCTCTTCTTCTTTATTGTGGGATTTGTTGTCCCTAAAAAATGACTTCTCATTTTTGGGACAACATGTGAACTATTTTGGTTCAAAAGACCAAAATTTCTCTCTTCCCTTCTCAAAATATATTCTGAGCTTTCAAATTCCTCATTTTTCAAGTTTTTTCAGTAAAGGGATTAGTAGGTTCAATAGGTTCAAAGGCTTCTACAGGTGATTTAAATCAAAAGAACTAGTTTCCAATACTTTGTCCTTTTCAATATCAGTTCAACACCTTGGTTCAACCAAAATGTCCATCGACAAGCTTCTAGGCAAGGATTGAACCATTGAACCATTAAACTTTGAACCATTTTTGGTTCAATGGGTTCAATGGGTTCAAGGTTCAATGCCATCAACAAGAGTTGAGTGTATTTTTCAAAGGTTCAAAGTTTAACCACTTTTAGGTTCAACAGCTTCAAAACACTTATCAAAGAGAAGAAGGCTTGAACCATTGAACCATTGAACCACTTTGGTTCAAAGGTTCAATGGGTTCAATGGTTCAATAGGTTCAACAACCAAATGGTTCAACACATTTGGTTTAAAAGGGATCAAAAGGATTTAGCCAAATTAAAAGAATGAACCAATTGAACCTTAAACCGCTTCAAGGTTCAATGAGTTCATAGGTTCAAAGGTTCAAAGGTGGCCTCAGTCAAGGAAAGAAGTAGCAAATAGATGGTTCAACGAATGGTTCAACCAAGGATCATGCAAAAGAAAAGGATGAGAAAAAGCTTCCAAGTGTCATCTATCGAGACACATTATACTTTTTTTCTAAAAGTAGTAGATATTACCACGTGTCTTTTTTAAAGCTTGTCGAAAGCCTCCAAGTCTCAATATCTGTAGTCCCTTCCTTTCATTTCACTGTATTGAGCAAGGACCATGGTGGGTCCCAGGTGAATGAATAAAACAAATGGAATGCAACAAGTGTCATCATCTATGACAACCCAAATGAGCCCCAAACATTTATATGGTGTTGCAAAAGCCCAAAAGTATAAAGTGCCAAGTGTCAATAGTAGAAGGTTTTGATATGATGCAGTGGAAGATGTCACGTGTCCCTGGTAAGAATTGATAGAAGCTGACAAGTGTCATCATCCATGTGTATCAAAAATGAGTCTTGAATGCTTTTGTAAGTGTTTCTAGAGTTTCAGTGGAAACCACCATGTGTCATCTCCCACATGACTCTCAAAGGTTTCTAAAAGTCAGCAGGTGCTACCAAGTGTCCTCATCTATTTCGGTGGAAGATGCCACATGTCACTTGTTTGAGGTAGCAAAACGTGCCATGTGTCAAAGATAGGGCATTATTAATACAGAGACATAGAGCCAAGAGGAGATTTCCTTCAAATAAATTGTCTGAAGGAAATACTTCAGACATTTTGTCTAAAGGAAATAAAGAGATAATAGTCCTCTAAAAGAATTAAAGCCCAAAGTTTAACCAGATGATCTCGAAGGATAGGTACCCTTGCAAGAGGACACTCGACACTTAGAAATGGACCTATTTTAAGACCCTGAAGGGCAAGTTCCCTTTGAGAAGGGTCAAGCCTCAAAGTGCAGTGGAAGCTACCAAGTGTAGCATGCTAAAACAATAGTCTCTAACAAGTTTCAAAGTAGTGGAACTCACCATGTGTCTCATCCCAACTTAGAAGAGTGCAAAAAGTGTCTACATCCATGCTTCCAATCTCTAACAAGATTTAAAGCTTATTTAAAAGTTATGAATGTCACCATGTGTCCTCACCTATGTCATAGCAAAAAGTGGCCATAGAAAGTGAGAAAGACACAAAGGAGTTGCTAACAAGAATGACAGGCCTGCAAATGTCAAATTTAGGATGACTGGCTAGCTGTTAACCTTCAAAATATGAAAGACCTATGGACATCAAATTTACTGCAATGAAGTTTCCATTGATCTTTTTAGGCTTAAAATGTAGACCTGATGCATTCAAAGACCCAAAGGCTAGGGCCGAAAGGAAGAAGAGACAAAGAGGGAAACTTAGCAAGAGTTATTTCTAGTAGGTGGAATAGTCCACCAAGTAGGTATTTGGGGCCTACAATCATTGAAAGTGAAGCTTGTTTGTCCCCTTTAGAGTAAAGGCAACATGGACAGTTGTGCGGGTAGTAGATAATGGAAGTAGATGATGGAATGAGTGATTTAGGCTTAGGAGAGGACATTGGAGATGAATCAACATGCCATAGTTAAGGCAGTCACCCTGCTCCAGCATGGCCTGTAGACACCGTAATTGTGTCTAACCCTTGTCGTCCTCCCCTTAACCCTCATTTTAGTTTTCCATGCCTATTCAACCCTTGTCAACCATTTTCCCACAAGCCTTGACCCTGGCAGCATGTAAAAATGAGCAGAGAGCTAAAGTTAGCCTTTGTCCCCATTTTGCATCTGCCGACGACGGTCATAACCCGTCCGACATCATCGATGTCAGTCACTTATCGGCCGACGTCGGTAGTCCTACCAGCATCAGTTATCTTTAACACTACGTTCTCAACCCAAACGCAGGAACCGTTATCCGTTATCCATTATCCATTCAGTTGCCAGTCTGTTTCTCGATCGATTATCAGACCTTCCTTCATATCAATCGGCAAAAACCTCTTCATTCAAACGATCAACCAATTCTTGCATCCAATCTCTCACATTCTATCTCTCTCTGGTATAGGTATTATGCTTCAGTCATTGAACTTCTACGACACAACGACAACATCAATCATGTCTCCAAATGTTATCTTTAGCGCATAACAGGTAAGCATTTATTCTGTGTTTTTATTCTGATCTCTGGTTATTGTTTTTAATTGCTATCATTACCTAGATTTTAGATTCAGAGTATAGCCCCAACCTTATTTCCACCTGTATCACCTCTATCCACCTTGTCTAGAAAATACAGTCTATAACTCTACCCATATCCCTGTACAAACCCTCAAACAAATCCCTCTGACTCCTAAACTGGCTTCCCGAACCCTCAGACAAAAACTTCAAACCCTTTTGCAATCCAAAAACTCTGTCCAAACCCAACCAGACCCTATCCAAGACTGTTACCCTGACTGACGCTGGTCATTACCCCTACTGATGCTGGCACTTTAACCGATGTCAACACCCTTCTTAACCGATGCTGGCACAGATACCGATGCCAGCAACTATGCGGAGCAGTTTGCTACATATCAGGTACGCATTCTAATTTTTGTCTTTTATTTCTTTCATTTGGTCTTTCATTATTTCTGCTTTCATCAAATATTCTACTTTTTATTAGTGGGTTGATATCCCTTAAGGAAGTCTTTGTACTTCAGGGATCAAGCATTTGCTTGATAGCCCACCGTCTCTTTGTCTAACATTTTTTCGTGTTTAGTCTCTTTTTCTTCGCAGGTGTCATTCCTCCACAACCAAAGAGGAGTACCTTCCAACGTCTGATTTTGGTGCGCATGACTATATCTGGGTATCTTCTAACCCTAGACCATCTCTTAGTTTCTCATTTCTATCTTTTGAATGTGAAAGCAAAATTAGCATAGAAACATTCTGGCACGCCCGGTGGGACCCTAGGGCCTTCCTTGGGTTCTTTCTTTCTTTCATTCATATAGGTGCATTAGGTTCCTTCCTTTTTGCCTCTTTCGTCTCTTCTAAACGACATCATAAGCAGGAATAAAAAGAACTTTTCTTTTCTTTCTTGCACTTCTAGACTAGTCAAAACTCATATTCTTCGACCCTTTCTCCATTCGTCTTCATACGAACAAACATTTTGACTTGGGCTTAAAACATGTTGCACTTTCATTTCTATTTTCTTGCATTTCTTAGACCACACTTAGTAATTAATAAATGTATATTAAATTAATCTAGATCACTTGATGTTACACGACCAAACCACTTACACAACACAAACATCTTAACTTACCTGAGACAAGGCCTGACTGGGATTTCATCCCCCAGCAGATACCTTACCCATCCCGGTGATCCTACTTGGATTTCATCACCAAGGGGAAAGCCCACTCTATTCTCTGGCAGAGTCTAATCTATAGGGGAAGTATATTTTGGCTAAGCGGGCCCAGTTTATCACTGGACTCATGAAGTGAGGGGAGCTTGCTCCTTAGCACCATGCCTTGTACGAAACCTAACACAGACTTCTTGAGCACCATAACTAACCCAAAACCATCCATAGACTACTTCTTCTAGGACCCGACTCAAAAGCCAATCTTCCTCTACACACATTCTAAGGCATAAGCCACTATAATCCTAATAATTTACTCCTAGGGTTTTAGGATCTGCTTGTGTTCTTCATCTTTTCTGTTCTTATTTGCTTATTTGAGCTTGTGAGGACATTCTTTCTTTCCTTGAATGGTTCTAACTCGTAGTCAAACCAAGGCTCTAGTCGATCACGCGAGGCATCACCCACTTCCATCTACCCCATCTATAACCAGTCCTATAATGGAGTTCAACTCAGAGACTGAAAGAACTCCTACTAGACCATCCCCGACCCAGACGCCTATTGTCCCAGAAGGGGACCAAGATTTTGCACGATTCTTGGACCTCAATGTCAAAGCCTTATAGCACTATCTCACGAATAGCCGAATGCGAGACTCCTTGGGTGATCCAATCTATGGAATGCCGACCTCTCTTCTCGAAACTGTGGCCATATCAACAGTGTCTGTAGTTCAACATTTTGACACCCAGGCTATTACCTCGACCAATGACCAGCCTTTGACCAACCATCCAAGTGTGGCCTCTCCCTCCATCTTTGGGCCCACTTCCATCAGGATTTTAGCCCCCTATCAACCTCAGCCCACTCAACTACTTTCTATCCCCTTTCAAAATCTGGTCATCTCTATTCTACCTACCCTGGCCCCTATCAACACCAGGGTGGCTACCTATCCATTGGCCCATGTTACCACTAACTAACCCCCCGTGGCAACATCGAGCCTAGCCGTGCCTTCTACCCAACCATCCTTAGTCTTCTCTTCTATCCCTATGACTAGTCATCCGTATGTTGTGCCCTTACTGGTACAACCGACTACATCGTATGCCTCTTCTAGCCTCTTCCAAGCCCCTTACAATCTAGGGGGTGCTCCACCCGCCAATCCGTCAGTAGATATCATCAAAATGCTGATGGACAAGATGTCCAGCCTAGAGACCTCCATTTTTGGCTCACGTAATACTCTCTCATATGAAAAAATTTGCAACGAGCCCATCCATCCTTCCGTCTTGATCCGACCATATCCCAGCCAGTGGGAACTTCCTAAGTTTTCTCATTTTCAAAGCAAGGAAGACCCACAATAGCACTTATCGGCATTCAGACATGCCTGTTATCTTATCACCCACGATGATGCATTGCTTTTATGCACATTTCCTATGTCTCTCTCAGGTGCTATGCTTGACTGGTACAGCTCCCTTACCAGCCATTCCCTCTTCACATTCACTCAGCTGGCCCAGTTCTTCCTCGATCATTTCTCTATCAACATCACCAAGAAGGTCTCAATCACAGACCTCTATTCTATCTACCAATTCAAGGATGAATCCATTGCTGATTTCATTGCTTGATGGAGGGGCCTTATCAATCAACTCTCCTTTTCTTTACCCCAACCTGAACATATTAAACTCTTCTCCCAAGCCTGTGCCAGACATATTTCTTCCACCTTGAGGGTTCAGACCTTCCGCACTTTTGACGAAGCCTTCACGATGGCCCATAAACTTGAGTTACGTGCCATCGAGGAGAATAAAGTCAAGTTACGGAGCAAGAATCCCAACTCCAAGACCAATGATCCCTCTTTTAAACCTTCCTCATCCAATCCTAAATCTAAAGCTTCAGCAAATGCTATGGTCGTTAGATCTTCCTCCTCTTCACCTTCAACTAATTAGCCTGAGCCATCCACATCTCAGAGTGCCACCTGCCAATTTTAGCAGAGATACATATAGTGACAGTATACTCCACTCAGAGAATCATATGTGTCTATGCTAGAAAAACTCATCAAACAGGGGGTCCTCAATATCCCCCAGATCTGACCACCTCCATAATTTGATCCCTCATGCACCATCCCTGCGTGGTATAGGGAAAATGACTTCTATAACTACCACTGTGTTAAAGGACATGACATAGGCAACTGTAAAACCCTTAAAAACATCATCCAAGACATGCTAGAAAAGGTTGATCTCATCCTCGACAATCCCAATGCACCACCTAATCAGGGCATCGACATCTTCAAGCAACCATTCCCCAATCATCCACCAACTCAGAACAATGTTTAGACCTTGACTGACAACATTCACGAACACAATATACGAATAGTCAATACGGTCTCACCCTTCATTTCTGACCAACCTCAAGAGGTGAGTGCATCCATCAGTCCATCACATGTGGACGAACCTCTTTCTCTGGTTAGTTCTCTGTCAACCTCTCTCATCTTAGAGGATGCCTCGACCTTACCAACACTGCCAATTTCACCATCCTCCTTACTACTACCCATGGAGGACCTAACCCTTCCTACTCCTCGACCGCAAGTGGAGGGCACAATCATCCCTGCTCTTTACCCGCTTGAGGAGCCTCATTCTCCAGTTTCTTCTCCACCCAGGGAAGAACCTACCTCTCCTTCGTCTCCAACCACAGATGAACCTGTCATGACTCCATCATGCCTTGGGTCTGAGACCACTACACCAGTCTCATCTTTAACCCCACAACCATCCACATCTTCTCAAGAACCCAAACCTCATCCCACATCTTCTCAGCCATTTTCCCGACTAGTGGAAAAACTCAAACTTCTCCCTTCTAGGAAAGTGGAGCATCAGGGATTGTGGGAGCGTCTCACAGCTCTTCAACATGCCCATGCCCTCTCATCTCATGCAGCTAATCCTCCCATGGTGAAATCTCCCAAGACCTTTAACAAAAACTAGACTCCCATTTTTAAGCCTCAACTGACCCCATCAAAACCAAAACCCGCATCTACCCCATTTAAACCTATCAAGTCACTTGGTGTTCACCCTGTCTCCAACCTCACTCATCTGCAAGTGAAGGTGGACCTAGACCAGACCTCGACCAATAGTAGTCTTCAACCCAAGTCATAGAAGACTGTTAAACCACAGAGGTAAATGCCTCCTCCTCCATCATCATTGCCCTCCATTTTGGGCCCCCATCCTTTGACCCTGACCAGAGTCCTTCCCACTCTGACTTTTAATCAAAACCAGTTTCCTCCTTTGCCTACCACTAGCCTACCCTCTCCCAAAAGGGCAGTACCTCTCATGAAGAAAGTACCATCTCCACCTGTTGCCACACCGTCAATCCAAAAGGTGGTATGGAAGCCTCCTCTGACTCTGCCCAAGCAAAAGTCACCCATATCGCACACATGGATGAGCATGGACCCTTTAGTGGGCTCATACTCTTTGATCTTGCATTGAATTTTGTAGACTTGCAACATAACCCTTCCGCCTATTAGGCCTTTCCAACCTCTCGGGTCTAAGCCCTCCTAGTTCGACGACATGAAGATTTGCTTATATCATCGTATGCCAAGACACGATACCGAGACTTGCTGTGCCCTCAAGACCGTCATTCACCACTATCTGGAGAAAGACACTCTTTTATTTGAGGACACTCTCGACCGACCCCTGACTCCTTCTCATAACCCTCTGACCTCTTCAGACCCATCAACATCTCATCAGCAAACCATGACCCCTTCATCTCCTTCACCCCTATCTTTGAAATCAATGCCATTCACATAACCACCAGGTCACAAAAGGACAAGGCAAAGGAAAAATCTGCCATTCCTTGGACCTACCCTTTCATCCAGCCACCTCAACCGCCCAAGCCTAAGATTTCTATCCTTGGCATGCTTCAACCCTCTTCTTCTTCCTCTTCAAGGGCAATTCATGACTCTATGTTGAAACAACTTCACCAGATGCCTGTGAAGATGTCCCTTTATGACCTCATCCAAACCTCACCCTAGCATCATCAAGCCCTCATCAGAGCCCTGCAGGCAGCAGAGGTTCAACTCGAGGACCCCCAACCACTTGCTGCCCTTGTCCACTCTTTAGCCCCTATTGCCTCCATCACATTCAACGATTCTGAGATTCCCACATCTAACACGGAAGATCAGGATGCTACCCTCTTCATCACTGCCTATGTTGATCGAACACGCATTAAATGTGTTATGATCGATGGAGGCACCAGCATCAACATTATCTCCACCCATGCCTTTGAACAGTTGGCTCTTCCCAAGAATTGCGTCTCCAAAACTGACGTAATATTGCATTCCTTTAATGACACCACTGCCACGACCATTGGCACAATCATCTTTCACATTTGCATTGGTCCACACATAGTCCTGGAGCTCTTCTATATCATTGAAGGAGAGTTTCAATACAACATCTTGCTAGGCCGACCCTAGATCTGTGCCATGGCCTGTGTCCCCTCCACCCTGCACTGTTGTGTGAAATTTGAGCACGATGGGTAAGTCCATACCATTCCCGCTGACCCTTCACCCTTCAAAACTTGTAACACCACCTGCCGTCCAAATGACATTCTCATTCCTATCAAGCCATCAACCCCGGCACCCCCTCCATCTGCGGAAGCTTCAACTAGTTCGCAACCGGTGGTCGCCCTCACACATCCCCTTCAAGTGACGACCACAGATCCCATGGAAGACATCTTCCAAAGACTTTCATTGGGAGAGTATCACTTTTTGGCTTTAGACATGTTCCAAACTCCACAAGAGTATGGACGCCTTCATCACAGCCCTAGTTACGACCATCGGATTGGGATGATCGTGCCTTATGGTCCTCCTCACCTCTAAACCAACCTTGTCTATGGGGGGCTCAATCAAGCTCCTACTGATTGCAATACTCTTTCTTCACCTCAACCTTTCACATCAAACTTCTCATTTCTTGGCAACCCTGCCTTTGCACACACTTACCTTTATAGGTGTGCATGGAAGGGTTTTGGTTTCGAACGCTACGAACAGGGCTCCCATCAGCCCATCAAACCGCTCAATGATGACGATGCCAAGAAATGGTATGGCTTGGGATATCACGACCCCACTCAGACCCCTACAGACCTTTGTCCTAAACCAACCATTGACCAATCTCCTCCAGGCTCACCCATTCCTCCTCCTTCACCTATGGAGTCGGTGGTTTCCATCCCTCCTAGTTTTTTTTTTCCATAAACACCATCCGCCTGAAACCCTTGACTTATCAGCTCAATAGGGTGTCTAGGTCTCTCCCTCTCATTTTTCCCAGCATGGTAGAAGATGAGTCGACAACCATTCACACTGTCCACTGCATTAACGATGATGCCATTCTTTCCTACATGGGCACCGACGACTCTTTCATCCAACGCTCTCTCCCTTCTGAGACCCAGGTTATGTTAAATGAATCTACCATTGACATCGACCTCCCTTCTTCTGATGTTCCTCATGTCTTAAAGATTGGTCAATCTTTAGATGCTCAGGAGCAGCTTGACTATACCCAGTTCCTCTCAGACCATAGCAAGGCCTTTGCCTGGACCTACCGTGACATGCCTGGCATTGACCCCACCATCGCTACCCATAACATTGTCACCAAACTAAAGGCTAAGCCTGTTAGGCAAAATCTTCGAAAGATGCATCCTCACATTTCCCTCCTTGTCAAAGAGGAGCTTCAGTGCCTCCTTTCTATCTCCTTCATCCAGCCCATCGATTATCTACAGTGGGTCTCTAACATTGTCCCAATCACCAAGGCGACTGGGGGCATCTAGATGTGCACAGACTATCGTGACCTTAACCTAGCCTGTCCCAAAGACAACTTTCCTCTTCCTAACATTGACCACCTTGTTGATCTCACGGTCGGCCATGAGATGTTATCTCTCATGGATGGGTTTTTAGGATACAATCAAATCCTAATTGCTCTGAAAGATCAGCACAAGACCACTTTCATTACCCCACGGGGGACTTTTTGCTATCGAGTCATGCCTTTCGGCTTGAAGAATGCAGGTGCCACATATCAGCGTGCCATGACCTACATTTTTCATGATCTCCTCCATAAAATCATGGAGGACTATGTGGACGACCTTCTAGGCAAGTCCAAGCTTCACCGTGACCATTTAACCATTCTCAAAATCATCTTCTCTCACCTTCTTCAATACAATGTCTGCTTTAACCCCAAGAAATGTGTCTTTGGGGTCCTCTCCAGCAAGCTTCTCAGCTTTATCATTTCTTTCCATGGCATCGAGATAGATTCTGCCAAGATCTGCACTATCCTCGAGATGCCACTCCCAACCAATCTCAAGCAGCTTTGTAGTCTACAAGGGAAGCTCCAGTCCATTCGCCATTTCATCTCGTAGCTTTCTGACCGCTGTCAACCTTTTCATCATCTCTTTAAGAAGGACGTCTCTTTTACATGGGATAAGGACTGTCAAGAGGCTTTTGAAGCCCTTAAACGCTATCTGGTCTCTCCACCAGTCCTCATTCCACCTAAAGATAATCAACCCTTCTACCTTTATATCTCTGTCACCAACCATTCCTTAGGTGCCATGATCGTGCACCAAGACGAGCATCACCGTGAACAAGCAGTCTACTATATCAGCCAAACACTGGTTGACTATGAAACTTGATATACTCATACTGAGAAACTCTATTTGGCATTAGTCTTTGCTACTACCAAGCTCCGCCACTATCTTCTTAACCACAAAACCTTTGTCATCACTCACACCGACCCTCTTAAGTTTATGCACTCCAATCCATATCAACATCAATGTATGGCTCAGTGGCTCATGCTGCTTGCTAAGTTCGACCTCGAATTCATCCAGCAAAAATCTATTAAGGGTCAAACCATCACTGATCAACTGGCAGATGCCCCTCTTCCCAACAATCAACCTTCATAGTGCAAGTTTCCTGATGAGTCTATCGCTGCACTTTCCACCGATGACACTGTCTACCAAATGACCATGTTCTTCGATGGCTCCAAATGTCAACTTGGTGGAGGTGCGAGAGTCATTCTCATCCCACTCGATGGTGAACCCATGCCTTTGTCTTTCAAACTCGACTTTAATTATACCAATAATATGGCTGAATACGAGGCCTTAATTTTGGGACTTCAGACCGCCCTCTCTCTCAACATCAAGTCCATCAACATCTTCGGCAACTCATAACTTGTCATCAATCAAGTCAATGGTTCATACCTCTGTAAAAATGAAATTTTGCAAAGGTACAAAAATCGTGCTAACATTCTTCTTGCATCTTTTGACCATTACCTCTTGCAAACTATTCCTCGATCCATGAATAAGTTTGCTAACACCATGGCTTCTCTTGCTTTGCATATCCCATCTTCCTCATCTGCATCCAGACTTTTTGTCATGGTGCATCATGTGTCATTGCCTTCTTATATCTCTCTTAACATTAATCATGTCAACACCATAGACTCTAGCCCACGAGATGTTTGGTATAAGCAACTTGTGGACTACTTATCTTTTTCTGTCATTCCTCCCAACCTCTCTAACAATGCATGGTGAGCTTTTATCAAGCGTACCACTCACTATACCATGCTAGGGGGTCTTCTCTATAAGCGAGGCTTTGACGGCCTCCTTCTTTGCTGTCTCACCTCCATTGAAGCATCTCAGGCCATTAAGCAAGTCCACGACGGGATTTGTGGCAGACATTTCAGTGGGAATTCAATTGCCAAGCACATCCTTCGTCTGGGATATTATTGGCCCACCCTTCATCAAGACTGTAGTGACTATGTTCAGCGTTGCATCAAGTGTCAGCAGCACTCTAACTTGCTTCATCTTCCTAGTCACACCTTACAAGTCGCTCAAGATTTTTGGCCTTTTTCTCAGTGGGGCATAGATCTCATAGGTGAGATTAATCCTCATTCGTCTCTTCGTCATCAATCCATCATCACTGCCACCGAGTATTTCACCAAGTGGGTGGAATCCATTCCTCTCATCTCCACAAAAGCCGACAAGATTGTCAACTTCATCAGTAGCCACATCATTTGCTGCTTCGGTGTCCCTCATAAAATCATCACCGACAATGGCAAGTCCTTCAAAAACAAGCCTGTCTAAAAACTCTGTGACTCATTTGGCATCAAGCTCAGTTTCTCTTTGCCTTACTACCCACAAGCAAATGGGCAGGCTGAGGCTTCCAACAAAATCTTGACTAAAATTCTCATGAAGGTGGTCAGCAACACTGGAAGGGATTGGCATATTCACATTCCCTTCACTTTGTGGGCCTACCACACTAACATTTGAACCTCCACAGGTGCTACCCCTTTCTCTCTCGTGTATGGAACAGAGGCTGTCCTACCTCTTGAAGTACAGATCCCATCTCTCTGCATCTCCCTGCATGACATTCTCTCCAACGATGACTTTCATCAAGATCGCTTAGCTCAACTTGAGTTACTTGACGAGCGTCGTCTTGCTGCCCTCAATCATCTCCATGTCTATCAACATCGCATCAAGCGAGCCTATGAGAAAAATCTGTGAGAACGAGATTTCAATATCAGAGACCTCATCCTCAAAGAGAATCAGCATGTGACTAATATGGAGCAAAGTAAACGAGGCAAGTTTGCCCCTAATTGGCTCGGACCTTTTATTATCACGCACAAGTATGGATCAGGGACGTATCATTTGTCTTCTCTCGATGGATGACTAGAACCTGAGACTCTTAATGCATTGCATCTGCGACCATTCTACTGTTAGTCGAGTACTCGTCCACTTGACACTTATCTTGAGCTCGTCCCTTGAGCAATCCCCATCCTCTTAGTCCTCATTCCTTTCAACCCTAATCCCCTTAACAAATCCTATATACCCCTTTTATACAGTAGGGATGCTTTGTCCTAATAAAAGGGAACCCTTGACCTTCTATAGTCTGGTCCATGACTCACATTTCTGTCAAAACAAATCAAGATGTCAAAAATATCCAAAGTCACCAAATCGCATCAAAAGGCAGACTACTCCCTCGAAGGACAGTTGTACTATCATTGCTGTAGCTAATAGACTGCTCCCTCGAAGGACAGCTATTTCAAAAGCCCTTAAATATATAAAGCAAAATATAGACCACTCCCTCGAAGGATGGCTATGATTAACTCTTGCTACCAATAGCAATCTTTCTTAGAAGCTTCCCGCATTGATCAGCTTCACAAATGACCACCAAGCAAAATGACATCTCTATGTAGACTTCCCACATTGATCAGTCTGCACCCAAAAAAAAAAAACATGGGTCATGGACTTGGCTTATAGTTGTCTCAGGGTCTCCTATAAAAAGGGGTAAGATTATATCTACTCTTAAAATGGGTTACCCTATATCCTCCTATGCTAACACCTGCTCAAGGGACTTTGAGCTCACTTTAGTGTCAAAGTGATTCGATTACCGCTCTAACACAACCTCTGGTCAATGAAATAATGCATGAATGGGGCTCTTAGTTCTAACAACCCCTATCTATGTTGTCATTCTGGTCCTTGTCAATAAAAGGGTGATTATGCCTTTCACTTCTTTTACACTTTGGTCACATCCAATCATTTGTCATTTATTAAATCAACTCAACCCTCTTTCTGACCAACCACCTAGCCTATTCACACTAGTTTCTATGGACACCAATACACATGGAAACTATAGACCACTCAATTTATGTCTAGCATAAACCATTACTTGCTGGCACATAAATAGGCTTATTTCATTTTTGGCATATGTCCATCACTTAATATGGGCAATTGCTAGGGGTGAAAAACCTTGACTTTTTCTCATCATTTCAAGCATGTTCTCTCAGACATATGGGCGTGCTAGACCATTCTCATGACTAGACCAATCATCGACCGCTTTGTCTCCTAGTTCGAACTACATTGGTCTAAGGCCCTTCGGACAAGGGCTATGTAGGCAACACTCAAATGACATGACTGTCTTCTGAGGTTAGCTCGACCACCCTCATTTGTTCATCTATCTGATGGACAAACCCTATCTTCTTTGACCTCGACCATAAGCAATCAATCACTTCGACCCTTTTCCTCCCTCTTTGGGAGAACTACATTGGCTTGAGGCCCTCAGGACAAGGGCTATGTAGGCAGCACTCAATTGACATGGGGTCTTCTAGGGTTAGCTCAGCCATCCTCTTCGTCACTTTCTTCCATCCCATTCTTTCGTCACCTGTCAATCACATCACAGCTAGTCATATATTATCATTAGCATAATCATTTTCATCATGTCCATCCATAATCATTAATCATCACCATCTAATCTAAAAATCATAACCATTCACATCAAACATCAACATCAATATCATTAAACAACATCATATAACCAGTTCATTTAGCATCATACACATAAACCATAATATCAACATGCATCACATCAAAATGCAATAAACATTAAACACATATTTATAAAACATCTATCACTCAGGTCACTGATCCAAAATCTCATCATATATATCAATAATGTTCTATACAATCACACAATCTGTGCATCTCTCTCTCTCAAAAGTTAAATACATCCCGCATCATCAACACGTAGGCTGGTATATACATCAAAAATAACCTCATACTTTGCCCTCAAGGCTATGGCTATGGTGGTGGTGGCGGTGGTCAAGAAGACGATGTATCCTCTCCCACCTCTGATCTGGGCTGCCTGCGCGAACCTGTAGTGGTTTCCCATGACATAGAACGCTATCAGCTCTACTCTGCCCTCATCTCAGAGTATCGGTGTATCTGAGGGAACCCCCTAATAGCCCTCTCATAATACGTGATCTCATCCAATGCATCACTGTATCTAACTAGAGATACAGTCTGCGGTGGACCCATCTGTCTTGCTATTGTGCCCTATGCTGACACCTGTGGCTGTGAAAACCCTAGCTGCACTGACACTGACTGTGTGGGCTACGGAACTAGCTGTTGAGATGGCTGCTACATCGAGCCCTATCCCCTCAAGCCCTGTCCTACCGATGCCTATACCTAGGCTGTGGCCAGTTGACTCTGTAACATAGTGACATGTCCTGTCAAAGTAGCCACCTATCTTGTCACCCCCACCAGCTGCCCTTATAAAACCGTGACCTATCCCTGTAAAATGGTCACCTGGGCCTGTGTCACATCCCTCTCCTACCGTGATGTGTCTCTCTCCTCACGGGCTGCATCCCATTCCCTAGTGATAGCCTGTACATCTGGCTGTGGCCCTACTTGGACTCTTGTGTACTGCCCTGACCACCATGCTGTGTAGGCCTCTATACAACCTGGGTCAGCCATCCCAGGTCCTACTGGCAACTCCTCAAAATCTAGCTCCTCTGTCTCCTCTAGCAATGGGAGTGGCACCTCTATATCATCCCACCTATACTAAGAAAATGCAGGAGGAACATCCTATAGCAGCCTGTACTGGCGCCACACTCTCTCTGCTAGAATCCTCTCGAGCTCATTGGCTCGCCTACCCGTGACCCATCTCAAGATCTGTACCCCAACTAACTACTCCCCCTGGTCTCTAAATGCTAGATACCCCAAGTACGGTCTCCAAATGATATTTGTAGGGATTGGGGCCTCTAGTACCACTCGATAGTGGTCAATATCCCTAACCACTCCATCCATCCGCGTATGTGCCATCACCTCACGCCATCACCTAAATCCGACCCTAAAGCTAGCTTGGATAGCCATTGGGAGGTCGAGAGGTCATGTCACCATGATGTGCTCATATGCCCAGTAGTGCAGAAGGTGGCCTACACACAGACTGTACCGTCACTGCCGACTGATGCCCCACAGCTCTCTATAAACCTGGGCCAAAAGGACTGGTGCCCAGGCAAACACTATCTGCCACTCAATCATGTCTGTCAAAACTCTATTGATGGTGACTAGAAACTTGCCTCCCTCTGCATCTGGGAGTGCATACACTATAATCTCGATCATCATCAAGACAGCCAACCGATGTGCATCCTCATCTACTGCGTACAGAGGCTCATAAGCAAAACTTGTTGAGTGGTACCTCATCTCAGCGATGTGCTCCCCAAATAGCGTAACCATTTGAATATCATGCACCTCTCATGAGCATGCATATATGTCTACTCTGTGTATCGACAACTACAAAATATGGTACATGTCCTCGATCGTGACCGTCATCTCGCCCGTGGGCAGGTGGAAGGTGTTGGTGGAATGGTCCCACCACTCGATCAGCACCACCATCAGGCTCACATCTTGTGCCACTCTGCAGTAGCATCTCAACCCACCTAGTCCAACTGCGCTCATCTGCACCCACTCCTTGACCGTCACACCTCCGCGCATCCACGTCAGCAAAGTCAGGATGCGATCCCACAACATTAGAGTCTGTCTCACCTGCATGCACCCAAGTCAATCTCATGTTAAAAATTTTCCTCCCATTTCTATTTTGACCAACCTATCTGACCATCTACACCTAACCTGACCTTTGAGAAGCCCTTAGTGTAGCTTTGACCCCTCGATTTGACCATTTTTCATCACTCCCTTTGACCAGGCATCCACCGACATCGGTTATCATGCCGGCGATGGCACTCACCTAACTAACATCGATCACTTAGTGACCGATGTCAGCAAGTTAGTGATTGATGCTGGTCTCTAGTCGACCGACACTGGTGAACCCACCGATGTCGGTGACTAGTTCAGCTCTAGGGCTGAATGAGGTGAGCCCTAAATTTAGGGCTTCCCCATTATTGACTCCCCAACCCCCAAAAATCACTCTTATATCCTCCTAACCTATCCTAGATCCCTCCCCCACCTTCTTAGGTACCCTCCCCCCTCAATTTCTGCCTAAATTCATAAAAATTTCAAAAAACAAATAAAAACAAACATCTAACTCAATAGGGCTTAGAGACCGTCCTACCTCATCTCAACATCGCTAATGTGGTGGAACGATGGGTGCTGCTGGTGGTGGACCTCCCGCGGGTCCTCTACTACCCTCTACCATCACTTCTGCATCAAGCTTCTCCTGGCCCAGATGCGTCTCTACAGCGTCCAATTTCTCTCCACGCGTCTCTCTCTCTCTCCACCAATGCTTCTTTGACACCTCACACTGCTCCTCAGTCAACCTAGTGTCACTTTCATGCACTTGGCTCCAGAGCTCTTTTCTCTCAGTAAACTAAGTCACAAATGACTTCTGGTCAGTCACCAATCTGGTTTTGTCGGATTTGACAGGCCGCCGATGTCGACATCATCGTGCCCTAGGCCACCGACATCGGTCAATATCTTGCCGACTTCGGTCCCTTTATGTCTCCAACGTCAGTTTTATCACTAACATTAGCAACGTTCAACCCTCCTTTTTTCATCACGTTGCCCCAAAATCATGCCCTCAATTAGTTAGCCCTCCAGTCCACCGACATCGGTTATCATGCCTCCATCTACCTTGACCAGGCATCACGTTGCCCCAAAATCATGATCACTTTTGCCTCCATCTATTGACCACCAGACCTTGGAGATCATGACCATCTCCTCTAACCGTGACTACTTCCAAAGTGATTTTGCCTTGGTTGTTTTTTCATGTATGCTACCTCATGACTGGTTAGCAAAATTGTGCACAGACTATTTTTTGACCCCCACAAGTATAAGATCACAAGCCGGTTGATCCCCACTACTTGTGACATTTTCATGTTTTTAGGAGCACTTCCTGAGCCTAGGATACCTAGAACATGATGACCATTAGAGCTTTAGCTTAGATTGAATAACCCAATCAGCAGATGACTAAATGCTGGGGCCTGGTTATTTCAATTTTGGCACTCCTTGACCCTTGACCTGCGACAATTTGACCTGACCATCTCATGACGTGGTATGCACGCAATCATGACTTTTGCAGCGTTCACCCTCACCCCTTTTTTCATCCACTCTTTGTCAAATCAGCACCTAATTCCAGGTTCCCTTCTCTCGACTCCTGCTTTGAGGGGGGAATACCTCATCCATAATCAGGGTAACCAACTCCTATTTTTTGTCTTACAGTTCGTCCAGAACAACCAACAAAACAAAAAAGGGCAAATGTAGACACTGTAATTGTGTCTAACCCTTGTCGTCCTCCCCTTAACCCTCATTTTAGTTTTCCATGCCTATTCAACCCCTGTCGACCATTTTCCCACAAGCCTTGACCCTGGCAGCATGTAAAAATGAGCAGAGAGCTAAAGTTAGCCTTTGTCCCCATTCTGCATCTGTCGATGATGGTCATAACTTGGCCAACATCACCGACGTCAGTCACTTATCGACTGACATCGGTAGTCCTGCCAGCGTCAGTTATCTTTAACACTACATTCTCGACCCGAACGTAGGAACCGTTATCCATTATCCATTATCCATTCAGTTGCCAATCCGTTTCTCGATCGGTTATCGAACCTTCCTTCGTATTAATCAGCAAAAACCTCTTCATTCGAATGATCAACCAATTCTTGCATCCAACCAATCTGCATCTAATCTCTCGCATTCTCTCTCTCTCTCTGGTACAGGTATTCTACTTCAGTCATCGAACTTCTATGACACAGCGACAACATCAATCATGTCTCTGACTTTTATCTTTAGCGCATAATAGGTAAGCATTTGTTCTGTGTTTTTATTCTGATCTCTAGTTATTGTTTTTAATTGCTATCATTACCCAGATTTTAAATTCAGAGTATAGCCCTGACCTTATTTCCACCTGTATCACCTCTATCCACCCTATCTAGAAAATATAGTTTGTAACTCTGCCCAGATCCCTGTATAAACCCTCAAACAAATCCCTCTGACTCCTAAACCAGCTTCCCAAACCCTCAGACAAAAACTTTAGACCCTTCTGCAATCCAAAAACTCTGTCCAGACCCGACCAGACCCTGTCCAAGACTGTTACCCCGACTGACACCGGTCATTACCCCTATCGACGTTGGCACTTTAACCGACGTCAGCACCCTTCTTGATCGACATCGGCATAGATACCGATGTCGATGACTGTGTAGAGCAGTTTGCTACATATCAGGTACGCATTTTGCTTTTTGTCTTTTATTTCTTTCATTTGGTCTTTCATTATTTCTACTTTCATCAAATATTCTGCTTTTTATTAGTGGGCTGATATCCCTTAAGGAAGTCTTCGTACTTCAGGGATCAAGCATTTGCTTGACAGCCCACCGTCTCTTCATCTAACATTTTTTTGTGTTTAGTCTCTTTTTCTTCGCAGGTGTCATTCCTCCACAACCAAAGAGGAGTACCTTCCAACGTCTGATTTCGGTGCACACGACTATATCTAGGTATCTTCTAACCCTAGACCATCTCTTAGTTTCTCATTTCTATCTTTTGAATGTGAAAGCAAAATTAGCGTAAAAACATGGCCCTCCCTGATAGAACCAAAAATGCATCTAAGGCATTAATGCACAGCATGGGTCACTCCATAGAACAAAGTGTGAAGCCTCTCTTGGCCTCTATATATTGTAATTTCTCATTTGATGCAAAGGGAGATCTTCCCATTACTAGAATCAAAACTCTACCCAAATTGAAAGCTAAATATTGAGACTTTGAGCTCAGATTATTGTTCATATTATTTTATTTGAATGAGAAATCAAGTGACTTGTAGACTTTGTGTTGTTATAGCTTGTATCATTTTAGGAGATTGTTCTTATGTCTTTCTTCTAAATGTGTTTTTGTTTATTTGATCTAACAAGTAGAAATAGTGGAAGTAATTAGGAAGGTGTCCTAAATCTAACTGTGGAGAGACTTTGTGCCCCCACAATCGCCTTCAGTGTGTTTTATTTATGTTCTTGTGTAAATGATCTTGGGATGACTTTGTGCCCTCATTATCCTTTGTATTCTATTTCTATGTAAAGGACCTTGGGATGACTTTGTGCCCTCATTGTCCTTCGTATCTCACTCTTGGGAAATTGAGGTGGAGACTTTGTGCTACATCTTAGGTTGTTTGTTGCTACACCCTTGGTTACCAGTTACTTGTACTACCTAAAAGAACTCATGTTGTTTCTTGCAAGAACACTTCTGAAAGAAGAGAAGTGCCTTTAGTGTTTTCACTAGGATCTTCTCCTCTGTTTGTTAACATCATCTCTAAAAAAAGAGAGATGGATGGCTTATCCTACCCTTGAGTGTTATTTTCTACATATATATAGTATATAGCTCCTTTATACCTATAGGGAACCTCCCCTTGATGAGAAGAGAGATTTGTCCCCTTTAGATGTGGTAAACCTACAACTTTGGATGACCAATCTCTCTTGCTATGAATGATCAAACCTATTTTGTTCATCAGTATACTGGTGACAAAATATTCACCCAATAGTTTTTTGGTGACTCCACTGGGGACGAACAAGCAGTTTGAAGCCTCAAGCTTCAAATTAAAGTAAGACTAGTCCCTTTCCATTTTTGTTGCACAATCTAATTGCTCCACATTATAATAGAAGATAGAGAGCTCAAGGTGTTGTTGACCCTATCTTTGAGTTGGCACAACAAGAAAATTTCAACTTACTTTCTCCCCAACTTCAAGTTCAATGATCTAGGAGTGTCCCTCCTACCCGTACCAAGATGCCAACACAAGGTAGAGCTACTTTTCATACTATTAGTAGAGCTTTGCCTATCCAAATTCCACCCAAATTTGTTATCCCTACTTTCAATAATCTAATCATGGTAGTTCAAGGCCCCTAGGTAACTCTTTTGGCCCACTGAATTTGACTCCACCCCTGCATGAACTTCCATGCAGCTCAAGAAAGAATTTTCCCAAATTCTTTAGTGATGGAAAATTTCATCCTAATAAAAATGTTTCAGCCTTCAGCATAGCTTATGGCATAATAGGTGTGGAATTTGAAGATGTGTTAGGATTTTCATGGAATCACTGTAAGGTGCTACTATGGACTGGTTCTACCATCTGTAAGCTAGATCAATAATTGATTGGGACACACTCAAAGCCAAATTTGAACCTAGATTCAAGCCTATAAAATATGCACATGCCTTGTTGGCCCAACTCACATAGATTAAGGAGCCCCATGAGCCTATGAGAGATTTCATAGCAAATTTTAATAAGCTAAGGAACCAAATTCTTGCTATTGCTCAGCCGACCCTTGAAAACCTCAAATGCTTCTTCATCAACTCACAACTACCTAAAGTGAGTTTTTTGCTAAGACATGCTGACCACATAGACCTCAAAGCTGCTCAATATTTGGCTACCAAAGTTGAAGATGACCTTATCTTAGTAGGAAAGATAAGGAGAGATCCAAATAGAGGTAAATCTTCTTCTTCCTTTGAATACTCCCCTTCAGCCACCACTGATCCAATGGTGCAGAAGCTAGCAAATGAATTGCTAGCCCTCAAAAAACAAATGGCACAAGGGATGTCATCTACTCCTTCATATAGAGATGTACCAGGGAGGACATTCCCTAATTAGTCTTACCAAGGCCATGCTACCAAGAACCAAGTGAAAACTAATCATCTTCCTCCCCCTTAGAGGAATAAACTTGCCATTGAAGCACCTCCAACTAACTCAGTAGTTGGATATCTTGAAGCTGAATCAGATTTCTCATTCTAGCCTGAGTTGAGTCCTAAAGATGACACTAATCTCTTCACTAAAGAAGAAGAAGAATTATCTGGTGACTCCAATATCAATTTCTTGAATTATCAGGATAAACCTAGAAGTGAAGGTAATGCAGCTGATAGATCATATGCTATATTCACCTTGTCTAAGAATCAATCAGCTTAACAAGTTGATAAAGAGAAGACAGAGGGGCAACCTCAAATAGTAGTTTCATTTGCTAAATGTGGGGCCACTCTGACCTTCTAGCTAAAGGATCTGGTGAATGTTAGAAAGGTAAGTACCCCAAACATTTTTTCACCTATAACTTTAAATTTGCAGTCTAGTTCTCCCCCTCCCAAAACTCAAAAGGATGAGCTCCCATCCTCTGTACCTAGTTTATTTCTGACATTTGATATCATTGACCATTAAAGAAGACCAAAATTCAAATGTCTGAATTTGAATTTTTGTAGTCCCATCCTGAGCAATTAGACAAATTGGTTCAATGTGTTAAATTCCAAGATGTCCCTACAGGACAAGCAATTCCCAAAGTGACATGATTACCCCAAGAATGCACTCACTAGGAATAATCTTGTCATTACCCCTCCTGCTACTCCTAGTAAGATTGAACTCGTTTATGTCTCATTGCTGATAAATGGACATCAACTGAATCATTGCATCATTGATTCTAGAGCTTCAAAAAATGTCATGCTTACTAAAGTGGTTGAATCCCTTGACCTCACACTGACCAAGACGTTTGGTAGATTCTTCTCCATGGAGAACAAGTAGGTACCTTTACTGGGATAAATTAAGGATGCCTAATTTGCATTTGCAGTGTTCCCAGACAAAAGAATCAAGATGATTGTCTTGGTAGCTAATGTCCCAACATCATATGGCATCCTTCATGGGTAGAATTTCTATAGGGATGTTGGTGGTGAATTGAGCATGGATCTATCAGAGGTGAGGATTCTAGTTAAAGGTGTTATCAAGAGGTTACTCCATGAGAAGGAAGTGAAATATGTGGTTACCTAGACCTCGACACCCAAAGCTCAAATTTTGTTTGAGTCTTTAGGCATGGGTAACTACTTTCTATCTATAGATGAAGTTCATGAAGCATCTGATGAAACTCCTACTAGTGACAACCTAAAAACATGTTCAACTAAAACAACAGAAGAATGGGCAGAGCACAATGCAAGTGTGGAAGAATCTCCTCCTCTGAATGAAGAAGATTTCAAAGGAAAAGTAGTGTCTAATGAGGTATGGATTCTGGAGTTTGATGGAAGCTGCTCCTCCACTGATTCAGGAGCTGGGGTTGTGTTAATATCTCCTTAAGGAGATAATTTTCCTTCATCTTATAAATTTTAGTTTAGCAACACTAATAACATAGCTGAGTATGAATCACTATTAGTTGGATTAAAAGCTACTAGGGACAAACGCATCAAACTCCTTCATGCTAAAGGAGATGCTAAATTGGTGGTTTTTTAGGTGAGGAACCTGTATCAAACCAAGAATGAAAGATTATGCCACTACCCTAATCTAGTCTGGGACTAAATTGAAAAATTTGATGCTTTCAACATCTCTACAGTTCCCAGAGAATTCAATGACCGAGCTGATGCACTGGCTATTTCAAATACTCTCTTGGTCCCCCACCCAGACTTTAAAGGAGACAAGTACACTATTGAGCTATTCTTTAGACCAAGTGTACCTGATAATGCCAATCATTGGTAAGTGTTTAACAATGACAACCATATCATTTCCTTCCTAGAGCAAAAAGATAGCTTTGAATGGCTACATTTTGAAGGCAGTGAACCTCAAAAGTGTGAACCAACTCCTGAATCAAATATAGACATAGTTGAGGAGTTCTTGAAACTTAAAGGGAATAAGATTCCCAAAGGCCTGGTTTCCCTTGAGAAACTATTTGACAAACATGATAGATTTATCAAATAGTAGCAAATGGATTCAAGCTCCTCCCAGGAGTTTGATAAAGTAAATCTGGGAACCAAGGAAGACCCCAAGATGGTGAACATTGGGAAATGTTGTAATTTTGAGGAGAAGTTCAAGTTCACCACTTTGCTCAACCAATACATGGATGACCTAATGTACTCCTATGATGACCTGAAGTCACTCAGGCTTGATAAAATTTGACATGACATTCCTCTCAAGGCTGATTTGATACCTTACAGGAAAAAGTCCAGGCATTATAATCCAAAAATATCAAGTACTATTTTATCTAAGATATAAAATATGCTAAATTCTAAGATAATCTTCCCAATCCATCATTCCACATGGATTGCCAATATAGTGCCTGTAAGGAATAAGAATGGTGAAATTTGCCTCAATGTGGATTTTATAAATTTGAATCAGTCATCTTTGAAGGATAACTATCCTTTGCCAATCATGGATCAAGTGCTTCAGACAATGATAGTTTTAGAGATGTTATCACTATTAGATGGCTTCTCAAGATATAATCAAGTTGAACTTGGTGAGGTGGACCAGCATAAGACTACTTTCACCACACCCTGGGGCATGTTTGCATATAAAAGGATGCCTTTTGGCTTGATAAATGTTGGCACCACCTTCCAAAGAGCAATGGACCTTGCCTTCAAGGAAGAGATGGGTAAGTTCATTGTAGTTTATCTTGATGACTTGACCATCTTTTCTAAGCATCTCCCAAATCATATACGCCACTTGTAACAAGTGTTGGAACATTGCTGCTAGAATGGCATTTCTTTAAACCCCAAGAAGTTAGTTTTTGGATTAATAGAGAGGAAAATTCTTAGACACATTATGTCTAAAGGGGGCATAAATATTGACTTAGATAGATTCAAGTCTATCCAAGAACTTACCTTGCCCACAAGTAAGATTGTTGTTCACTCTTTCTTTGGAAAGGTGAATTTCTTACAAAGGTTCATTCTCGAGTTTGCTGAGAAGACTAGGGACATTGTAAACATGATGAAGGGAAAGGCCATCTTTAGCTGGACTGAAGAAGGAAAGTCAACATTTGAGGGTATCAAGACTACCATTTCCTATGCTCCAATTTTGGTTTGTCCAGACTATAACAAAGAGTTCACCATTTATAGTTTTCCTTTAGAACACACGCTTTCAACAATTTTGGTTCAAAAAAATAAAGAAGGTCTAGATTCCCCCATCTCCTTCATGAGATGTCCTCTCAAATCCCATGAGCTAAAGTACTCAAACATGGAGAAGCATGATTATGTAGTGGTGAAGGCAGTAAAGCATTTCCATTTCTACATCCTCAATTCTTGAGTTATTACCCTGGTTCTTGACACCAGGATCAAATCTATACTAACTCAGCAGGAGTTCAGGATGAAGAGAGGCAATTGGGTTACAAAGATATAGGAGTTTGATCTAGTCATCAAGCCAACAAAGCTGGTGCATGGTAAGGGGCTATGCCAACTAATTGTTGATAACAAGTCAGAAGGAACAGAGCATGAAGAACCAGAAGTGGATGACACACCTACAGTCCTCTTTGTCTCCACCATGAATGAGTGGTATTCAAGTATTGCTCATTTCCTCACTTATGGTGAGTGTCCTACTCACCTATTACAAAGAAAGGACTATCAAGCTTAAAGCTACCAATTTCATCCTTTGGGATAATGGCCTATACAAGAGGAGCCTTGATGGAATGTTCCTTTGTTGTGTAGACAAGGAGAAAAAAAGCTAACTTTTGAAGTCCTTCCTTAATTTGGCCTGTGGAGGACATTTATCTACCCTTGTGACTACCCATAAGATCCTATGAGCCAGTTAATATTGGCCAACTCTCTTTCAAGATACATACAAGTGGGTTAGGAAATGTGAACTATGCCAGTAGTTTATTGGGAGACCCAAATTGGATGCCCTACCTCTCAAGCCAATGATCATAGAGGAGCCATTCCAGTAATGGAGAATTGATTTTATTGGAGCTATAAACCCATCTTCAAGTTTTGGACATGATTATGTCCTCACAACAATAGATTACTTCACCAAGTGGGTGGAAGTTGTTCCAACCAAACATGCTACTTCAGAAGTAGTATGCAATTTCCTCAAAGAGAACATCATTTCTAGGTTTGGGGTCCCAACCAAGATTGTCACTAACAATGTAGCTTGTTTCACTTCCTAAGAGATTACTAAATTCTATTTTTAGTATGGGATTACGCTCTCCCACTCTTCTGATTACTTTTCACAAGGGAATGGACAGGCTAAATCAAGCAATAAGAACCGAGTGACTATCATCAAGAAGCTGGTGGATGACAACCAAAGAACATGGCATAAAGCTTTGGTTGATACCCTATGGGTAGACAAAATTACACCAAAAATGGCAATTGGTATGTCTCCATTCCAACTTCTTTTTGGTATCAATGTTAAGATACCAATCACCTTGGAATTACCAACATTGAAATTGGCTAAGGAAATTGAAGATCAAATGTATGAAAGCTCCCTCGATAAGAGGATCATGTGCCTTGCTAAGCTAAATGAGTAGAGAACTACAGTGGTGGACTGAATTACCACCCATCAAGTTTGGTGAAGAAGTTCTTCCACCAGAAAGCAAAGAACTGTGATTTCCAGATTGGAGATCAAGTCCTGCTATGGGACAAGAGAAAAGAACCAAAGCAGATGCATGGAAAGTTTGATACCCTATGGAGGGGCCCTTTTACTATTCATCAACTCAATAGTGAAAATAGCTTCTTATTGAAGTATCAAGATGGCACTCTCTTTTCTTTGCCTCATAATGGGCAACATCTGAAGCACTTCAACTCTTGAAGTATCAAATGAGTTCCCCTATACATATGTATATTTGTATAGTCTTTTGTTTCTATTTTGTTCTTTTCATTTTCATTTTTTGGAGCCTTTATTTTTGGGTAGCATGACTCCATAGCCCAATGGCATACTTCAAGTTATAGGAGATTCTAGTTTCTACTCCCCTCAGTTGTGTTTCAAGTTTCCAACTGAAGGTAGTTCCCCAACTGGAGCCAGTTGTTCTCCCCGAAAAATGACTTCTTATTTTTGGGACAACATGTGAACTATTTTGGCTTAAAATACCAAAATTTCTCTCTTCCCTTCTCAAAATTTTTTCTAAGCTTTCAAATTCCTCATTTTTCAAGTTTTTTTAGTAAAGGAATTAGCAAGTTCAATAGGTTCAAAGGCTTTTGCAGGCGAGTTCAATCAAAAGAACCAATTTCCAATACTTTGTCCTTTTTAGGATTGGTTCAACCAAAATGTCCATCATCAAGCTTCTAAGCAAGTATTGAACCATTAAACCATTGAACCTTGAACTATTTTTGGTTCAACGGGTTCAATGGGTTTAATATTTAATGTCATCAGCAAGAGTTAAGTAAATTTGTCAAAGGTTCAAAGTTTAACCACTTCCAAGTTCAATGGCTTCAAAACACTTATCAAAGAGAAGAAGGCTTGAACCATCAAACCATTGAACCATTGAACCAATTTGGTTCAAATATTCAACATGTTTAATGGTTCAACAGGTTCAACAACTAAATGGTTCAACGTGTTTGGTACAAAAAGGATCAAAAGGACTTAGCCAAATAAAAAGAATGAACTAATTGAACCTTAAACTGCTTCAAGGTTCAATGAGTTCATAGGTTCAAAAGTTCAAAGGCAGCCTCAGTCAAGGAAAGAAGTAGCAAATAGATGGTTCAATGAATGGTTCAACCAAGGAACACAAAAAAGAAAAGGACAACTGAAAGCTACCAAGTGTCATCTGTCAAGACACATTATACTTTCTTTCTAAAAGTGGTGGATACTGCCACGTGTCCCTTTTAAAGCTTGTCAGAAGCCTCCAAGTGTCAATATTCACAGTCCCTTCCTTTTGTTTCACTATATTGAGCAAGGACCGTGGTGGGTCTCAAGTGAATGACTAAAACAAATGGAATGCAACAAGTGTCATCATCCGTGAGAACCCAAATGAGCCCCAAACATTTATATGGTGTTGTAAAATCCCAAAAGTGGAAAGTGCCAAGTGTCAATGGTAGAAGGTTTCAATATGATGTAGTGGAAGACACCACGTGTCCTTAGTAAGAATTGGTGGAAGCTGACAAGCGTCATCATCTATGTGTATCAAAAATGAGTCCTGAATGTTTCTATAAGTGTTTCTAGAGTTTAAGTGGAAGCTACCATGTGTCATCTCCCACAGGACTCTCAAAGGTTTCTAAAAGTCAATGGGTGCTGCCAAGTGTCTTCACCTATTTCAATGGAAGATGCCACATGTCACTTGTTCAAAGTAGTGGAATGTGCCACGTGTCAAAGAAAGGGCACTCTCAATACAGAGACATAGAGCCAAGGGGAGATTTCCTTCAAACAAATTATTTGAAGGAATTCCTTTAGACATTTTGTCTAAAGGAAATAAAGAGACAATAGTCCTCTAAAAGAAGTAAAGCCTGAAGGCCACCCAGATGATCCTGAAGGATAGGTACCCTTGTGGGAGGACACTTGACACTCAAAAAAAGACCTATTTCAAGACCCCAAAGGGCAAGTTCCCTTCAAGAAGGGTCAACCCTCAAAGTGCAGTGGAAGCTACCAAGTGTCACATGATGAGACAACAGTCTCTAACAAGTTTCAAAGTAGTAGAACTCACCATGTGTCCCATCCTAACTTAGTGAAGTGTGACAAGTGCCTGCATCCATGCTTCTAGTCTCTAAAAAGTTTCAAAGCTTATTACAATAAGCTTATTTCAAAGTTGTGAATGTCACCATGTGTCCTCACCTATGTCACAGTAGAAAGTGGCCATAGCAAGTGAGAAAGACACAAAGGAGTTGTTAAGAAGAATTGTAGGCCCACAAACATCAAATTTAGGATGATTGGCTAGCCGTTAACCTTTAAAATATGAAAGACCCACGGACATCAAATTTACTATAATGAAGTGTCTGTTGATCTTTGCAGGCTTAAAATGTAGACCTGATGCATTCAAAGACCTAAAGGCCAGGGCCAAAAGGAAGAAGAGAGAAATAGGGAAACTCAACAAGAGTTATTTCTAGTAGGTGGAATAATCTACCAGGTAGGTATTTGGTGCCTACAAGCATTAAAAGTGTAGCCTGCTTGTCCCCTTTGGAGTAAAGGTAACATCGATAGATGTGCAGGTAGTAGATGATGGAATGAGTGATTTAGGATCAAGAGAGGACATTAGAGATGAATCAACATGCCACAGTTAAGGCAGCCACCCTACTCTAGCATGGCCCTCCCTAATAGAACCAAAAATGCATCTAAGGCATTAATGCACAGCATGGGTCACTCTATGGGACACAGTGCCAAGTTTCTCTTGGCCTCTATATATTGTAATCTCTCATTTGATGCAAAGGGAGATCTTCCCATTACTAGAATCAAAACTCTACCCAAATTGAAAGGTGAATATTGAGACTTTGAGCTTAGATTATTGTTCATATTATTTTATTTGAATGAGAAAGAAAGTGACGTGCAGACTCTGTGTTGTTATAGCTTGTATCATTTTAGGAGATTTTTCTTATGTCTTTCTTCTGAATGTGTTCGTGTTTATTTGATCTAACAAGTAGAACTAGTGGAAGTAATCGGGAAGGTGTCATGAAGCCAATTGTGGAGAGACTTTGTGCCCCCACAATCACCTTTAGTGTGTTTTCTTTCTGTTCTTGTGTAAAGGATATTGGGAAAACTTTGTGCCCTTATTATCCTTTATATTCTATTTCTATTTAAAGGACCTTGGGATGACTTTGTGCCCTCATTGTCCTTTGTATCTCACTCTTGGGTAGTCGAGGTGGAGACTTTGTACTACATCTCAGGCTGCTAGTTACTACGCCCTTGGTTACTAGTTACTTGTACTACCTGAAAGAACTATTATTTCCTATAAGAACACTTCTGAAAGAAGAGAAGTGCCTTCAATGTTTTCACTAGGATATTCTCCTCTATTTGTTAACATCATCTTTGAAAAAAGAGAGATGGATGGTTTATCCTACCCCTGAGTGTTATTTTCTACACACACACACACATATATAGCTCCTTTATACCTATATGGAACCTCCCCTTGATGAGAAGAGAGATTTTTCCCCTTTGGATGTGGTAAACTTGCAACTTTCTATGACCAATCTCCCTTGCTATGGATGATCAGACCTATTTTGCTCATCAATACACTGGTGACAAAATATTCACCCAACAGGATTAACGAGTAGTGGCTTCTAAGGGAGTTTGCCTCAATCTATTCAATGTCTCAGTAATAATGGTTTCATTATTATCCATTACTAGGATCAATCTTCTTCTTATTTTAATAGGGGGTTGAGGGTTTGTAGGTAGGGTTTCCTAAGTTTGGGCCTGGGAGGTAGGTTTTATAGAATATTCCTCTATAATTATTTGAATAAGCTCATGAAATTGAACATCTTGGGAAGCATGATGTTTCTTTTGGTAGAAGATCAAAGCCTTAATTTCCTACTTGCTGGCTCAAAATAGAAGCTATAGAGGGAACATTGAGGGTTTACTTCTGAATAGTCTTGTTTGTGGATCTTATACTGTAGATGGACCTAAAATTTATTTCTTTATAGGGGACTTTTGGTAGGGTTTTTTAACTAGAGGCATGCATATGTGTAGGAATTTTTTTAGTGAATTTAGGGGCTTTCTTAATTTTTCCTTCAAGGAAAGTAGTTCAAGCTCCATTCCATTTTATTGTTGTAAAAAAGTGGTGCTAAATAATGAGATAAATCAACCTGTGATGGCATATAGTAGTAGGGTTTTTGACATATCTTATAGCTAAAATTTTAATGGATCCTAGAAGAAATGAGGGCAAATTTATTTTGTGTTGAGGTTATTGAACACCATATATTAAATTAATCAACATCATTAATACCATGCAACTCAATACACTATGATGTCCCTTACATGTAAAGTATTTAATAATCCAGAAAGAAACTAATTTATAAGGTTTTGGTAGAGATTCTCTACTTACCCCTTTTATCATACCTTTGACATCCTCTAGAAAAATTGGTGTGGGCTCTCCTTTATCGCTAAAAATTCTAACAATATCATAAAAGGAGGACCTTCTTGCTATTCAAGCTCCCTCATCTGGAATCCCTAACAATTCACTGATGATTTATATGGAAAAAGGTATCTAGACTCCCATGACTATGGAGAAATTATACTTTAGATAAATAACAAACTCTATCACTAACACTTTATTGAAACCCTATAATTTAAGGAAAAAATCCAACCATCCTATTGCAATCAATATTTATTTTACTACATCATTCTCTAATAGTTCACTTGAATTTTTAAGTTTTGATTTTTTTATTCAAACCTATTTTGAAATTTTCACTCTCCAAGATGCTTTAGAATAGTCGATTCTTCCTCCTACTTTCAAAAAGTGATCAAAGTTGTGTTTTCAAAATGACTTAAATAGTAATGATATCTTTAAGGGTCAAGATGTGGATATTACTTAAAGCATGTTGAATAATGATGATAGCATCAATCAAGAGTAATGAGGTCATACTTTTTGCTTGTTTCATATTTCAATGATGTCACCATCAATCCCTTGTTAACTCTCCCTTGGTAATTTTCATTAATGACACATAATTGTGATAATAATGTGTCATAATGAAATCATTTTATAGTTGTAAGGAGTATTATCCATGGCTTTGATATGACCTTTTTGAAATGACTTTGTTTTTCTTATGAAGTTGACCCCTTATGACATCATATATTTATTCCTCATGATATTATATGTAAACCTTATATTAATGATTTGATCACATGCATGCAACCCTTAGTGCTTAAAACTAACACTTAGTAAAAAGAGATACCTTACCATACAAATGTCCATATTATCCATATCGGTCTTCCTAATCTGTTCTACATAAATCAAATTACACGAGTTAGTGACAATACAACAAACAATAGTAGTAATCTTATTGCTTTAGAGCTAACTAATTTTTTTGAAATATTTATATTTTTTTCTTTTAATATTTTTCCCTTGACTAGCCATTGCTAGTTTTTTAGTCAAGGCTCTTTATTCAGTACATAAATAAATAGTAGGATGGTTTTTTTATCATGACTTTAAACTTCCCTAGTTTATCAATATTTATTATATCAAATTCTTGTAGTAACAATAACCATCTATTAACTCTTCCTCCTACTACTAGCTTATTCATCAAGTACTAGATATCTGCATGATCAGTATATACAAAGATTTTATAACTAGTAATATAATGTTTGAATTTGTTTATGGCATAAATTATAGAAATAAATTCTTTTTTAGTGGTTGTATAATTTATTTCTATTGAAGTTAAGTTCTTTCTTATATAATATATGGCATACATATGTCCATTTTCATCTTTATATCCCAAAACAGCTCCCATGGCATGATTTGATGCATCAATATAGATATGGAAAGGCTATGACCAATTAGGTCTTATTAAGACTGGTATAGTACTAAGATTTTCTTAGATCATTTGAAATTCTTGTTGATAGGCTAAATCCTAGAGAAATTCACTTTCTTTTGTGAGTAAAGCAAACATTTGAGAAACAATCTTTCTAAAATCTTCTATGAATCTTCTGTAAGATCCTACTTGTCCTAAAAAACTTTTAATGTCAGTTTTGATTTTGAGGAATAGGCAATTTAATAATTACTTCAATTTTATTTGGATCAACTTGTACTCCTTTTGTAGAAATATGATGACCTAAGACTATGCCTTCTTCTACCATAATCAAAAATTTCTCATGACTAAGGGACAAACAGTGATCTTCACACATTTGTAATACTTTTGTAAGATTATTCAAACCTTCATCAAAATATTCTCCATGAAGATTAAAATCATCCATATAAACTTCTACACAGTGATTATTCAAGTCTGAGAATATGGGTAAGACAACTCATTGAAAAGTAGTAGGTGCATTGCATAAAAAAAAGGTAAGACTCTATAATAAAATGTTTCCCATGGGTAGGTGAAGTTTATTTTGTCTTTATCCTTAGGTGCCACTTATATTTGGTTATATCCACTAAAGCCATATAAGAAATAAAAAGTATCTTTTTCCAACTAGATTATCAAGTACTTGATCAATGAAGGGTAGAGGGAAGTAGTCTCTCATTATTGCTTTGTTTAGCTCTCTATAGTCTACAAATACTCTCTATTTCCCATTTTTATTAGGGACAATTAATAAGGGAGACCTATTGGCTATCAGAAATGGGATAAATAAATCTTACTTCTAATAGCTTCACAATTTCAATTTTAACAATGTCTCTCAAGGCAGGATTAATTCTTCTTTGTAGTTATCTTACTGGGTTAATGTTCTCTATGTAAATGTGGTGTGTAAAAATACTTGGATGAATTCCTTTCATATCTTGATATTCCCATGCAAAATATTGAGTGTGATTTTTAAGTACATCAAAATCTTTCATTCTTGATAATTTGTCAACTAATTGTTTATATTAAGTGTCTTCCCTATTGTTACTATTATTTATTTAGTTCTTAGATTGGAGGAATTTATTTGTTTGAATTCACTCATCAATTAATTGAGAGGAAAGGGATGAAAAATTAATGTATGAAATTTAATATCATCTTTAACAAATTTTTCTCTTATAAGACTGATTCTAGCTAAAGGATAATAGAAGGCTATAACAAATGAATCTTTTCCTTCATATGCCCATTACATCACACTATTTTGAATGTATTTATGATCATATGATGTATTTAAAGAGGTTGAATAGGATGAATAATTAGAATAACAATAAATTTTTTCTTGAAAATATCTTTTATTCAAATCCATAGCTAGTATGTTGTAATATGTAGCTGGACTATCAAGATCTGTAGCTAGACTATCAAGATCCATAGCTAGACTATCAAGATCTATAGCATTTCCAATACTTTTTAATAAGTCATCATCTACTTCCTCTATATGTTTAGTTATTATAACCATAGATAAATAAGATATACTATCATGTTTTTCATTAGGTTGATTGACTCATAATTGTCTGACAGTATTGATTGATGGTTGAGCAGGTGGATATAAAGAGATTCATTTTACTTTAAGACCATTTGAAATGGTCATATCCCTTAATCTATAATCAATCAATGCTACTATAGATGGGATAATTAGGTATCCAATCTATTTTTTCTTAGGTTGGATAACATTAAAATTAGTAGGATATTCCCATGATTATATGGTTAACATTATGTCTACAATGACACCTTCTAGTTTAGTGGTGGAATGATCTGCCATTTTTAGGATTGCGATGGTTGGTTGCATGTATTTTAGAGAGAGATTCTACATGGTGTCTGTAGTCATTAAATTAATGGTGGCCCTTAAATCTACCAATACATTTAGTATCTCTTACTATCTAATTTTTACATAAATGGCAACACTTCCTGGATCTCCATATTTAGGTAAGAGTAACTTTCATGCTAATAGATCAACAAGTTTACCATCAACCTATATGGTCTTAAGATATTATCTTTTTGTACCATGTGTCTTGATACAAAAGCTTTTGATCATCCTATTTACTTCTGGAATATCTTGCATTTCTTGTAATAATGGAATCTCTATATTTAGTTTTTGAAGTTCTTGTTTAAATTCATATTCCCTATTATTTTCAACTTCCTTTAGTCTTTCAGGAAAAGGCACAGAAGGAGGTGTTAGAATTATTTTAATTTTATATTTTCCTCTTGAGATTATTCTTCTTTATCTAGTTGACTTTATGGACTCTCTTGTTCTTGTGGTACTTCTATGATGATAACTTGGGGTTCCTAAACTATTCTTACTGACCTCAAATGAATATATGCACATTGAATAACTCCTACTCCCATTGTTTCACCCTGTTCATTTGTAAAAACCCATCTATTTTTTAGATTTGATATTGGCTGAGAAGGTAGCTAAGGCTAGTTTACTTGTTCTATGGGGGTGGTTTGATTTCTTTGAGGAGCCATTAGTGCTTGTTTTTTTATTTTTATTTTGAATATTTTCTTTGATGTTGCTAATTATATTTTTGACCATAATTCTAATGTTGATTTATCCAAGGTTATTGATGACCTTGTGGTATCCATGTTTATTGAAAAGGTTGGGGCAGCATCCAATATTATGGCATCCATTATTGGGTACCCCATAGTGGTGCATCCCACATTTATGCAGGTGCATGCCATTGTTGATAAGGAATTCTTGAGCTAAACTATTGATTTTGTTGAAAGATATTTCCTTGTCTCTGAACAAAATTGATTTCTTCTATGGTTTGTGTATTTTTTTAAACTAATTTTTGAGACTAGAGAGGTGACTAAATTTTTTTGTGTCATGATCCTTACTGTCACAAATTCCACAAATTTTAGTTTTATCCAAAGGATAGTATCTAAGTGCATGTTTTAATCTACATTTTGGGCAATAAATATGCAATGGTTTAGCATTTGATTTGGATTTAGCTTGTAATCCATCTAATGTTGAGTTTAAATGGACTAATATGTCTATTTTAAATTTTTTCAATTCTTATTTTAATTTACTTACATCACTATATGTTCCTAATTCTCCTTTTCTACTACTAGGTTTTATTCTAGAGTAGTTGGTGCATAATCATTGAATTTTTAAAAAATCTAGTTTGGTGATATTGCCTTTTCCATTAAGATTTAAAGCATCTCTAGAAGAGTCATCCAATCCTTTTAGAAATTTTTTTTTAATCACTTCTCCTAGTAACTCATAACCACATCTATTAAGATCAAAGGCAAACCGATCCAAATAATCCTCTAGATTTTCATCTTCATTTTATCTGATTTTGAAAAAATCTTCCTTCCTATCCTTGACCCTATAGTAATCTTGATATTTATCTAAAAATGCTATTTCCATTTCTCTCCAAGTGTGAATAGATTTCCCTCCTAGCCCCATAAACCACCTCATTTCCTCTTCATTTAAAGTAGAAGGAAAAAGCTTCAGTTCTTGCCTATCTGAGGTGTAATCATAGTTCTAACAGAGAAACTTAAACTCAAACAAAAATTGGTCTAGGTCTTTGGTGGACAATCCTCTAAAAGTTGGTAAATAGGCTAGAGAAACATTTTTCATTATTTTTTTACCATCTTCAAAGGTAATACGACAAGAGAAAGTCCTCTCAGGAGCATTCCTTTGAGGGTTCTCTAATTGGCCTACATTTTCACCCATGTCAAATAAAGTTCCAATGAGAGGAAGGGATTTTGGTTGTTCAATATTTATGATTTTAGCCTATGCAGAAGAGGTTTCTTATAGTTCCTTAGAAATATTTCTAAAAAATTCCTTTATCTCTTTTTACAAGCTATATATATTTTTTGAAGTAGCCTTGATTCTTTCTTGCAAAGGATCAAAATCTTTTGGGATAAGCCTACCCTATGGATCCCTTATTTTACTCATATACTTGATATTGACAAAAGAGTGATTTATTTATTTTTTGTATTTTTTTTTAGACTATTAATTTGAATTTTACCTTATTAACACCTAAATGAGTATCCCCAACAATGGTGCCAAAAATGATGGGTGTCATTATTACCCTTTCATTTAACCAACACAAGTTGGTGTCTGTTCTTACCAAGGTGGTGTCTAAAGCTATTTATAATAAGGTAGTTTGAGGTTTTATCTTAACAGTATTTATTTTGGGGATTTTTATATATTATGCTAATCTATATCTACTTTCAACTCTTAAACTATGATTTTAAAAGAAATAATTCTTTGTAGAAACATAAACCACTCACTCTAATCTAATTTGTAGAATTTAAATTTTTTTTTGACAACTATAAAACAAAATCACTCTTACAAAATTAAAACGATATCATATCTAATTTACTAATTAAAAATAATCACAAATCTATACTTTCTAAATTTGAAAGAAATGCTTATGCTAGAAATATAAATTAACTATTCAAACTTCCCTACATGTTTTCAATTCAAACATATATTTATAATGTAAAGAATTATAGAACCAATTTATAAATACCAAATAGATTTCCTATTTCCTTAGGGGTGGGCCCTTGCTCCCTCGGATCTAGGTCAAAAATAACTTAGTTTCAAGAGACTCTTCAACACATGAATTGAGAAAATGACTATTGATATATTTTATATTTTAGAGAATAAAAGATTACAATTTTTATATATTCAGTCAGAAAAGTTATAGATCCAAGCATGGATGTATCTATTTATTCTATATCAACAACAGTCTTATCCACAATTCTAGAAAACATCCTACTATATTGAAAATAGAAGATATTTTGGATGGATTGAGAGATATAGTTGGAATAGGAAATCATTTTAATGATGTATCTTAGGAATCAAAGAATACATAGATAAAATTTTCAATGAATAATTATATCAATAAAATCTTTACATATATTTTCATTCTTATCTTCTATCTTCATTGTTGTAACCTAGAGTAACAACTCCCAAAGTGGAAGGCTTAGTAGAAAAAGACATCTATATATACATATCCAAAAATGGAAATATGGAAAAGAGTCCTTTATATTGCTATAAAGAGGTTAGATAATCCATTTGAATCATTTGTAATATGTTCTAGTCAATTTTGGAGTTATCTGGATCAATCCATAGCAAAACTAGAGCATTCTGTAGCTTGCTATCAAAATCCATAGCTCACCTGTCAAAATCCAAATCTCGCTATTAAAATTTGTAGCTTGCTTGTCAAAATCCATAGCTTGCTTTTCAAAATCCATAACAAAATTAGAATCTATAGCTTGGTCTTTGGATCTCCTTATCTTCAAAATCTTGTCAAAACTCTTATTAATACTACTATTTATTTGTACAAGTCAAAATATGGAACCTAAAACATGCAAATGTTAAAATAAAGTACAGAGAAGATAGACTTAAACTTTATGTGAGTTTATACAGGAAAAAGAATCCATTTCCTACTTTATGCAAGTTTCAAACATCAATGCTACGTAAAATGCTCAATCATTTGATATATTTAAGGCCATAACTTATAGTAATAATGACTCATTTTATAGACTCATTAGATTGAATTCCACTAAAGGTGAATTTTTAATATCCAATGTAGTAAGGGAGCTAGTGAGTCTATCTAAAATCTATTTAGCTTATTAGATTTGGTTTTAAAGAAATTGGCTTTGAGAAAATTGATCAATGAGTTTATATTTCCCTTTGTTTGACACAAGAGCTTGACTATAAGATATAATGAAATTTTATTCTTGGCTAAAGGTACCTTAGTTATATATCAATGCAAGAGGTGTTTTTTTAGGTTTTGAAACCAAATATCTCAAATCCTCTATGGGGAAACTAGGGGGAAGCTTTGCACCCATCTCCAATAATCTAAAAAAGATGTTCATCTTTATTGTAAAATAATTGGTGATTAAATTGGTCTTGTATATATTCATCATTAACTAGTGGATTGAAAAGATACATTAGATTAGGTAAATGTTTAGTGTCAAAAGGCACATTTGGTAGGTAGGATTGGTATTGGCCTTGGTCCGCATTGGGTGAGATAACTGGAAGGTACATATTATATTTCTCAAATTCAACATTGGATGGTGCATGAATAAGGAATTTTTGGTTTTATTCATCCTCTACATATGAATCATATCCATAGATATTGAAAACCACCTAGTCATCAAATGAAGGGTTGTAAATAACCCCGCTATGTATGTACCAATGCATGTCTAAGTTTATAATATGTGTCTTTGAAAAGGATTTGAATTCATAAAACTATGGATTGACTAGGTGCATGAATTTTCTCATAATATCAATTGGAAATTGGCTTATCAAAGGAGAAACCCACAAGTTTTGGCACAATGGATTTAAGTATAAACACTAAATTTTTAAACTTAGGAAAAATTTTGCACTTATTATTGTTTGGAGAAGGTATTGATCTTGGAAACTTTACTTTGAGAAAAAATAAAGGAGAATTGGCCTACTTGGGACACTTTAGAAACTTTTTTAAATGTAAAGGTTAGCATAAAAAATGGTTTTGGTTGATAATGCTAAATCAAGTTTTGAACTATCCTTCAAACTTTGGACTTTCTAAAAGGAATTGAAATTCGCAATTTAAACTTGGAATTTTGATTTGGCCTTGTATAGGTATTGGAAATTAGACTTGGAATTTGTATTTGGCCTTGGAAATGGTATGGGCAATTGGGATTCAAAGGATAAGGCTTTTGGTTCAATTTTGATAGCCTCATGTAATGGTCTGAACAAGCAAGGAAAGTGTTTAAGACCAAGTTATAGTATTTTAATTTGGTTTGACTTGGAATTTGGGTAGAGTAATACCTTATCATGTATGTATAAAATGGTTTTGGTCTTGGAATTGGTTGGTTTTATTTGGTGTCAAGTATAAACTAGGTTTTAACATAACAATCAAGAAATAATGCATAAATATTTACAAGGAGATTTAATAACTGACACGGTTTGCATCACATCCATCAAGCCTTATGAAACACTTATATTAAGAGAGGGTTAAAAATTTAAGTGTTCATTAAATAAATTATTGAGATTATTGGTAGGGTTTTTATACCCCCTTATTTATTAAGATTTTTAAAATTAACGCAATATTCAAGGTTTGTTAACCTTTTCACCCCTATGTCAATTAATTATCCATGGAAAAATAGACATATAATAAGCAATCTAAGATTGATCCATTAATGATAGGGTCTTATCCTTTCATAGCCATTATTTAAGGGTTTTAATGAAGTGCTACCAGATTTAGGGTTTGCTTACTATTTTATAATGGGTTATTTAGATGGTCCTTATATACCTCATTATACATGGGTGCAAATCCATCAATGAAGAATTTTAATCTCAATTTCAAGATTGATATTTTTTAGGAAACCAAAATTGACCTAAGATTTTGGAAATAACTCCCTAGGGTTACTTTCCTCACATAATTTTATGCAATCACAAATTCAAGTCTTCATGATGGTAACATTCTCTTATTTATATACCCCATTGGATAAGTGGGGTTTGGTACATTATTAGGATGTCACTTATTAGGTCAACACACCAATAAATACTTATGAGAATGTGATTAAATCCACCCCACTAAGTCAAATGAAAAATAAGATAAAGGTAAATAGGAACTTTTGCATTTATGAGTCAACCAAAAAGGGGAGAAAATACATGTAAAAATAACCTGTAGTCATATAAAATGCAAAAATTGATAACTTGAGTGTGGCTAATGACACCCAACCCATATGTCCCTCTTGATTTCTCTCATGACCCTCATAATCTTATTTTCACTAATTTTTAGTCATTTGTAGCCTTCTATCCCTAATCCCAGCATAGCCAGACTACTTTTTCCATGACAAATATATCCCCCTAGGTCCCATTAGCTCAAGATTATAAAACCCAACTTGGATTATAGTGTCAGGCCCTCTAGTGTTTACTTTTAGTACTCCTATCTAAGTGCATTTTTTCCTTTAATGATTAGCTCATTTTGGTTCTTATCCCTCTTCTTGTCATCCTAATGTGAGCACATTCAACCCATAACCAATATATCCCTATAAGATCTCATTAAAAGTTCATTTATAAGGGTTTTTCAATTGTCACTAAGTAAGCAAGAATACAAGCAAGACTACGCAAACAATCTTCTTTATTCTCTACATACAACTAGCTAATGTATTTACAAGCTTGTCCAAATCCTTACACCAATGCCTAGCCACCTCAAGCACACCTAATTTAGAATTTTCATCTTTATATACACTATTTTATAAAGTACATCAAGTGGGAGAACTACATATGGCTTGATCCCTCTTCAGAATATTGGTATGTAGGCAAGTTACCCACACAAGGGGTGGGATACACATTTAATGAATCTTACACACACTAAGCCCCCTTATTTCTCAATTTTTGTCAAATAAAAAATGAGTCTAGGGTTTTAAGACAAAATATATATGGAGTTCCATGGACATCCGATACTCAAAACTTCACAGGCAAGGTCACATAGACATAGAAAAAAAATCTAGAAAGCTCAAATCTCCTAGAGAATAGTGGAAAAGTGGAATATAGTGCTGGTGCCACTAGTGTCCGCTTTTGGTGCTCCTATCCAATCATAAAATGAAGGCTAGATCCTAATTTGTGACAGTGTCCTAGTCTTATATAGTGAATTTTATATTTTATCTTAGTCATCTCAGTCAGTTTCCAACTAAGTCTTATTTTCTATCATTTATTACTATTTTTAGAAAGGTTTAAATTATAATCAAATTTATAAAAATTAGTATCTTAATTATTGCATATTTATTGATTTTACTACTTAGACCCTTTAACTAAATTAGGAATAATACACCAATATTCTAAAATTGTTAAATAATTTGGTGAACCTGAGTTACTTCATTTGTGTGTAAAAACCCTAGAAACCTTAGATTAAATTTTATACTAATGTTTCCTATATTTTTATGAGTTTTTACATACATAATAAAATCAAAAATTAACATTAAACTTTAAAATTTTGTAGTAATTTTAAAATAATATTCTTTCAAACCCTAATTGCCCATACTAGGTCCTGATATTTTCCCAATTTTTTTTCCTATATTTTTCTGATTTTTTACTTGCATAATAAAATAAAAAATTAGCATTAAATTATAAAATTTTATAGTAATTTCAAAATTTTATTTTTCCTTCAAACCCTATTTGCATATGCTAGGTCCTTTCAAATCTTGAATTTTCTAATAATTTTCTAATTTTTTACATGCATATTTAAATTATAAATTTGCATCAAATTTTAAAAATCCTTAGTAATTTTAAAATATGTTCATTCAAAACCCTAGTTAAATATACTAGCTCTTATTTGCTTCTTTAGATATCACCTTACATGTTTGTGAGCTATGTATCCTTTTTATGCACTTTCTAGTTTGTTGTTTTTAAAACTTTACATTTCCTATATTTAGTACTTTCCTACCATATCACATTGCTTATTGCAAATTATTACAAAAAATTCAATCAATTTTCAATTTGTTTTCCTCCTTTTACAATGACCCAATACACTAGTTTTGATGAAAGTGATAAAAGATAGCTTCAAGAACTCTTAACTAAACACCCTAACATGCAAGATGACACACTTAAAATACTTCAAGAGGAATAACAAAAAGTGAACAATGGTCAATCTTCTCAAACCATAGATCAATCAATTATAAATGACACTATGAGGGAAACTATGTCTCAATAACCCCTTATAGCAGCCCAACCTACCTTTATGCCACCAATAACATCTAGTACATCTTTATCTCCTAATATGGCAGCCCTTGTGCAAGAGATACGATCTCTACAATCCAAAGTGCTACATCTTGAGCAAGGTGCCTCTAGACCTACATAGTCTTTGGATTCTTTTTCTATAGGGAATACACCATTAGCATGTCACATTGATTCCACACCCTTGCCACAAGGTTTTATTCAACCTAAGCTTACTCTATATGATGGCAAGGGTGATCTAGAGACATATTTAAGATATTTTCACGTAAAATTCTTAGACTATGTGCAAAATGATTGGCTACTTACCAAGCTCTTTCCATATATTCTAAAGGATTATGCTTTACAATGGTTCTATAATGTACTAAATTGGTCAGTCAATGCATTCAATCCTTTAGTTGACATGTTTCTATCTCATTTTATCATCAACATTGGTGATAAGGTTTCATATGCCCAAATTACACATTAGAAACAAAGGTCAAATGAGCATTTCGCATATTATGATCTTCAATATAAGATTATTTTGGCTAAGATGACTAGCCCCATAGTCGATCAATAGTTACAAGATCTATTCAAATAGAGTCTTCTACCATCTTTACATGAGTTAATAATGTTTAAAAGGTTCTCTTCATTCACTAAATTATGTCAAACACTAAAGGAAAGGGAAGTCAAACTAATTTCAATTGGAAATTCAAGTACACAAGTATATCAAAAACAATAAACAAGAGTAACATGAAAGTCCCATACAAATTCAAGGTCAATAATAGCAAGAGTCAGAATCAACATATAATCAATGCAACTTCAAATCCCCCTCAGCATGTGGTTTTATCAGTAACTCCTTAGAGAACCTTTACTAATCTACCATTTCTACCATCCAAAGTTTTATAGTAGCTATTGGAATTTAATATCATATCTCTCCCTCTTATTTATGAATTTGATCTAATAAAGTCTCTTCCACGGGGATACAATCAGCGTGTATTTTTTGAGTTTCATAAGGTGCCAGGCCATACAACAAATAGATGCATCAATTTGAGACACAAGATACAAGACATAATAGATGATAACACCATTGATCTTGGTACTTTAGTTGAGCCTTCATAGGCAAAGAAAACCTAGGATAAAGCTTTGAAAATATTCTCAAATATTGTTTCATAACATTCTAAATAATAAAAAGTGGATACATCAGGTTTTCACCATGCATATCATGCACATCCCTCACCAAATACATATAGGGTACCTTCAATTGAGTTACTTCCTTTGAGTAACATGATTAGTGTATATAATTCTAGAATTTTAACTAGACCTTCCATCTCCTTTTCAGAGTAGGAGATAGTCAAGGATGATTTGTATTATCATGCACTCTTTATCAGAGCTTACATTTATAATCATCCTATTCATAGTGTTCTCATAGATAATGGATCTAGTGTAAACATGTGAACTATGACATTATTGCAATGTTTGGGATATTAAGAGTAGGATATTACCCTAATGGACATAGCTATCAACAAATTTAGTAGGCACATACAAAGTTCATTGGGTGAGATTATACTTCTTTTATAGGTTGGTCCAACACATGTGACCATATTATCTACTATAGTTCCTAGTGCAAGAGTTTTTGATATGTTACTTAGTCAACCATGGATTCAAAAACTTCAAGTAGTACCTTCTATATTTCATAGATATGTGAAATTCATTCACGCTAATCATTTTATTATAGTTGGTGGAGTTCTATATGAGTTATCACTCCCCACTTCAGATCCATCTTTTATAGTGTAATCACCAATTTTAGTTCAACCACCAATTTTAGTTTCTCCACCAGTTTTAGTTCTTCCTCTAGTTTAAATTCAAACATAGTTGAGGCCTCCATCATGAGTATAGAGAGTTCATACACCTCCATAAAGGTCTCATTTAAATGAACCATAGTTTTAATATTCTAGATAGTTTCTAGCTATAGTTTTCACACCTAGGGAAGTATCATTGAGGTCTCATACCTCTACACATAGAGCATATGTTTAGAGAGATTCTCCTACCACAAAATGGGTCATTAAGAGCCCTATAGCTACATCCACTTCTCAAATTTATAGGGGGACCCCATAGTTAGTTTCTACTTTAAATATTTCATATCATTTATAGCATATGCAGCTTTCATATCCATAGTCTTAGCATTTCCATGCCTTGTATGTGATATTTGAACATGCCTTGTATTTTTGATTTCTATTTTAAGACACATGTGCCCATGTCCTTTATTTTCTTGACCATTTAGCTGCCCTTGTATGATTCTTGCTTCTTGTCTTGTGTGTTTGTTACTTGATTTATTTTTTATTGTTTAAAATACCATCATCCATATCATGCATTATCTTGATTTCTTGGATTCCATGATGGAAATCATGCTCCATCCCTCCATGACAACTAATAATTAATAACTAACAACTAACCAGACTTCTAATTCTAAGTCAGTACATTACACATGTTATTGCATGGTTATATCTACCTAGGCATACCCTTATTGATCTAATAATCTCTTATTATAAACCCATTTTCACTTGTATTTTTACACTTTTAGGATATTAAAATATCTCCTCATCCAAGTGGCATAATTGAATCACTTCTAGGCTTGTGGGTAGCCTAAGGACTAAGGTGAGTCTCTAGATAGGGCTATCTCCCTTGATGTACCACATAGGATTGTAACTACTACTAACTTTGAGGGGTGAAAAGGGAGAGGAAAACTGAAATAAAACTAATATAATGGAGGTGACACACCGAATTGACTGATTTCATCCAACCATATGCATATGACACTTGAAATCAAAGGACAACTAAACATACACTCTCCAATCTGTCTTCTTGCATCAATGCTACATTGTGGGGTTATGGATGAATGTGCAAAGCTAGGAGGACTAAATAAGAGTCCCATAGGGACACTAATGAAGAGATTAACTCACATAAACTTTGACATTTCTTGAAACACATCACATGCCCTACAAGAAAAAGCTACAAATAGGTGAGAGAATGTGACAACTTGCTAAGGAATCCATAGTTTTCACTAAGTAAATTCAACATTAAAGTAAATCACACTATGAAAATTCATGGAATAGGTAACACTTAGTCATTTTACTTATCAAAATTTATAAAAATTAGTAGGTCTTCACCACACTCTGGTGGAGCATCCCTATAATGGCCAAAATGGTGAGTTCTTATAGAACTTGTGAGAGAGAGAGAGAAGAGAAGTACAAGGGTCACAAGGATACTTGTAAATCTGGTAAAATTAGTTAATTGTGCATGTGGATATGGTATGGGATGAACCATGCAAGTTATAGATCTACAAGTGTTAATCTAAGTCACAAACTTCATGAAAAGTGGCATAAAACTCTCTATTTTACATTAAAAATTTGCCTTCATGATTAGAGCTATTTGAACATCCTATAACTTATGATGAGTAGTAAAAATTATTTTAATGGAATTAGAGGCTCACATATATTCCTCTCCATGCATTGGTTATATTCTTGGTCCTTTGGAAACATCAAAAAGTGAGTCGTCATCATCTGTTATCCAGAAAGTTGCCCTTCTATTCACCCTATACACTTGGCCTCAAAATTGGCATTAGTTGTCCATGAAAATACATAGGATAGAGTGAATTAAAATTTTAAATTCCTCCATTTACTTATAATTATTATGGACACTATAAATTCATCTCACTTGAAGTTTTCCATCTTCCTCACTAGCTTGTCCAATATGCTAGATTTGAATGGCTGAGTTAAATTACCTATTTGGGGAGCTTATAAGTTGTTCAGGGCATGAAATTAATATTTGGAGTTATATAAAGTCTTAATATTCCATCCAAGCTTTTTTTCATCTCTTAACTCTTCTTGCAGCCTTCACAACACATAAAATAGTGAAAAAAACCTTGTTTCTACCCCCATCCATACAAGTCCATACAGCTCATCTTGGTTTTAAGTAGTCTAATGGATCCATATACAACCTCCAATCATCATTTTGGATAAAATATTTCATATTAGTATCTATCCAACTCCATTTCCCAAAACTAGTCCTTGACAAGGGTTTAGTAGGGTTTTTGGCCTATTTTTGGTGTTAAGGTTGGTTAATAAGGTTTGTATATCTAACCTTAAAAATAATTTCAAAAAAATTATTTTAAAGGACCCTTATAACATATCCAAATTAATTTAACTACCATTCAAAACCTCAGGTGAGATATGAGTGATCAAACTTGCTAATTTGAGCTTTTTTCACCATTCTACACAAGTCTAAGTGGTTTTGGACTTAAAAATGGTTCCTTTTGGTTTTATCTACACATAGAGAGATTTTGAACCTATATATAAACCCAAAGAACATGATCCAATTCATATTATTTTTTGTAACATGCTAAGATTGTGAGTGACTCCTCTATTTGGTCCTGGTCTAATCCTCATTCCATAGACCTACCTACAACTTCTATGTTTTAGGTCATAATATTTTATTTCCTTGCATCTCAATAGTATATACACCTTAATTTTGACCTCCCAAACAAGATACAACAAATTTTAAACCATGCTTAGTTATATAAGTGTAAGTGACTTTTCAATTAGGCACTAAGCTTTAATTTCCTAATAGGTCTACCTATAATTTAGACATCTATACCATCTTAACTCTTATGAGGTGTGTTATATGTTTTAATATGTGAATTATAGATTCTCATACCTTCCAAATAGTTTCCCCTTATCTCCAAGTTAATCTTTGTGCCTCATTTAACTAAACTACCATGTTGTGTTCAAAGGGAAGTATTCCCTATTTGAGAAAAAATAGGGGGTACTTCCCTTATTTTCTCAAAAAAGTTACATAGTTGAGAGGTTTCCCCAGATCATATAGGTTCCATGCACCAAAACCATCTCTTTATTGGTTCAATAGACCCCTTAACCCCTTCCAATCTCAAGACAATATTAATTCTATAACATCCTTGACTAAAGTTCCTCAAGTTGTTTCATCACCCAATCCTTTATATGCCACTTTATACCCTCTCACATCAAGCAAACTGTTCACTACCTGCTTGACTGAGACAAACCATTTTAGACTATATTTTATGTTATTATACATGATTTAAGATTAAAAACAATGTGCCCAACCTCCTTATAACCTCCTAGAGTCATCTAGTACTTGTTTCAAGTAATTTTCTTCATTCTCATATTTTACCATCACCTAGACCTTATTCCTTTATGCCTATCACTAACACAGTCATACACAAGAATGTAAGTGTGTGTTAAGTCCATAATATGTATATGTGGGATTGAAATTCATTACTAAGGGTTCATATAGGTTATCATAATTTTGAGTAATGTGTTCATATGTTATTCATCATGTTAACTTCAACTACAACCTTTTTATGCACTTGAGTCCCTAAACTAGGCTCCTCCTTTCATGACTATGAACCCCTACCTTTAGGCCTACCCATAGGTTACTTAGCTCCTACTAGGCTTGGTCATGTTTCTTAGATACCCTTATTTGATCCTTGAAGGCAAAAACTCACTTTTTATTATTGATATTTACCTTGGATGTGTTATCACTCTGGAGAGCACCCTATTTGAAGATGTACAAAACACATCCTCACTTCAAATGATACAATTAGAACTTATTAGATGTGGGTGACTCTATTTTTTTAATAACCTCCAAATAGGGCTAGTTCCCTTAAGATTTATCAATCAAATCTGATCTACTATGATTTTTGGGATGAAAAGGAGAAGGGAAAACTAGAAGGAAATCCTATCTAATTGGGTGATGCACTTGAATTGCTTATATTATTTGGAAACTATTGAAATTGATGACACATGTGAGTCAATAAAAGTTATATATTTCCCTTAAGCATAAATATTTTATATGAAGGATTAATAGAACTTTAGATTACAAAATTCCTTTTCTACCTCTTCAAATGACCTACAAAAGGTGAGATAGAAGCAAAAGGTGAGGAATGAACCTTAAGGAGATATAATCTCATTTATATGCTGAGACACAATAAATTACACTCTATTATCTATCAAAACTCATATGCAAAATAAAATTCTCCTTTATTGATGTACGATCCAGATTACAATTTCTACTTCAGCTCTAAGAATAATACAATAATGTCTTGAAAAGCCAATATATAATTCTTAAAAGTTAATAACATCCTAAGTGGGGTTTATTTACATAAATAATAGTCTTCCTTAATTAAATAAATACTAAAACCTTTTACAATTATTTAATCAACTCCCTTTTACAATATTTAGAAAACTCCTAAAAATAGCTTTCTTTCACAAAGTATGTATGCACTTTCAAACTTTGGCATGTAAAATATGTGGTGGGACCCATCTTGACATCAACTCAAGTATATTTTGAGTTCAAAAATAAATGTAATAGTCTTCAAAAATCTTTTAATTTACAAGGAATTCATTTTGGTATTGAAACAAGAAATGGAGGTCCCCATTGACTTGGTCAACTCTCCTTACATGTAATCAATGCCATTATTTGGTGTTTATCTCAAATTTAACTTATCTTGAATTATTTTAATATCATTATTTAAATTATAACAAATAAATATTACATGTGTTGGTCAAATAGTCAATTGAAGCTTTGATTACAAGTTCAAGGCTAGGTAAATCCACTTGGCTCCTCACATAAAATAACATTTAAAATTTTAAAAATATATGAATATCCATAATAAAATCATATATGTCACGTGTTAAATCCCAAATTGATTCATTTGATATATTTTCAATGCCATTCTTTACTTGCTCGATTGACCAATTAGGCCTATTAGGCCTTATAGCATATCTTCTTGCATTTGGACTCCATTAAACCTATTAAAAATGCCATAAAACCTTTTAAAAAAATTAAATAGACCTATAAAATACTTTTCTCATCACAATATATATTATTTTGATGAGAAAACACTCACCATTCAGTCAACAAGGTTGACTAGGCTTATTTTGCTCCATTTTCCTGTAGACTGGTCATTTTGATCAAGTTGGTAGGGACACTTCTAGGATAATTTCTAACCAAATGAATATTAGAGGATGAATAAAAATTCTTAGTATTTGAGATCCATTTATTATATTTCATTTAAATATCTTATACTTAATTTTACATGTTTTTTCCCACAAAAAACATGATTTCTACCCTCATCCATATAAATCCATGCATAAAATTAACATTTATGGAATCGTATTTGAGTGTACTTGAAATTTGAAAAGGTTTTATGTTTATCCATGATGATTTTATAAAATAAAATCAATTTTTTTCAAAAAAAATTTTTTAAGGTTTTAGGCAAGCTTCAAAGTTGAATCTTCAAAATGATGATTCATGAAGTACATACCTCCAAATCCTAAACTCTTGCCATTGATTTATATAACACTGACCCCCCTAACATCCCTAAACATATTGGGTTCCCATGAAAATAATTCTTCACATGCTTCCCAATGCTTGAAAACATCATTAGAGTGTATGTACCATGCTATCAAAACACTTTGAAAGCACATTTTGCTTGAAAAGTCAAAAAACCCCTTTTTGGCCTATATGCCTATTTACTTGCATAAGCTTGTATGAGCATGATTTGATTAAAATTTATATCTATAACATTCTTTAAAGGTCTTATTATTATGTAAGAACATCATCCCATGTTTTTAAAACTTCTACCTAGACTTAGAAACCTATGTGACACTCCAGAATGATGTCTACTCTAATGGTGATTTCTAATTGACATGCTAAGGACTATTAAAAATAGTGAGTATCTCCAATAATATAATGGCCATGAAACTTTTTTAGAATGTTATCTAACTATTGATGACCCTTTTTATAAAATTTTGGGTGTTAAAACCCCCTGTAGCTCCTGGAAACATCAATTTTCTCATAAAATTGACCCCTATGCATGGATTGTCTACATATTTAAGCTTGAAAATGCTCTTTTTTAAATTAAAATGACACATTTACAATAAATTTTTGATGTTTTTTTATCAAAATTAATGATTTTAGGCCATAATTCCCAACTTTAAAGGGCTATTAAACTATTTCTTAAATTTTTTGAATGATAGGAGTAGTATTTTGGCCTTGACAGGTCAAATTAATAAAAAGATTCATTCAAACATCATAAAAACATCATTATTAGATCACCATTCACTATATCCTACTATAGGTTCCCTTTTCCTCAGTGTACAGACTGAGGTATGAGTGGAAGTAAGAAAGCCAATGCGTCATTCCCTTGAGTGTCCTATCACATTATGAATGATATCTTAAACATACAAAAATATCCATCATGAAACATGATCTTATACTACCAATTTGGATTAAAAAGGCCTATTATGGTTTAGACCTATAGATAACACTAACTGACTTTAGTGTAATAAAACACAACTTGGGACCCTCAAACTTCTACCTTTCATTAACTCTCTTGGCTCCACTTTTTTCAAGGTGCTTCCCTTTCATGGAGACCTTAAAACCAACACACTTATGTGATTCAAAACTTATTACTCCCTATCGTATGAAACCATAAAAAGGGCCCTAGACCTATGTTTGGTGCTTTTGGGGACAAGATTCCCAAAACTTAGTCCTTTCTTCATCATATTGGTATACATCCTCCTTTTATCTCCTTCATATTTTGAACAAGTCTACAATGATCAAGATATATATTAGAAACCAAAAAAAAGGATTTATTCCATGTTTCAAACCTTCACACAAGAATTTTTATAGCTTTACTAATGCACTTGTATATGATCATTCCTACACATAAGAAGTGAGCCTAGGATGTTGTCTTAGAATGGGTAGTCTACATCATCCTTTGATTTCAAGGGTCCAAAGCTTCCCTCAATAACTTCACATAAACTCATCAAATCTCAAAATAAATGAAACCAATATCAAGGCTTTGATGGTGTCATCACAAGCTCTTGTATGTGTGTATGAGTTATGAGTGGATAGTGAGTGTGGAAAAGAATAATAAGGGTTGATGAATGGCATCAAAATAACTACACTCAAGGTCAAACCTTTCCATTAATGATTACCATCAAGGAGGTATGAAATAAATACGAATAACCTCTACCCCAATGTGACAACTCCTTGCAAACATGTTGAACAAAGTAAGCATGAGTCTCTTAGAATGATTGATTGACATGGAGAATGAGCTTACAACTATGAGAATCAAGTAGAATTGGATTAAAGGTAAAAATTGGAGTCAATGATACCTTTAAAACATGTATATTAATCTAACACAACCCTCTAAATCCATTGATAAAGAATAAAACTCTTGAAAATGGTGAAAATTGCCCACAACTTAGAAAAATGTATCTTCCTACAAATTGAGATGATGAGCATATAAAAACCTCATGAAACATGAAACCATGTGTTTGAAACATTGGATAAGGAAGTCAACATTCTCTGTAATAAATTTTATCATCTAGATTGTATGACTTTCCTAAACCAGACCAAAACCTAAAGGGTACATAGATTGATAAGCAAATTTTCATAGTCAACTTCAAATGAATGGTTTATAAATCACATTTGATAATTATAACACTTATTTATATAAAAAATAATGTCTCTAAGTTTAAAAAAACTTCCCATAAGCATCCTACCTAAAACCCCTTGTGTTGGTTGCACCAAGTACAAACCTACAAGTCACTTGTGTGTCTAGAAAGGTGAAAAGGAAGCCAAATGGTTTTGAGCAAGAAATGACATATCTAAATAAAAAAAAAGTGAATATGAGTGTAATGAAGCTAAAGAGTCACATTTTAATATTTTTCAAGTGGCACACTTCCCAAAGAGGTCATACAAGTGCCATTTTCTCCTTTTTTACCAAGAAAAATTGCCTTCTCTCTAAATAACTTGCCATATTTTTAGTAGTTTTAGTTACTTAAGACATTTTTGGATACATGAGGCATGACATCACATTTTGACACTTGCACATTTCCTAAAAAACTCATACAAAGTATTAAATGCACCTTTTTGACCCCTCAAATGACCTAAATATTATATAAGGACATAAAAACTAATTAAACAAAGCTAATACAATATTAGTTAACATAAATTAACCTATAAAACACCTTATGACAATATATTATACCCACTTATAGACCTAAAAAGTTAATTTTTTTTACTAAGGGTGTCCTAATTTGACTTAAAAGTCAAATTTGGTCAGCAAAACCATGTTATATCTTGAGATATCTTATTGATTATCATTGATAAATCATGTATATTTATATCATAACACACTTTTAGGGCTCTTTCCTATAAGGTCAGTCATTTTAGGGTTTTCATTTTCACCCTTAGAAGAGGGGGCAATAAACAAGGGTTTTGTCATTGAGATCACAGCTCCTAATAGTCAAAAAAATAGTTTTCAAAACACCCAAAACAACAACTAGACAAAATAGACTAGGTAGACAATGAGAATATTAGAATAGTCATCATATTTATCCTAGAATAATATCACCAAGATTGGACTATAGCATTGGACCCTCTAGTGTCTGTTCTTGATCCTTCTATCTAAACAACAAAAAATAGACTTTCTAGAAGTAGGTAGAAAAGTAGGTGTAGCTATAGTTTTTCATAGTCATACCAATTCAAAATCAATAGTTTTTAGTACACTTTTTCTTAGAGAATCCACATATATATGGCATCATTTATGGCATGATGTCTCTCACTTCTAGTTTTAGATACGATAGTTGGTATAACTTCTAGATCAGAATCCATGTTTTAGATGTCAGTGATTAGGGGCAATGTGTCTAGCACATTTGTTTTCTTTTCTTTTTGAGTTCAATATTATCTAGGCATTCTTAGTAGTTGTGTGCCTTATTCCATCTATAGGTGGTTGGCATCATCTTGGTTTAGCTTTCATACAAGCCTAACTTCCACATTTTTGGAGTGGCTTTCATATAAGCCTAATGCACCAATTTTGGAGCGGCTTTCATATAAGCCTAATCTCCACCTTTTGAAATGGCCAAGATTGGCCTAGTTTCCATCATACAATTGGCTATCCACACCATCATTGTCTAATTATAGAGCATTCATGAGATTCGAGAGCCATCTCAGACAACACACATTTCATACTGGTATCAGTTCATAGCTTTACTTCATGAGGGAATAATGGAGCCAAAGGACTAGCTAGTATTTATATTCTTAAGCCACCTACTCAAAATTATCAGATACATAGTCTAGACATCAATTATCACATGCATGATCACCTAGCTTCACTTAGTGGGTGATGATGGAGCTAAAGGGATAGCCTTTATAATCTTGAGCCACTCTTAGGGAATTAAACACATCAACTCCATTCACAATACTACTCTTGGTACAACACACACCTAAAATTACTCAGTATCACAATAGGTTTTGTATAGGTTAGCATACCCAGTGAGGTGTATTCCTTTCTCTTCATCTCTAACTCTTACCCAGCTTTGTATATTCTTATTTTAGATATAGTGTATCTAGTAAGAAATGATCTACTCTTTGATTTCTCTTGAATATTTACACTTCATAATGTGCTCTTTCTATGTATACCCAACATCACATAGCTTCATAAGCTTCACCCTTGTAGGTAAGCTTAGGTATGCTTTCTATTTTTCTTTTATCCTAGTATTTCACTTTGTTGCATCACTAGAAAAAAGGGGAGGTAAATGTAGTCATATAAAATGTGAAAATTGGTAACTTGAGTGTGGTTAATGACACCCAACACATTGGTCCCTCTTGATTTCTCTCATGACCCTCAAAGACTTCTTTTCACCGATTCCCAATCATCCATATGCTTCTAGACCTAATCTCAGCTCAGCCAGACTTCTCTTTCTATGACAAATCTATCCCTCTATGTCCCATTAGCTCAGGACTATAGTGCCCAAATTGGACTATAGCACTGGGCCCTCTAGTGTTCACTTTTAGTTCTCTTATCCAAGTGCATTTTTGCCTCCAATATTCAATACCTTCTAGTTCTTATCCCTCTTTTTATCATCCTAATACAACCACATTCAACCCATGAACAATAGCTCCCTATAAAATCCCATTCAAATTTCATTTAGAAGTGTTTGGTAATTATCACTAAGCAAGCAAGACTACTCAAGCAATCTCTTTATATAGCCAACCAATATAATTACAATCCTATCCAAATCCTTACATTATTATTTAGCCACCTCAAGCACACTTAGTTTAGCATTTTGTATCTTCATACACACTATTTCACAAAGCATATCAAGTGGGAGAATTACATAAGGCTCGATCCCTCTTCAGAGTATTGGTATGTAGGCATTGTACCCACATAAGGGGTTTGGATACATGTTTAGTGAATCTTACACACACTAACCCCCCCTGCTCTCTTTCTCAAAGTTGGTCAAAGTACAAAGAAGTCTAGGGTTTGAAGACAAAATTTTCTCTATAGGGAGTTCTATGAACATCCGATAGCTGAAACTTCATAAGCAGGGTCATATAAACACATCAAACAAAACTCAAAAAACTCAAGTCACCTAGATAATAGTGGCAAAAGTGGACTATAGTGTCTGTGCCACTAGTGTCTTCTTTTGATGCTCTTGTCCAATCATAAAAAAAAGGCTAAATCTTAATTCATGATAGTGTCCTAGTCTTACACAATGAATTTTAGATTCTATCTCAGCCATCTCAATCAATTTTTAGGTAAGTCTTATTTTCTATCTATTATTACTATTTTTAGAAAGGTTAAAATCACAATAAAATTTATACAAATTAGTATCTTAATTATTTCATATTTATTTATTGATTTTACTACTCAGACCCTTTAACTAAATTAAGAATAATGCACTAATATTCCCAAAATTGTTAAATCATAACCCCATAATACAATCAAACAAACTTGTAATAAATTAAATGACTTCAAAATAAACAATTTTTTTTAACCCAAATTAAAGTGTGATTTCATTTTAATTCCTAAATCAAAATGTGAGATAAAATTGAATTATTTTGACTCAAAACACCACTCTTTGGCCAAGGACCTATATCAAAAAAATATTATAAGTTTGAAACAAGTGTGTTTGAGCTAAAATGAGCTTGGAATTTGATTTGTTTAAGTTTCCACCTTTGTATAGAATGATTTCTCTATTTAGTAGGGTGATCTCACTATTTTGATCAATTTCACCAATTCTAAATAATTTCACTAATTTGAAGCCTACATAATAATGGAACAGAAAGTATTAAAATGTGAATTTTTCAAGTACTAAAATGATTTCACCATTTCAATGTTATTTTGATGTTTTGATCATGATTTCATGGATTAAAACCTAGGATGATTTCATTTTTTTGATGCAATTTTATTGATGTTATATGTGATCCCACTATTTATTAGGTCGATTTCATCATTTACACCTATAGACAAGAAATTATTAAAAGGCATAAAAAGTGATTTCACCATTTTGATGACAATTTTGTGAGTGTCTATGTTCCCACCATTTAGCATGTTGAGTTCAACACTTATGGGGGAAAATCATTGTTTAGTAGGATGAGTTCATCATTTTCACCTAGAATGAGTTTCAATGGAATTTGGAATAAAAAGAGGTGAAATAAGCTAGTATTAGGTTAATTTTAGTAATTATAATAATGGTAATGGTCTAATTAAGTTATCGGATGCATTCCACTAGGCATGTCATTATATAGATCAAGAATTCAAGAGAAATTAGTAAATCAATAGTGAATAAATCCAAAACAACTTAAATACATAACTTCTCGACTTAATACCTAGGGTTAGCTATGTGATTAATAAATAAGAAATGTAAATTTGAAAGATAAAAACAACAATTTTACCTCCCTTAAAGATATGTTTGAAAATCAATCTAAAATGGTTGATTTTAGCTTGTAGATGTACAAGTATTCATTGATGCCTGAATCCCTATGTGGGAATCACATTTCCTTGTCTACACTTGGTCTTGGCTTTATCTTGGCATGAGAGAGAAAGTTGGTGAAGATTTTTGGAATAATCTACTAGCATAAGTTTAAATTAGGAAGCTTGATGAAATAAGAGGTGTAAGGGTTCTATTTATATAATTCCTAAAATGTTATGGACCATTTATCTCATCTTAAATGGAGGGTTGAGGACCAATCCTCAAATCCATGGTTACACCTTTGGAGTGTGCAAGATATGCCATTTAAGGCCTTTTAGAGTATGAAAAATATTTTTGATGAAAAGTTCAGTCATTAGTCCTCTTAAAGTGTGTAAGAGGGGTGTAAGAGATGTAAGAATGTGTGTAAGTGGTGATGTCATAATCCACCTTTCACACACTACACTTTATTCCATTGACTTACCCCTATGACATCACCTATGTCAGGTAATGAGTTAATTTTTATTTTTAGGAAAATAGGATAATTAAAATTAATGGATTTTCTCATTAGAGGAATGATTAGGATAATTAATCAAGGTGATTAATTGGAAATTCAAAAGAAAGGTAAAGTTTTTAATGTTTCATTGTCAATCAAGTATTTACTTAATTAGATTATGAATACAATTACAAAGTGTTGATTTAATTTAGGACACATTTTATAAGATAAATGATACAATATGATCCATTTCCCTAATTATGGATGTATCATTATGATTTTTGTTGGGTGTGAAGTCATTATTCACTGTCACTATTCATGGTGGAATGGCATCTTGGTGGTGTGGCATGGTCCACAAATAATCTTCTATGTGTAAATTTAATGTGAATAAGGAGTGGGGCATAGCATTCCACTAAATCAATTTTTTTTTTCTTTATTTAGTGATTCACATGTTTTTTTACCTTTGGTATAAAAAGACAAAAATGAGTTTTGTATTCTAGTGTCCATGTGGGGGACAAAGATAAAGATGAGTTTTGTCTTCTTGTGGTCAAGTGCGAGTTTTGTCTTTTAGTGGCCATGTGGAGGATAAGGACAAAGAAGTTTATGGTTTTAGCCTATGGTTTTCTTATTATTGTGCAATTTGTTTATTTTCATTTTGTATAGCTTTCCTCATTTGAAATTTATGAGGATATAATTTTGCACTGTATATCCTAACAAGTGGTACTAGAACAAAGGTTGTGTTTATTGAAGATTAAATTATAGGAAGCTAAGGATTATATCTTAAGAGGGATTTATGGTAGATGATAGTAAATAAAATCTAAATAAGTTCAACAGACTGAACTTTGGATTGTGGAAGATGCATATGGAGAATGGAGGAGACATTGAACAAGCTTTATTAGATGGTCATCAACCTACACAATAGAAGTAAATATACATCTTGAGGAGCAATCTAGTATCTATTGGTGTGTAGATGAAGGATGATGAAAATGTATTTACCTTGTTAAGTTTATTGCATATGAATGGATGTAAGTTATGGGATCTTACTACCATAATGTGTTAGCCAAAATGGTGTAAAATATATGTAAAGGAGGAGGTACAAAGAAACCTAAAATTATACTTATTGAAGTAGTTCACGATAGATGGAGAATAATAAGACTTGAGGTTTCATGAAAGGAGAAGGTCATGTGTTTGGACGTGCAATAAAGCAAGATTGATTGTAGGCTTGAGAAATTAATAAGTGTAGTGATGAACTAAGAAGCACAATAACTTCCTAGGAACTATTGATAGGTGCCATGTTGAACATGGTGGGTAGATAAATTTTATGTGGAGAAGTTATGTATTGACTTTTATGAGTTATTCTCTCATGTTGTTAACTAATATAAAGAGTACTACTTGCACTTATTGCTTTTCAATATTATAGTTGTTGGTTTCCAACATGGCTATATTATGATGAGATGGAATAGATAGAGGGTTATGAGGATGAGGAAAAGATTTGTTGGTTTGTGGATTGAATATTTTATGGGTTCCAATAGATTTTTGGATGATGTATAGGATACCATCATGGAGAGACAAGGTTTTAGCAAATGTTTCTATTATGGGTTGATGACATGTTGGTTACAAGCCCCAACATGATGAAGATCAATATTTTGATGTCTCAATTAGATAAGATGTTTTAGATGAAGGTATTAGGAGAAAACCAAAAATTAATAAATAGAGGGATAGGAAAGTGAGGAAGATCTAGTTATTGAGAAGATTTTATAAAGGTTTAGTATGCAGAATGGAAAACCAATTAGTATCCCCACTTTTTGCATATATTTTTGAATTATCTTATGGAGTGTCCTAGAATAGAGGAGGAGGAGACATGGTTTTCATGTGTATTTTATTCATTAGGATAAATAATCTTCATGTATGTCATGGTGTGCACTAAACCATATACTTATAATCCATGGGAGTTGTGATCTATTTCATGGTAGAATCCTAGATGGAATATTGGCCTATAGTGAAGTGGAGAATCACTTCATGTGATGTAATATGTTATGGTGGACTATATGTTAACAAAGTGGGTCAAGGCAAATAAGTTTTAGTAGCATATTAAATGTTTTATAGGCTTTTTGAAGTTGTGATAGGGTAGCAATGGGCATGGATGGCAGCAAGATGGAAGAATACTTGGGTGTGGTAAATCATGTGTATATTGACTTCAAGTGAGAGATTATTGGGTGTGAAGTCACTATTGATAGTCACTAATCATGGTGACATATCATCTTGGTGATATGGTATATTGGTGATTTGGCATGGCCCATAAAGAATAGTCCATGTGGAAAGTTGATGTGAATAGGGAGTGGGGCATATTACTACACTAAAGGATAGGTATTTTCTATCTTTAGTGATTCACATGTTTTTTTTCCTTTGGTGTAAAAGATAAAAAATGAGTTTTGTATTCTAGTGGCCATGAGGGGGACAAAGAAAAACGTGAGTTTTGTCTTCTTTTGGTCAACTAGGAGTTTTATCTTCTAGTGACCATGTGGGGGACAAGGACAAAGAAGGTCATGGTTTTAGCCCATGGTTTTGGTCCATGGTTTTCTTATTATTGTGAAATTTGTTTATTTTTATTTTACATAGGTTATCTCATTTTAAATTTAAGAGGATATAATTCTACATTGTATATCATAATAATTTTGGGTTAAATTGGTAGTTATGTAGATAAATTTGGTCCAGTGGAAGCTTTATGGTTAAACTTAGATGCATTATAGAAAGTGATTTTGAACATCATTGAGACATGAAAGTGGTAAACATAAAGTGCCTACACATATTAGTCATAAATTCTACCCTCTTTATGTGAGTTTTTTTAACCCTTTCTATGCATATTTTAGATTTAAGACAACCAAATGGATGGAAAAAATTGAGGTAAAAATGTGAAAAGGTTTGAGATGGTTGAGCTTACAAGTAGAGCCTTAAAAAGGGCCCTAACATAATTTAACATAGTTTAATGCTTCAAAAGGACTAATATTTCACTATTTAATTATTATTATCTTATAAATTACATGGAATGTAACCAAACATTCAAAAACACACTACCATTTCTCCACAACAACATCTTTATAAACTACCCCACCTCATGCAAATAAATAGTTGACATGGGTCATATATGCAAGAAAAAATACATAGTTCTATAACTTATACTAATGAATAATATTAAATATTGAATAAGGTATTCAACTAACATGTATGTTTGGAAATACATTTAAATCAAAGTCATGACTAATAATGGATCTATTAAACCTGCACTAAGGGATCACTTATTGTACTATGGAAAAAGAAAGGTTTTCAAGGCCTCTAGTTAAATTCCATCATGTGATAACCATAGCTAGGTCATATGATTGTAAATAATATTAATCAATATATTATACTAAACATCTATTCAAGCTAATATAATAAATGCATATGCAATATAATCTAGTGCTTATCAAAGCTTGTGGCATAAATGGGGAAGATAATAAACATGAAAAGACAAATCTATCTATATCATAGAAATTATTTAATAAAGGAGAGATAAAATTAAATATATATTGAATATAAAACATCTATATATCAAAATATGAATGGCTAGGAATATACTTACCTAGTTGAAGTTAGCCTGTCATGCCTCAATATCTCCCTTAGCCAATGGTGTTTTGTAAGAGGTTATTATGGGCTTTTAAGGATCAAAAGAAAAAATAATATCTAGGATATAAGACTTCTCCTATGCATAAAATACCTCCATAATACAAATGATACTTCCCCAAGGTAAAAACCTAAGCAATGAAACCTCTTATTTATTATATAAGTAGATTTATGAGTAGTAATGATGTGTAATTGAGTGATCTTATATTATAAATGAAATTAAAGGGTGTATATATATATCCATGAATTGACCCTAATCCCTCTCTATAATTTATCTAATTTATTCATCCCAATTGACCTTGTTAGGAAACAAATATATTCATTACACCTCAAACTATGTCAACTTAGGCTGACATAGTTTTGTAATATGCACTAAACCCAGAATAGGGTTAACCTAGTCGATATAGCAGGAAAAGTGGTAAAAAGGGTTTTTTCTTAGGTAAGGGCTATTTTGGGTAGCGATATACTTAGGTAAGTGTATAATTGAGGTTTTAATTCTTAGGTAAATGGATACGATTATCTTGTATTGGTTTTAGGTGGTGGTATAAGGGTCAAAAATATTATGAAGCATCAAAGATCTACTAACCCATTTCCTAGTGCACCCTTTAATGTGTGCACTCAGAGAGATTGAGATTATATTTGTTTTTGTAAGAGATAAAGCATCATTAATCAATAAAATTTTAAAAATACTGTGTTTATGCATATGCCCCACTCAAATCTCATCACATGTCATGTAAGTGTAACATGGGATAGTGTTTCGGTAAAAAAACATAGAGATGCATTAACTAAGTTAATTGAAAATGAAATATTGAAATTAATGTTTAAATGAAATGAAATTAACTAAAAGTACCAAATTGAAAATGAAATATTTAAATTAATGTTTAAATGATATGAAATTAACTAAAAGTACCATATACATACCTTTCTCCTAGGGATACAAAACTAACAATAAAAGCAATACATGTGTACGTAATATGGTTAAAACAAAAATTAATAACTCTCAAAACTAATTAAATTACTTACAAAAATTTTCAAGATAGGATTGTTAAGGCTAGGTTAGAACTAAAATATCAAGCATGTAAATGACAAAATGATGAAAAATGTATGTAAAACACACTAAATCATGTTAGGAAGCATGTAGAACATGAAATGAAAAAAAATGAATTTAAAGCATAAATGATAAAAAAATGTATAACATGCTAAATCACATTGAGAATAATGTAGAACATGAAATGGCAAAAATGAATGTAAAACATACTAGATCGTGTTGGAAAGAATTTAAAACATGAAATGACAAAGAGTAATGTAAAACATACTAAATCACATTGGGAAGCATGTAAAAAATTGTAAGTAAATGCAATATCAATGCAAGGAAATTCTAAGATAGGTAAGTAAGTGAAAGGTAACCATATATAATATAAGCATGTTTAATTAAACATAAAGAAAGCATAAATGATTGAAAATAAAATGTAAGTCAAGATGGAAGATAACGACATCAAGTGCCCTATGTAAGATAAGTTAAGTCCACAAAAATAAAATAAGAGAATTATAGATAGATGAAAATAAAAATCTCTAAAGGATGAAGAATCAAACCTAGTGCTTGTTCTAATATATAATGTAATAAAACACCACCACCTAATGACATGACTATTATGATAATGATATGGTGTGGTAAGCAAATGTAAAAGGATGATTGTGAAGAAAAAATGGTCCCATCTGAGGTATTACAATGCAACTCACAAACTAGAAGCCTAAAGGTATAAGAAGGTAGATGTGATCGAGGATATGATCAGATAAAATCAATATCTAATAAGATAAGTATCAATAAAATATGATGCAAATAAGTGTCATGAGGTGCCACATGGGTGATTTGAATATCCTTATCAAGAATGAGACACATTAGACAAGTGAGCATGGCTAGAAATTATCAAAAATAAGGTCTTAGTATATTTGACTATGAACACAAAGTTTGGGCTAACAAGTGAATTGCATAAATCATTTCATTAAGGCCATATGCATGAAAATTAAAATGTACATACCTTCTGACAATGTATTCCCCATTCTTTGGTACCCCTTATAGAGTTGATGGCCTACTAAAAATATTGGGTACTTATGTGATAAAGTAGATGGCACTAGATATGGATGATATAATGAGACCTCCTATCCTAGTCTACTAGCCTACTGCACCCCGATAGAGCTCAACTCTATCATGAGGCCAACTTGGAGTTTGAGCTTTGATTATAATAGGAAATATGCCAAATAAAGATCATATCTTTTATTGTGTTCTAAATTTTGATATTATTTTTTTCTTTGGAGCGTTTCATTTTGTTTATTTTATGATTTGGATTTTAACTCTTTTGGATTTTTCTATTCATCATCCATATGGATTCAGAAAACAAATCATGAGTGAAATAGGTGACAAACACGAGATCTTACACTTGGTCACTAGAGAAAATGACTAAAAGACCAATGTGTTTAAAGATTCGTAGACTTGACCACAAGTAAGTCTAAAATCTCAAAATTAACCTATTTATGCCTCAAATGAAAGTAAATAAGGGAAATATGGGGATCATGAGAGATACATCCATGTAATAATTGATACAATGATGAATATGTTCATAGATGATCATAAGGAGGTAAAAATATTTCTATGAAATGGATATAGCTATGTTTATTATAGCCATGTCACTAAGAATCTATACTAACCTATGAGGGATGTATCACAAGTGATAATAAAATTAGTAGTGATACCAAAAAGAAGGGAAAGTAAATGTTCATCCCAAGAAAGGGGGGAAGTCAATGGTCATCCCAAGAAAGAGGAAAATTAAATAAAGATAAAATAATCATAAAAATACTAAGGGAAATAATGACATAAATAATTAAAGTGATATCTAATAACCACAAATGAAACAAATAATGAACATAATGTGAAATAAAACCAAAGATCCTCAAGGAAAAAATGGTGTAAGTAAAATGAAATTAAACCAAAGACTAAATAATGGTGCTAGTACAATGAAACTAAATGAAAGAAAACACACAAAAATTGTATTCATATAAAATGTCCAAATTGATAGCTTGAGTGTGGCTTATGACACTCAATCCATATGACCTTCTTGCATGCTCTCATGACCCTTCCAAACACCTTTTTGCTTATAACCAGTCATCTTTAGACTTATGAGACCTAATTCTAGTTCATCCTGGCTACATTTCCCATACTAGTTCCATCCCCCCAGGTCTTGATCTTGTAAGACATGAGCGTTGGGGTTTGACTATAGGATTGGACCCTAGGGCATCCCATTTTTAGTGCTCTTGTCCAAACACATTTCAAGCCCAAATGATTGTTTCCTTCTGATTCCTCTTCTTCATTATATCAGCCTAACATGAATACATTTAACCCATGACCAATAGATCTCTATAAAATCCCATTCAAATTTCATTTAGAAGGGGTTGGAAAAATATTAAAAAGCAAGAAAGAATACAAGAAAAAGCACTGAGGAAAATTTCCCCATTCTCTATGTAAAACCATCAAATATAGCTACAAGCATACTCAAATCCTCATACTAGTCCCTAGCCATCTCAAGCACTCTTAGTTTGGCTTTTTTCATCTACATAACACTACTACAAAAATCACATCAAGTGGGATAATTACATATGTCTTGATCCCTATTTGGAGTATTGGTATGTAGGAAATGTACCCACATAAGGGGTGTGGATAAAAGTTTAGTGCATCTAACACACACTAACCCCTTCTTTTTCTCAAAGTTTTATTCAAGCATAATGAAGGTCTAGGGTTAAATATTAACTCCGTTCTACAAGGATCTCCATCAACATTTAGGATTTAAAATTTCACAGGAAGGCTCACACAGGGATAGAAGATAAAACCCAAGAAACTTAGATCTTTGTGACTAGTTTGGACAATAGTGGCAGAACTTGGACTATAGTGCTAGACCTTGAAGTGTCTTGTTTTTGATGATCCTCTCCTTTCATCAAAAGAAACTAGAACTAGGTTCACGACACTATCCTAGTCCTTCACATTTACTTTTAGCCTCTATCTCAGTCATCTCAGTCTAGTTTTAAGCTAAGTTGCATTTTTCCTCTTTCATTACTATTTTTAGAAAGATATGAAAGTAAAATAAATTATACAAATTAGTATTTTTATTATTGTAATATTATTTTCTGATTTATTATTCTAAACCCTTAACTAAATTAGGAATAAAAATCCAATATTCCCAAAAAATTTAAATCATTTGGTGAACCCAGCTTACTTAGTTTGTGTATAAAAACCCTAAGGAAAATTCCTTGCTTATTTTTCTATTTTTTAAATTTTTCCTATATATTTAAAATCAAAATTTCCATTTAATTTTTAAAATTTAGCTTAGTAATTTTAAAAATAAATTTCATTCAAACCCTAGTTATCTATATTAGGTCCTGGTATTTTTCAAGTGATTTTTTAATTTTTTATTGTATATTTAAATCAAAATTTATATTTAATTTTTAATTTTGCCTTAGTAATTTTAAGAAATAATTTCATCCAAACCCTAGTTGCCTATACTAGGTCCCAGTATTTTTCCAATATTTTTCTAATTTTTTCCCACATATTTAAATTAGAAATTCACATTTAATTTTTAAATTTAACATAGTAATTTTAAAACTCATTTTCTTTCAAACCCTACTTTCATATACTAGGTCCCTTTGCTTACTTGAGGTATCACCTTACATTTAACTCAAATTTCACATATAAAATCAAATATGGATCTCACTTCTTTCAAAACATTTCCTATAAATAATGAGTCCATACTTAGTCCTATCATGTACATGAATGATGAAGTTTACCATATGTTAATACAAATCTTCATTCTTTGTGTTTCATGATTACTTTCAATAATATGGGATGATATTAAAAAATTAAGTGCTAAACATGTTAAGATACCTCTTGCCTCACCTCCCTTGGAGCCTTTATCCCATATCGAGTCATGTTGCATGGTCCATTTTTCTCTTCCCCAAGTCACTACCCATCACCAAAGAGCAAAGTTGACACCCTTTGTCCCTCTACAACCTTGACCTATTGATTATTTTCACTTTTCTCCCTAGTTAATACTAGTCCTATATGAATAGTAGTTAATATAGTTAGAGCTATTACTCGATGTGCTACCATGCTTTCCCTTCCTATTCAAGAACCCCACCACCCTCCTATTCTCTCCCATCCCCAGACCAACCCACCTACATAGGTATATTTGCACAAGGCATATGATATTATTGATTAGTTGAGAAACACACCAACTAAGATTTCCATATTAGAACTACATCAAAAAGCTAATGCATTCAAGGAGATTATTTATTAGGCACTCACTCAGACATTTATGCCCATTGATTCAGAGTCTTCTTATTTTACATCAGTGGTCAACACATTTGAAAACTATATAAGATATTATTTATGTTGATCATGAGGCCATGCCATCTCAAATAGTTATTGATCAAAAATTACCATTATTCATACATGATCAAGTCAAAACTAGAAAAGTTAAAAGATTTCTAGTTGATAGTGGTTTTGGACTTAATATATGTAATATTACATTCTTACATACCATGGGTGTCAATATGGCATCCATTCAAAAATCATCTAAGAATATTAGAGGGTTTGATGATATACCATGATAGACATTACACACCATTATTTTGGATATCATGGTAGGGCTCAAAACCCTTTCTACATAATTTTAAGTCATGCCAGGTCCTCTTCATTATAATATTTTACTTAAATGACCTTAGATACACATTATGGGGGTAGTTCCTTCTACTCTTCATCGATGTGTTAAGTTTTTCCATGAAGGATACCTATACACATACTCAGTAGATAACTAGCCATTTAGATATTATCAAATTATTGAGTCATCTTCAACTATTTTGCCAAATGTGACACCTCATATCATAGTTCAATCACCACCTCATCACATCTCTCTTTATTAGATACATACATATGAGGTAGGAGAGACTAGCACATCTCACACTACTCCACTTACAATGACATCCTCAACTCTAGATATTTAGCCAATCATAATAGCTTCAATCATTCTAGCTACTCCATCAATCACAATTCCTAAAACTATTACAATTATATAATTATCGACATCAATTTTAGAAATATCAATTGATTATATAGATACAGTTCCTTCGATAGTTATAGTTACTTTGATAGTTACAAATACTCTCACAGCACCACCATCTTATACTACTATAGTTGATGAGACTTCCATATCATAGTTACCCCTTATGGTAAATTCTAAGTTATCATATGTATATAATGTTGATATAGATTCCTAGGCTACTTTATATGATGATATGCCACCCACACTCATAGATGACTATTTATGTGGATTGAGTTTTACACCAATTAGCCCAAGAAAGTACTAATATGACTATAGATATTTCACTACACATCCTACATCACTCTTAACATCTCAAACTACACTCCACATCCATGGCCATAGATAGATCACTTGGAATATATAATTCACATGGTTACCTCTATTGCTATAGAGCCAGTCATTTAGATTCAGGTAGGTAGCACATAACATCAACTATATATTATACTATAGATGTTACTTGATCATGGATTAATCACACTACCTATATTATGATAGATCTATTAGTAGGTTATCATGGTAAGATGGTCACCCATTTTATCTCTATCATAGGATCATAGGCCATAATACAAAATCTTGTACAAATTTACAGCAGAGATTGGATAAACTATAGGTTTAGAGTACTATTAATATTACATCACCACCAGCACTAGCTTTACCACTTCCACTAAATCCATATACTACTAGAGATAAACATCCTATAGAAGAATCAACATCTTCACCATCAGAACAACCTTCACTTTTCCTTCAATAGGATGACACCATGTATATAGATTCTACGACATACAAGGTTACTTATGATGATGACCTTGAGGCATTTGATAATGGCCATGATCCCTTCCTCCATATTCATCCTCAGTGAGCTCCATCTTTGGACCCTTTACCCCATCCAACCTAGTCTTTTACATCATTATGTACGTATTCATTATTTTAAATTATTTGTATAGAGCTTCCTTTCAATTGCTTATATATAGTTTATTTTTTGTTTACTTGTACATAGGTTCCCAATATTTCTTTTATGTAGTCTTGTAATGATTGATTATACATAGCTTATACCAAAAATACCAAAAACATTCAAATATGTCAAAATACCAAAAATAATACAAAATTTTAAAAATCTAAAAACATTCAAATAAATCAAAAACACCAAAAACATTTCAATTGTATACATTATCCATTCTTTACATTTCTACTACCATGCTAGACTCACATTTATTATTTTATTTTATTGTTTGTTAATTTATCTACATTACCATGATTCACTTAATCTTCTTTGAATCGTAAAGTGCCATCCAAATCCTTGATTGATTCACTCTACCCATTGAGGGGGCATCCTACTTGTACATTCAAGACACAGATTGATACATTTACCCACTAGGGGAATATTTTACATGACTACACCATCCAGGTTATGTCATTCCTACACCACACACTCTAGTTATCATGTTGATGTACATTACTTACTAGCTTACACATATTACTCTATTGACACTCACTAGTATATATCACTTGTGTATTTCTTATCATATATCTAGTCTTGTACTCCATATTTTACATACTTTCACTTCTTACATTGATTAGTTAAATGTGATTATATTTATAGCACATTACATGTTTCCTTCCTTACTTTGCATAGATAAATGTGATTGCATTTCTTAGTTCCTATTTTATCTTATGTGTGCCTAGGACATTTACCAATGTACTTTGCTTTTACTCTTCTATGCAATTCTGGCCTTTGTGCCAACCTTGCTTGTTTTTAATTATATGTGTATGTGGCATTTAAACATGCATTGTATGCCTAATTTACATTTTGAGTGACATGTGCCCATATCCCTTATTTTCTTGACCCCTTGGCCACTCTTTTATGCTTCTTTCTTCTTACCTTGTGTGATTGTTTCTTGTTTGCTTCTCAACTATTTACAATGCCATGATCCACATCATGCATTTTCTTGCTGTCGAGGATGCTATGATGTACATCATGTTCCATCCCTCCTAGACAACTAACAACTAAAAACTAACATTTATAGTTTAAATTTAGTATATTTTAGATGTTATTACATTTTTATATCTATCTAGACATACCCCTATTGATATAATAATCTCCAATACAAACTATGCTATATCTTGAGACATCTTTTTGATTACCATTACTATATCATGTATTTTGTAGCATAACACACTTCAAGGCTCTTTATTTTGAGGGAAGTAATTTTAGGGTCTTCATTCCTACCTTCAAAAGAGGCAAAAATAAATAGGGGTTTTTTTATAGAGATCAAATCTCCTACTGGTCAAAAAATTAATTTTTAGAACACTCAAAACAACAATCAGGGTCAAATTAGGTATAATATACAAGAAAAATAGTGATGATTATAGAATATCATCAAATTTAGCAAAGGATAATAGTTTCAAACATGGATAATAGTGTTTTACATCAAGGTGTCATATTTTTGGCACTCCTATCCAAATAGAAAAAAACCCAAATTTTACAAAAATAGGTAGAAAGGTTAGCTCAGCTACAGTTTTGTCACATACAAATCAGTCTAGATTCAATAGTTTTAGTACAATTTTTCTCAAAGAATATAAATATAGGGGAAATCATGCATGGCATGATGGATCTCACTCCAATTTTTAAATTGGTTAGTTGGTATAACTTTTAAATTAGAATCCATGTTATAGACACTAGTGATTGGGGGTAATGTGCACGACACATTGGTCTTCTTTTATTTCTAATTTTAGTATATTACCTAGGCATTCTTAGTATTCATGTGCCTTACTCCATATATATGTGGTTGACATCATTTTGGATCAGCTTTAATACAATCCTAACCTCCACATTCTCAAGTGGATTCCATATAAGCTTAATTTCTAGTTTCAGAGTACACATTCACTACCCATGCCACATTATTAGATTTCAAAACATTCATGGGATTTAGGATCCATCTCATATGACACAAATTCATACATGTATCATTTCATAGCTTCACTAAGTGGGAAATTATGGATCCAAAGGTCTAATTAGCCTTTGTATTCTTGAGCCACCTACTTAGAGGGATTGGACACATAGTCCAAACATTGATTAACACATGCATGATCACATAGCTTCACTTAGTGGATAATGATGGATATAAAGGTCCAGCCTTTTAATTTTTGAGCCACTCTTGAGGAATTGATCACTCATCTATGTTTTTTTTATAGTAATCTTGGTTTAGCATATACGTAGTAGTACTCATCATCATAATAGGTTTTGTATTGTTTCACATAACCAGTGACGTGTATTTGTTCATTTCTATTCCTATTTATTTTACCCACATTTCATATGTTCTTATTAGATATAGTTTATCTAGTAAAAAATTATCTACTCTTTATTTTCTCTTACAGATTCACACTTCACAATGTGATCTCTCTACACACACTCAGCAGCACACATCTTCATGGAATTCACCCTTGTAGGTAAGTTCAAGTATGCTTTCTACTTTTCTTTTATCTTAGTATTTCACTTTGTTTCATCATTATAATAAAGTGGAAGAAATGTAGTCCTATAAAATGTCCAAATTGGTAGCTTGAGTGTGGCTTGTGACACCCACTGTAGAGGACCTTGCATGCTCTCATGACCCTTCCAAACACCTTTTTGTTTATAACCAATCATCTGTAGACTTTTGAGACCTGATTCTAACTTAGCCAAGCTATGTTTCCCATGTTAATTCCATACTCCTAGTTCTTAAGCCTATAATACAAGAGTGATGGGGTTGGACTATAGCATTGGACCCTAGGGTGTCTTATTTCTAGCACTTTTTTCTAATCATATTTTGAGCCCAGATGACTATTTCCTTCTGATTTCCCTTCTTCATTATGTCAACCTTGCATGAATACATTTAACTCATGACCAATATATCTCAATAAAATCCCATTCAAATTTCATTTATAAGGGGTTATAAAAATATTACAAATTAAGCAAGAATACAAGAAAAACCACCAAAGCAAATTTTCCTATTCTCTGCATAAATCCATCGAATACAACTAAAAACATACTCAAACCCTCACACCAATCCTTAGCCACCTCAATCACTCTCAGTTTGGCAATTTTGCATCCACATAACACTATTTCATAAAGCACATCAAGTGGGAGAACTACATATGGATTTGTCCCTCTTTAGAGTATTTTTATATAGGTAACATGCCCACATAAGGGGTATGGATACACATTCAGTATATCTCACACACATTAACCCGCCCTCTATATCAAAGTTTTATTCAATCACAATTAAGGTCTAGGGTTTGATACTAAATCATCTCTACAAGGAGATCCATCGATATTCCAGATTCAAAATTTTATAAAAAGGCTCACATAGGGACAATAGATAAAACTCAAAAAATTCATATCTCTATTACCAGTTTGGAAAATAATAGTATGACTTAGACTATAGTTTCAAACCCTGAAGTGTCAAGTTTTTAGTGCTCCTATCCTTTCATTAAATGAAAGCTAGATCTAGGTTCACGGCATTGTCCTAGTCTTGTGCAATCAGTTTCAGCCTCTATCTCATTCATCTCAGTCCATTTTTAAACTAAGTTGTATTTATCCTCTTTCATTACTATTTTTAGAAAGTTATGAAAGTTAAATATATTATACAAATCAGTACTATAATTATTTCAATATTATTTATTGATTTATTATTCTAAACCCTTAACTAATTAGGAATAAAACTCCAATATTTCCAAAAAAGTTAAGTAAAAAACAAATAAACATGAGATATAAATAACAAGAAAAATCTTTGCTAACATTTAAATCAAAGATGATCATGTGAAATACAAGCCTATGTGTCTCATAAGTTTTCTTTAATTTGAATTTGTTTGTTATTATATAATGTATAAGAAAAGTGGGCATCAGAGGATGCCATAAATGGTAATTTAATTTATGTATGGGCATCACAAGATGTCCAAAGTTCTAAATTGACATGTGGATGTGCATCACACGATACCTCAACATGTGATATGAAATGAGGTGAAGCTAATATGTTAAAATTAACTATATTAGGATGATGTGTGTAGTTGGAGATAGGTAAATGTGTTGATATATTGGATTTTTAGATATTTACATTGACATAAGATGTGTAAGATAGGTATGAATAGGTTTTTAATCAAAAATAGGACCATGTATGATGTGCTTTGGGGTAAACATTTTAACTAGGTTTTTTATGGGTTTGTGTGACCTAAAAGGTTGAGATTTGATAGATGCACCACCCATTTCAATTTGTTCATGTTAGCTATCCTTTACTTATTGGTGTATGAATAAGGATCAACTAAGTTTTGGATAATATTAGTGGATGAGGTGGAAGTATGGGGTAATTATTATTCATCACTAGGTAAGTTATGTTGATGTGATTGTGATCCTTTATATTGGGCTTGCAAGGATTGAAGATAGTCTTGATAACATTGTTATGTAAGACTATCAAGATTGAAATGTGGAACAAATAAAGAAGCAATAATAAATTGGTGAAGATCATCAAAAGCTTCATGAGAATGACCCATTGTAGCATATCACAATAAAACTTATTAGAATTATACCATTTTAGAGATGGTTTGGAAGGATCAAAGATCATTAGTTTAGAGGGTGGGAATTTCTACTTAAGTTCTTATAGACTTAAGGGAGGGTGGGTTGGATTTATAATGGTTGAGTTTAATGATCCATCTTGAGGTTGGGGAGGATTATATGAATCAATATTATGAGAAAATTATTGGAAAGATTCCTTAGTGGTTGCTTGAGGTGATTCAAATTGAGTCATAAGAAAGTCAACTTTTTGCTTGGTCTAAGGATTCTTATAAAGTTTTAGAATAAAAAATACGAACTTTGTATTTAAGAGGAGATGTAAGAGTAGTAACAAATAATTTTAAAATATCATCATCATTCATTTTATGGTCCACTTTGTGAGCTAGAGACTTCCATCGTTTGATGAAAATGTGAGTAAATTCATTAGGAAGTTACTTAGCATTGATGAAATGGCTAAGGTAATTTACAAGAAGGTCATTATGTTGTAATTATTTTACTAGAGAACTAAATAAATCCTCTAGTTGTGTAATGAAATTTCTAAGAAGTTGATTGTACCATTCAAGTGCATCACCAACAACATTTTGGCTAGGATTTTGGTGGTAGAAAAGGTGTTAGTTTGGACCCATTCCTTATATAAATTGCCAAAAGATTTAATAAATATAGTGGGGTCCTTAGTTTCATCATATATAATAGTTGAATAAATGTTTCCAATATCTATGGATACAATGAATGGAGTTAAAGGTTCATTTTAAATAATTTTATTATGCAAAGGGGATTGATGAGATGATCCTCCTGCAACAAATTATGAAAAATGCATGAAATAATATGTTTATATAATTAGTTGAAGCATAAAAAGGATTATATTGATCATAGGCTACTTCAAGGGGGAAACCTCCTTTAAGCAAGCTCAATACACTAAATTTTTGGGTGCCTTCATTGGCCTCAACACTTACTTATATACTAAGTCTAATATAAGCAAATACTACTTCCCATGAATGTGGGATAAAACAAAAAGCTCATGGGATGAGTTATAAATAATATGCATCCATAGTGACTAATATACTAACAAAGTAAAAATAAGGGTAGCTTAGGTTCTTAACATCCTCTCCCTCTTAGAATTTGTCCTCAAAACTTTAGATGTGGGAATTGGTGTTGAATCTAAAGGAGTGGTTCCCATGTTGCATTCCATGCCACTAAATTAATACCTATATGATGTAGTGGGAGAAAATTTAGTGTGTGTGCCTATATAGGATTACCTCTAGCTCAAGAAGGATGGATACTTCATTATGAAGTTCTGGTAAAATAGTTTACACTCTGATATTTTTGCCAAGAACCTTCTTTAGATAAGAGACATGAAATACTGGGTGAACTCAAGAAGAACGTGGAAGCTAAAACTTATAAGCAAATAACCCAATATTTTTGAGAGCCTTATATGTCCCATAGAACTTGGGAGCTAGCTTATGATGCCCTTTTATTTTTAGGGAGGATTGATTATATGGTTGCAAGTGAATAAAAACCCTATCACCTACTTGAAAAGTGCACTCAGAATAGAGTTGACCATTGTGTTGTTTCATTATATTTTATGCCATATGAAGATTGTCCCATAAGGTGTTAAGGAACTAATCCTGGGTTTGGAGAATTATGTCAACCATTTAAACTGGTGAAATATTGGGGGTGTATGTAAAGAACACTAGTGGTGCTTGACCATAGACTACTTCATATGGAGTAATTTTAGTTGAAGTGTGGTAGGAGGTATTATATCATCATTTAGTGAGAGGGATCTGTAGAGTAATAAATTACTCTACATTTCATTCTAAATTTTAGTTGTGCACTACAAAATTTTGTTCTTGCATACTTTGATCTTAGATGGCAAAGTTTTGAAACAGAGTGTAGGCGCTAATTTTCCTTTTGATTCATTTTTGTCTAACTGTTGAAGTAAAGCAGAAGCTAACAAGTGTCATCATCTGAGGCATCCTTTCTCAAGAAAAAATTGCCAAGTGTCATTGTCTGAGGTACCTTTCATATTTTCTATAAGTTGGTCAAAACATGCCACGTATCTCATAGCGACTCAGTGGAACATGCCAAGTGTCAGCATCTATGGTTTCATATCAGCACCCTCGTTCATCTCTTTTCAGTGAAAGGTTTTAACAAAGCTAAGAATCAAAATCAAGCAAAAAGTGTCAAATGGTAGTCACAAAAGGTCTCAATTTTGCTTTTCTAAAAGTGATGGAAGATGCCACGTATCCCAGCAGAAGAGAGTGGAAGCCACCACGTGTCAAGATTTTAATTATCTTCATTTTGCTTCACTGATATAGCAAAGACTATGGTGGGTCCCAAGTTTTGTTTCTTAAGTAATAAAAAGCCGCCAGGTGTCACTATCCATGTAAATGTGAAATGAGACCCAATTATTCTATGGTATAAATAGAGTAATGCGGAGACCGCCATGTGTCATCTTTTACAAGTTTCTAAAAGGGTAGTTCTAATCAGTGGAGATCACCACGTAACCCCAGATAAGTAAAGCAGAGATTGCCATGTGTCCTTTAATGAAGCAATAGAAATTGACACCTATTAAAGTTTTAAGAAATGCTATGGGTCTTATTTTCTTTTAAACTGTTGAAGTTTTAGAGGAAGCAGATAGTGACAAGTGTCAAAGGTGGAACACTCCTGAGTGAAGACACAAAAGAGTATAAGTTACGTGGAAAGTGCCACGTGTCTTCAATAAGTGCTATGGAACATGACAAGTGTCATCCTCCAGTGTTTCCTAAAGTAATAAGAAGAAATTGGCTAAGTGTTACCTAGTGTTTAAGAGAAGGGAGTGTCCTACAATCTGTTTCAGCCAATGACCTGCCAGAAGTTGAAGCGTACTGCAAGTTTAGTTAGATTTCAGTTGGGCCGTTAGATTGGGAACAAGTAGACAATCTAGAGTGAATCCAAGGCTATAAATAAGGGTGTAAAGATCATCAATTAAGATCAATTATCAAAGAAAATTTATGAGAGAGAATTATTGTAACAAGTTTAGACTTTCTAAAGCTCTGGCTAAGTAATATCATTTGCTTTTGTCTCATTTTCTTGAGTTGAAAGGTTTATATAATTGTACATGTTTCTGTACATTTTATATGACTAGAAGATTCAAATAAAAAGATTGAACCCTGTGCCTTTTTTGATATTATCTGTGTCATTTGTAAAAGTAGTCTAGATTATAGATTTTCTAGAGCTAAGATTAGGAATGTCATTTGCTTTTGTCTCATTTTCTTGAGTTGGAAGGTTTACATAACTGTACGTGTTTCTACGCCTCTTATGTGATTGGAAAATTCAAATAAGAAGATTGAACCCTATGCCTTTGTTGACATTTTCTATATCTTAGCAAAAGAAGTCTATGTTATGAGCCTCTATTTCTATTGTTTCAATCTTTTACATTAATCATGCACTTGCTTGCTCTTAAATGTAAATGAATCTTACATATAGTCTCACTGTACTCAGGATTAAGGTTGAATTACATTCAGGTGCATCACCATAGATTATATTTTCTTCTACATTGTGTTTCTAATTTAAATTCCTATCCATTTTCCCAGTATTTACTTGATTTAAAGAGGAGCCAGCTTCTCTGAAATCTAGAGGTTGTTTCAAGACACAAGTCCCATATCTTGAAACTTCCCATTGTCGTTGGTTAGAATCAAGCATAATTTTAAATCATCAACAGTTTTTTGCATGCCTAGTGGGACCAATCTTTCAAGAAGTTGAAGATTTTTTGGTGTGTTCTTCAGCCAACTAGCCTTTGGAGGTTTTTATTTTATCAACATCAATGGTGACTCTGAGTTGAATCAGTCGATTAAGCAGTCCTAATGTCATCAAGAAATCACCATTCGGTATGTATAATTTGTTTACTCAGAGATATGGGTATTATACCCCTTCATATATTTTTAATCAAGATTAGGTTACTCATGGAATCACATCAAGAAACAAGGATGCATATGGTTATAAATTTTTCCCTTCACAGGTCCGATATGACTAGCCTCAGCCCTGTCATGAGCCATATTAGTCTTATGCCCAGTCTCCCCAATATGTTAAATCCCTTGCTCAACCTAATCTCATTTAAAACTTGAAAAAATCATTACCAGGATATAAAAAATATGTATTAGAGCTTGACAATAGAAGGGGATGTAGCCAAGAAATTCTTAATCATGTCATCTGTCAAGTAAGAAATGTAGTAGTTCTGATTAAAAGTGAATGGGATCCCATTGAAAGAGCAAATTGGCAAAGGCTTACATATGAGATGTTGGATGTGTGTGGCTAATTGCATTTTTAGAAGAAAATTTGAGTATTCATGAGAGATAGCCTTACTAGATCTATCAACCTGCATATCCACTGCCACAAGTTTCATATCAGATATACACAGCCCTTGCTCATGAGCCAAGTCAAACCTGTCAAGGTCCTTTCCCCAATAATGTCAAGCCTATGTTGATATAAAAGGAAGTGGAATCTAAACCCTCACTTCCCCCTCAAGTCTCTCCCACCCTTCCTCAAGAAGCTTCTTATTTTTCATCGTAGCCTTCATGCACTCCCCACTTCTATGATGATTCCTATGAACTCCAAGAAAGACTCTTTCAAGAAAATCTAGCTAAGCAAGTTGAGGAATTAGAGGCAAAGATGAGATTGCTTAGAGAAAGAGAGATAGATCTTTCAGACCTTAGAGAGGAGCCTACGCTAAAAAATACCCCCTCTACCAATCCTCAGATCTCTCAACATGATGTCCAAATTCTGAGTTGGAAGAGGGAAAATCATGAACCAGCTAGGGATCTTGAAGAAGATAAAATTGATACCTCTTCCCAAGGGAAAAGTTCTAGTTACAAGGTCACGAGTTGGAAACAAACAATGGAATCATGGAGCAGAAAGAAGGAGAAAGGCTTTGCTCAAAGCCTTGAAGAGGTTGAGGCTACTCTCACACATGATGATGATCAAGCAGAAGATATTACATTTGAACACACCCCATCTACATCCCTCCAAGAGAGCTATTAAGCTACATCTGATATAGATGAAGTGATAGACAAATGGAAAGAAGAGGATCATTCGATTCTAGCTCAAGAATTATCTCCTCTTCTGCATATGTATAACCATCAGTCTTATTCTTTATCCCTTTTCAAAGAGAAATATATTTTAGAGGAAGCAAATAACTATGCAGAGGAGTATGCTCAGTTCATGGCTAGTCAAGAAGATTTCATGAGTGCAGATGAAGAAGAAATCACTATAGGTTAAACTATTCTTCAAGAGGGTTATGAGTTAGCTTCAGGTGGAAAAGATAGCATTAAGACTTAGATAAGTATGCAAAGGGGATGCAAGCTTTTACACTTATCCTTTCAAGAGTTTGAAGTCATCAAGGAGGATGATCATGCAATGAAACCCGAGAATGAAACTGATCATGTTTTGAATGACTTGTTTGAAGTCATTGGGGTAGGTTACACTATTCTTCAAGAGGGATATGAGCTAGCTTTAGGTGGAAAAGATAGCATTGAGACTCAGATAAGTATGTAGAGGGGATGCAAGCTTTCAGACTTATCCTTTCAAGAGGTTAAAGTCATCAAGGAGGATGATCATGTATTGAAACTTGAGAATGAAACTGATCATGTTTTGAATGACTTGTTTAAAGTCATTGCAGTAGGTTACACTATTCTTCAAGAAGGCTATAAGCTAGCTTCAGGTGGAAAAGATAGCATTGAGACTCAGATAAGTATGCAGAGGGGATGTAAGCTTTTAGACTTATCCTTTCAAGAGGTTGAAGTCATCAAGGAGGATGATCATGCAATGAAACCTGAGAATGAGGTAGAAGGAGATAAACCAATCAATAAGGTATATCTAAGGGATTATGGTGATGAACCAATAGCCATTGATTTCTTGATGAGACACGACAGTATGAAGAACCAGCATTTGACAAGCTTTCAAGAACAAGAAGAGTATGCATATATTGGAAGCATGTTTGACTCTGATACACTTAGATGCAGGCCAATCAAGGTGGCAAGCAAGAAGAGCAAGTCACCAGAGCTCCATCCCATTCAGCCATTTGTCTAGCACCATAAATATTCTTGCCATGAAAGAAACTTTAGAAATTTTCCTTTTGATCCAGGAGGGAGGAAAATATACTTGATTAGCTATATATAGTAGTTTGCTTTTAGTTTTGTTGCTCTATTTTCTCATTTTTTCTTTCCCACTCTCTCTTTTAAATAAGTTTTCTTTGAGCACGTGATCGTGGCTCAGAATATTTTAAAAATTTTAAAAACTCTCGACACATTAAGTCTCTCTCAGATCTCCATAATTCCCTAGATGTGTCTAATTCGTTAGTGCTAGAATTAAAAGCTATTTTGATCCAGCTAGAATTCTAATTGAAGGTTGCAGTTCATATTTTGTAGAGTTTTCACACAAGGACATCATTAACCTTGATTTAGCTTTCTAGGAGTTACAAAATAAGTAGGGGCTATTTGATGTTGAATGGTCTATTTATCAGATGGCCTTATTGAAGTTGTGATTTTTGCCACATTTTCATATGCAGGAAATTGTGGTTTCTTTTTTAGCAGGCTCAAAAGTGCTTGGGGTTGCCAATAACTATAGAGAAATAAATTACTCTACGTTTCACTCTAATTTTTAGTTACACACTTCAAAATTTTGTTCCTGCATACTTTGATCTGAGATGGAAAAGTTTTGAAATAGAGCGCAAATGCTAATTTTCCTTTTGATTCATTTTTGTCTAACTTTAAAGTAAAGTGAAAGCTGATAAGTGTCATCATCCAAGGCATCCTTTCTCAAGCAGACATTACCAAGTGTCATCATGTGAGGTACCTTTCATATTTTCTATAAGTTGGTCAGAACATGCCACGTATCTCATATTGACTTAGCAGAATGCACCAAGTGTCAGTGCCTGCAGTTTCATATCGGCACCCACGTTCATCTCTTTTTAGTGAAAGGTTTTAACAAAGCTAAGTATCAAAATCAAGTAGAAAGTGCCAAGTGGAAGTCATAGAAGGTCTCAATTTTTCTTTTATAAAAGTGATGAAAGATGCCACGTATCCCAAAAGAAGAGAGTGGAAGCCACCACATGTCAAGATCTGAATTATCTTCATTTTGCTTCACTGATATAGTAAAGACTGTGGTGGTTACCAAGTTTTGTTTCTTAAGTAAGCAAAAGCTGCTAGGTGTCACTATCCATGTAAATGTGAAATGAGACCCAATTGTTCTATGGTATAAATAGAGTAATGTGGAGACTTCGACGTCTCATCTTCTGTAGGTTTCTAAAAGGGTAGCTATAATCAGCGAAGATCACCATGTAACCCTAGATAAGTAAAGTAGAGATTACCATGTGTCCTTTAATGAAGCAATGGAGATTGACACTTGTTAAAGTTGTAAGAAATGTTGTGGGTCTTATTTTCTTTTAAACTGTTGAATTTTCAGAGGAAGCAAATAGCAACAAGTGTCAAATGTAGAACACTCTTGAGCAAAGACACAAAAGAGTATAAGTTACACAGAAAGTGTTGTGTGTCTTCAATAAGTGTTGCGGAACATGACAAGTGTCATCCTCCAGTGTTTCCTAAAGTAATAAGAAGAAATTGGCTAAGTGTTACCTAGTGTTTAAGAGAAGGGAGCATCCTGTAATCTGTTTCATCCAATGAACTACCAGAAGATGAAGCGTATTGCCAGTTTGGTTAGATTTTAGTTGGGCCATTAGATTGGGAACAAGTAGACAATCTAGAGTGAATCCAAGGCTATAAATAAGAGTGTAGAGATCATCAATTAAGATCAATTATTAGAGAAAAATTTTGACAGAGAATTATTGTAATAAGTTTAGACTTTCTAAAGTTGTGGCTAAGTAATATCATTTGCTTTTGTCTCATTTTCTTGAGTTGAAAGGTTTATATAATTGTATGTGTTTATGCACCTTTTATATGATTGGGAGATTCAAATAAGAAGATTGAACCCTATGCCTTTGTTGATATCATCTGTGTCATTTGCAAAAGTAGTCTAGACTGTAGAATTTCTAGAGTTAAGATTAGGAATGTCATTTGCTTTTGTCTCATTTTCTTGAGTTAGAAGGTTTACATAACTGTACGTGTTTTTGTGCCTCTTATGTGATTGGAAAATTCAAATAAGAATATTGAACCCTATTCCTTTGTTGACATTTTCTGTATCTTAGCAAAAGAAGTCTATGGTGTGAGCCTCTATTTCTATTGTTTCTATCTTTTACATTGATCATGCACTTATTTGCTCTTAAATGTAAATGAATCTTACATATAGTCTCATTGTGCTTAGGATTAAGGTCGCATTACATTCAGGCACATTGCCATAGATTAGATTTTCTTCTGCATTATGTTTTTGATTTAAATTCATATCCCTTTTCCCAATATTTAATTGATTTAAAGAAGAGCCAGCTTCTCTAAAATCTGGAGGTTGTTTCAAGACACAAGTCCCTTATCTTGAAACTTCCCATTGTTGTTGGTTAGAATCAAGTGCAATTTTAAATCATCAACAGGATCCACTTTACCCACTTATGTTTTTGTTCTGAGGTGAAACAATGAAGGAAATTTTCCAAGCATTTGTTGACAATTTCAATTTGGCCATCTATTATGGATGATACCCAAAATTCATCTTCAGTTTGGTGTCGGTGTGTTGACATATTTATATCCAAAAATGGTTGGTGAAGGTTGTATCATGATCTAATACAATGGAAGAAGGAATGCCATAAAGATGGAAAATTTGGTCTAAAAAACTTTGTTCAAATATGGAGGTGGTATAAGGATGGCTAAAATCATAAAAATGACTATATTTGGAGAGGCAATCAACCACAACCAAGATCATTGTTTTTGCTCCAGATTTAGGGAGATCCTCAATGAAACCATAAAAAAATTTCTCCAAATCTTGGTAGGGATGGGAAAGGGTTTGAGTAACCTAGGAATGATTATTGTTTCACCCTTAATGTAATGGTAGGTATCACATTTAGCCACCATATGTTGAATTCTATTTTTCATTCCCTTATAAAAGAAGTTATGTCATGACCCCTCATAATTTTTGAGAAACCCTGAGTGCCCTATAGATGGAGAAGCATGGAGTTCATATAATATAGCTTGCTAAAGATTTGTGCTATGGGGAAGCACCAGATGACCCTTATATCATAGAGAAGAACCATCCCAAGAATAATGCAGTATGATAGAGGGGTTAATGTCTAACTATTCAATGATTTGAGATAATGAGGATTCATTAACACACCCCTAATGTACAGCATCTAACCAATTTGAAATAGGCATGGAAATAGTTGAAAGGGAGGCTTGGTTCATAAAGGTGTGAGACAGAGCATCAATCACAATATTATTCTTACCCTTCTTGTAAGTGATCTCATAGTCATATCCCATGATTTTTTAAACCTATTTCTATTTTGATGGGGTAGAGACCCATTGTTCTAGGAAATATTTCAAACTCTAGTGATCTGTATTGATTCAAAAATGACTCCCCAGTAGGCATGGCTAACACTTTTGTACTGCATGCAAAATGGCCATCATTTCCTTTTCACAAGTAGAGAGTACTAAATTATTTCCAAAAATGGATTTACTAGTGAATGAAATGGGGTGTCCTTCTTGGAGGAGAATAGAACCAAGTCTATTGTTGGAAGTAACACTCTCAATAGTGAAGGTCTTCATAAAATATGGCATAGCTAGAACATGTGTAGTAGACATAGCATGTTTTAATTCTTCAAATACACACTCAATAGCTTATGTCTATGTAAAATCATCCTTATTAAACATATATGCTAATGGAGATACAATCTTCTCGTAATCCTTGATAGACATGTGATAGTATTTAGTCACCCCAAAAAACTATGGAGTCTCTTGAGTGTCTAAGGACGAGGCTAATTTGTCATGGTAGCTTTTTTTTGGGATCCACCTTAACCCCTTGGGCTGAAATAATATGTTTAAGATACTCTAATTCATCCTATCCAAAAGTGCATTTAGACTATTTTGCATAGAGATGGTGATCAGAGAGAAGTTATAGTGTGAGCTCCAAATGTTGGAGATGCTCAAACCATGTTTTACTATAGATGAGGATATCATTGAAGAAGATTAGAATTAATTTCCATAGGTAAGACTAGAATATTTTATTCATCAATGTCTGGAATGTTGAAAGAGCATTCGTGATGCCAAAAGGCCTGACCAAAAACTCATAGTGGCCATCATGCATTTGAAAATTTATCTGACGGATATCATCCTCATGAAGTCAAATCTGGTGATATTTAGAGCAGAGATCCAACTTGGAGAAAAAATGGGCACCATTAAGCTCATTAAGAAGCTCATCAATAATAGCGATTAAGAACTTATCCTTGATTGTGATGTGATTAAATGATCAAAATTCAATGCAGAGGTGCCATGACCCATCTTTTTTCTAGATAAGAAGAACTAGGGAAGAATATGGGTTAGTATTGGAGTGAATAATGTCTTGCTTTAGTAAGTCTCAAACGAGAATCTCAATCTTAGTCTTTTGTTGAAATGGGTAGTGTTGACAAAATTTGACTTTTAGTCAAATTGGGTCAACCCATACGTATTAAAAATTTTCACAAGTTCCCATATGTCTAATAGGGTCTCATTTGTGTCTAAATATCTCACTTATCCCTACTCTAGCCTTGGTCTAAGTCCATCTTCCTTGTGTTTGTCTAGTCAACTCTACTCAACCCTAGTTAAACATGGTAAAAGGTCCAAATTATATTTAAAATGTCCTAATATTATTTTTTATATGTTCTAAGTTGTTTCTAGGTCATAAATTGGTCATTTACCATGGCTCATATACAAAAAATGCCTTTTAGTCATATTTTTGGCTCATTTAATGACTTGTACAGATTATTTGAGTAAGAAAATTTATCACCAAGGGATTTTTCAATGTGGATAAGGTTAGATAATGTTAGGAGGTAGTTTGATTCAGTTTAATAAGTAGTTTTATGTAGAAAGAGGTAGTTTCCCCTTAAAAATAGGCCCTTATTGGCACTTGTACAAACTTGGGAAGTCCACCTTGAGCTAAAAATGTGGGAATGTGCCTCTTCATCTCCATAATACCTTTAACATGCTTTTCTTGTAGATATTTCATTAGATAAATTAGTTTTTTCTTCCTTTTCTTCTTTCTTGCCTTCACAAACCAAGAAGGGTCAACTTCAAATGCTTGGTACAGTCCATATAGTTGGAGTTGAGAGGAATGCTCTTAGGAGTTGAAAGAGGTGTAATTAGCTTCAAATCCATGAAAAAAAAATTTAAGTTTCATGTCTTCTCCTTTATGAACCATCAATAAGAAACCAGGTAGCTTTTTATGCACTCACATCCATGAGGGGTCTCCTTTTGAGCTAGTTTTTTAATCTTTTGTTATAATTTGATAGTTTTGTTTTTTTTAGGTGTTTCCCAAGGTTGTCTAAGACCTTTTTATAGTTTTTTAATTATATTTGGGCTTTTATAAGTCTCAAAAACTCAAGGAATCTCTTTTAGACTTGTCTCAGCTAGGTAGCTATGAAAGTGCATTATAAGCATCAGTACAAGAGAATATCACATTGAAAAAGAGTTTGAGAACTAGTTTCAAGATCCATATGGTGATAAATTCCCATTTAGAAGATTTTTCATGAGATCAAAATATACATTTCCTCTACCCCATGATCATTATCTAAGCTTCGTCTACCATCAAATAATATAGTTCCAAGTGCTTGAGAGGTGAATTCATGCTTAAAAAGTGTGTTTATATTTTTTTCATACCTTTTAGGTATAAGGATCAACATTTGGAGTCATGGAAATGAACTTAGAATTCATTGATGAGCAAAGCAACATATTACCCAAGTAACACATCTGTTTGCTTGTATGTTGAGAATCACCACCTACAGGTGGTATCACAGATTTTGGAGACCCTTGTGTGAAGGATTAAAGTATTATAGAATCCTACTATTGGTTTAAAACAGGTATTTTGATTTTTTAAAACTAATTTGGACTATCAAGGAAACTGAAGAATGAATAGTTGTCTTGAATGAATAATAGCTTGAATTTTGAGACCTTGTTCCTAAAAAGCCAAAATAGATGCCCAAGAGTTTTTACAAGATGATACATAACATGATGGAAATGATTCTAAGACATCCAATAAGGTGAATCTTATATTTGTATCATAGGGTAACACCCATGCCAAAGATGGATGTCAAAAGGTAAGAGAAGGTAGGATTTTTGAAGGCTCCCAATATGCTCATAAACACACTAAATTCCTAAAATGATGTCTATAGGATTGAGAAGTTAATGAGACATTTTGAACAAAAATGTAATCAGACTTTGATAACTATTTTAAGTTCCTTCAATGAGGAAGATAACATTCATGAACTAGAAGGAACCATCAAAAAGTTGATATGCAATGTTTCTAACTCATGTGCACTATCAATCTATACATAGGGCAAAATCAATGTGTACCTACTACTAGCATAAGCTAAAGATTGAAAAATATGGTATTTTCATTTAAATACATGAATTTTTTGAGATGTTTGGTGTTGAATTAGGTGGTCTATCAAGCAGCCTACAGTCAAGATTTTGTGAACCCAATCTTGGAGATCTAAGAGCATAAAGGTGGTTTGAGAGGTCAGGGTATTGAAGAGAGACTTTAGAGGTATTATATGTGATAATATAAACATATATAGGTCCTTTACATGAGCATATTTTCAAGGTAAGGGACCCCAAACAAGAAAAACATAGTCAACACTCATACCTTGTAGACAGTTTACCTAGGGAAAATTTGCCTAGGAAATTGAGGAAGTTAGAGGTATAAAACATGGAGCCAAGGGATAAAAATTTGTACCAATAATCATTTTGAGTTTGATAATCCCATACAAAACTTTTATTATCTTAAAAAATATGTCAATATGCCTATGTTCTATCTCAAAGGTAGGGCATGTTTTAGGTGTACAAACCCTGTAAATCTTAAGAAATGGGCAAGATTATAGACCAAAATTTGAAAGAGAATTGAAATAATATTTTAAGAGTTGGGATACACATATAGAAACATTTTAAACCAATATATAAGTCCTAAATTAAAATATGGTGAATTAAGCAACAAGAGTTTTAAGTAGGGTAGTTAGGCAGGGTGCAAGCCTAGCCTCAAATGAGAGACCGCTTTTAGTTTTAGCCTTAGTGAAGAATTATAATGCTTTGGATCATCTCATTAGAGGTGAATATGATGTTTTTGAGCTATCTCAGAGGTGTGAAAGGTCATAAAATATGTTTGAACCACCAATTTTTAGGTAGACACACTGAATAAGGTCTAGGCCTATTTCAAAAGGGGGGTCATTCAATTTATAACTCTTAATGAGATATTATGATGATTGTAACATGTTTTTGGGATGTGTTTGGAAGTTTTTAAGCCTTAAATATTCAAGGGAGGTCTCCAATAGGACACTTTTGGCTTGAATTACACTCAAACCTCATATAATGCATGGAAAAGGACATGAATGGCAACTTAAGATGCTTGTATCTCTCATTGCACTTTACATGGAAAGTTGAGGTAATTAGATATGTTATAGAGGGTGCATAGGATTATATTAGAAATATTTGGAAAGGGGTTGGATGTCAAACTTTCATTGACAAAGGTTTAGACCTGAAACCACTCCAAAACCTTCATTAAGGACCTGACTAGGGAAAGAAGGTAATTAAAGCATCCAGATGGAGAGTAAAGGTTAGGAAAGCGATTTGAAGATGTAGAAGACTCTCCAAGGACCTGAGAAATGCAACTAAGGTGTACCCTACCTATACAAATGGGTTATAATAGGGATTATTTTGAAAAATTTATGTGTTTTTTAGGTATGGAGATGTTTCAAAAGATGAAATCACTTTTAGGAGAGATATAAGGACATATTCTAAGTCCTCATGTTCATAAAATTAGTTATATAATCTTCTAAGTGTGCCTATCATCTTCCTCATCTCAGCCAGTCATAGTGAATGAGCAATTAACACTTAGTGAAAATGGTGAAAATCCAATTGGGAAGCATTTTAAGGCTTTATTGATGAACTTGATGACTTGGACACTCTTGAAATGTGTCATTCCTCCAAATGCATAGATCAGATTGCAGAATTGGAAACATTTTTTGTGTCAAGTGTGAGAGGTGCATTAAAAGGAGTTATTTATGACTATTATGAATGACTGCTCATGGTTAGAGTAATATAAATGATTGAATACCAATCCAATGCATGTGACAAATTTTTGGTAACCCCTCCCTCTTAGATGAATCTTTAGACCTCACCCTACTTAGTGATGAGGTAGTTTTATGAGGCAAATCATGAAGATAGTTTCTAATGCAAGCACAAGAGCATCTATGCCACATATGGAGGAGTTAGACAAGTTTAAGAGAGATTTGTCCTTACTTTCCTTTTAATACCCATCTCATCCTAGTTTCCATTGATGTTGTAACTCATTTTCCTTTCTTGAAAAGTGTCTTAGTGACTCTTGAGATTCCATTTCTCTCTCTCCTCTCACAATTACTATAAATACTAGCCTTTTAGGTTGTTGTAAGAATTTCTCCACTTTAGGTTGTTGTAAGAATCTCTCCACCTAGGTATGGTGAATCCCTACCAAATTTTTGCCTTAAATTAATGAAGAATGTTTTTTTACCTCATTAAATTTTTTTCTAAGTTCATATTTTGGTTTTTGGTATTGTGCAAGTGTATTTTGCTCACCTTCACATGTTACTCTTCCTAGTGCCTTGTGTGGTTTTAAGATCTCTCTTTTGTAGGTCAACAAGAAGTGTCTAATGTGGATTTTAGGTATAGTGAGTAATCTATTTATTATTGTTTCTAGAAGACCTATTTAATAATTCATCCTATCCTAATCTCTCTTCAAGACCCCATTCTTGAAACATTAATGTAGAAGAGGAGTATGAATTGGGTGATGTGTATGTATGGAATTCTCCTTGGTTCTAAATGCATTTTAAGTGGTGTGACTAGACCATATATTTGGTGTATCACCTAATATTATTTTTTATAGAAGACATATTTTCTAATTCATCTTATCCTAAGATCTCTTCAAGACCCCATGCTTAAAACATTAATGTAGAAAAGGAGTATTTAATTGGGTGAAGTGTATGTATGGGATTCTCCTTGGTTCCAAGTGCATTGTAAGTGGTGTGAGTATACCATATATTTGGTGTATCACCTCCCATAGATTAGATTTTTTTTCAATTATATTTCTCCCTTTTCACCCCCTAAAAGTTAGAAGTAGGTTTGATCTATAGTGGTACATCAAGGGAACTAGCCCTAATGTAGAGATCTACCTCAAATTTGGGTCACCCATAGCCCTGAGGAGGTTCCATTGTCCCACTTGAATGAGGAGAGACTTATCATCTCCTCAAGGAGTGAAATTCAAGTGAAAACAATTTTTAGCATGCCTGGTGAATTTGAATAGTCCATTCCTTGAGGACTTTTGGTGTTCTCCTTAAGATACCAACCTTTGGAGGCAATTCCACTAAGCACGAATGGAAACTCCAAGCATAAATCTACTGGTTAAGTAGTCTAGGTATTCTATTTGAATTTGTTTAATTATTATATACACTTATCATGAGTGATTCATGGATTATTTTGATGTTGACTTTGTCTTAACACAAGTTGGAGAGACATATCCATCTTTTCCCATTCCCTCTCAATATGAGCAAGTCCTTGGTCAATCTTTTCATGATCCCTATCAATCATATGTTGCCTATGATCAGATCTATCAAGCTTGTGCTTCACCTAATCCACCTAGATCCTCTCCAAGTTAGTATATTGAAAGTCTCAAGAAGACTCTCATTGGTTACAAAGACTATATGTTATACTTTGATACTTGAAATGGTTGTGGTCAAGTCTCCCTAGTGATTGTATCAAGAGTGTGAGAAATGTTTTGGAGAAAGTCAAGAAATAATGGATGACTATAGAGAGAGCTAATTGACAAGTTCTTACTAATGAGATGATTGATTTTTGTGGTTTATTTTTCCACCTAGATGAGAGGTTGAGAGCTCATGAACTAGTTTAGTCTTGGAAGCTCCAATACATCCCACATAAACCTTAAAGTGTGTCAACTTTGGCCACTCAAGATGATAATCCAAGCATGATTTTAAATTCCCCAAGTCCATAATGTATTCCCCAAAGTTCCCTTCTTAGAGGTCCATCCAAGAGACTAGCCAAAGGAAGGAGGACACCACTATTAAGCAGGTCGATTTATTTGGAGAAGATTTTGAGAAAGGAAGATTGAGTTTTGAGGCCCATCTTGACAAGGAGATTGAATTGAAAAATAAAATTTTAAGGCAATCCATCATGGTAGTAGAAAATGGAGAGCTTCATAAGCCTTACTTTCCAAGTTGGAAATAAGATACCAAGCTCAAGGAAAACCCAAGTTTATTAATCCTAGAATTTAACCCCTCATTTACATCTTAGCCCCATGGAGAACTCTCTAAGCCTACCTTCTCAAGATGGAAAGAAGTAGTGGCAGCTTGTGGAAAGAAGAACAAAGCATGTTTAAGTGGACAAGTTTAAAGTGAAAAGAAACTTGAGAATACTTAACTCGCTCTCACCCCTCCTCAAAAATCCATTGAACCCATCTTTTCACCTCCTCTACTGATCTATTTTTCCCTTCTAATGGTGAGAATCGCATTGTTCCTTTGGAGAAGGAGATGGATATTTCAGATTAGATTGATGATGAGGATGATTTTATGCTTTGTGAAGAAACTTTAGATTTTAATGGTAATGAAGATGATATTCCTTGTGTTGAATAAGATGCCTTGGAAGAAGTGCTTTTGGTTTCCAAAGAAGAAGAGGAAGAAGTTTCTCTTGTTGTTCCCCTTCATGATGTTGATCAAAGAGAAGATGATGACTTCTGGTAGATATTTGAAGACATTTGCAATGAAGTTGAAAGTTTTATGGGGCCTACAAGTCCTTTAGAGTTGACTACAAGACATGGTAAACAAGATGATGTGTTTCAAGAAGAAGACATGTAACACACATATATGAAAATGTTTAAAGAAAATGAAGATAATGAGAAGATAAGACTTATAAGAACAAAAACCCAAGATATTGAGAATCAAGTATATGTTGATAGGTATCATCATCAAGAGGCTATAAACCATGATGGAGTAATCCATGATTACTACGAATATTTTGAAAAATGTTTGAAGTATGAATCTAGAACTTCATGTGAAGTTGCTCCTAAAAACATGAAGGAAGAGTTTGAGAAAGAAATACTCCTAGGATTCCATAATACAACACTTCTTGAAGGCTTTGAAGATGTTTTAAAAAATGAGAAGGATAATGAGGCCTTTCAAAAAGATGTAGACTTTCAACAAGTTGTCCCATGCATAGAGATGAAAATTTTACATGATGAGATAAAGGGACAATAGTATGAAGCATGTTTTCAAGGTCAATAAGACTTGATCTACCTTAGAGGCTTGTTTGAGATGACTCCATCAAAGGGCATGCCAAGATAAGAGGAAAAAAAGAAGCATGGGTCATCTAGTACTACATCCAAAATGAAGAATGCCTGGCACCCCTATTCATCTAGTGAGGAAGGAGATTCAAGGTACTTTCCTTTTGATCCAAGAAGGAAGGTATGTTTGGTTAGATGTACATAATTATTTTGTTTGTTGTTGTGTCTTGTTTTCCATAAGTGCTTAGTAGCACAAGTGTGCCTTTGCTTTAGTGTTTTCTTAGTATTGGTGTGTGTTGTCTTTCCTTTATGTGTTTTGAGGTCAATCAGATATCTTGTTATTCAATTCAAGGTCTGATCTTATTGTTTTAGAGTTCATTTGACTCCCTTTGCCTAATGGATGGGATAAGGCTATTGGTCCTTAACATAGGCATGCATGTTACCCCTAGGAATTGCCAAAAGTGTTGACCAATTTGACTTTTAGTCAAATTGGGTCAACCCCTACATATTTAAACTTTTCACAAGTTCCCATATTTCTAATAGGGTCTCATGTGTGTCTAAATATCTCACTTATCCCTGTTCTAGCCTTGTTCTAAGTCCATCTTCCTTGTGCTTATCTAGTCAACCAAAGTCAACTATAGTTAACCTTGGCCAAACATTGTCAAAGATAAAATTTATCTTTAAAATGTCCTAATATGGTAATTTAGATGTTATAAGTTGTTCCTAGGTCATAAATTGGTCCTTTACCTTGTCTCATATGCAAAAAATGGCTTTTAGTCATATTTTTGGCTCATTTAATGACTTGTACAGATTATTTGAGTAAGAAAATTTGTCACAAAGGGATTTTTCAACATGGAGGAGGTTAGATCATGTCAGGAGGTAGTTAGAGTTAGTTTAAGAATTAGTTTCATGTAGAAAGAGGCAATTTTCCCTTAAACATAGGCCCTTACTATCACTTGTACGGACTCGAGAAGTCCACCTTTAGCTAAAAATGGGGAATGTGCCTCTTCATCTCCCTAAGACCTTTACAACACTTTTTTTGCAAATATTTCATTGGATAAATTAGTTTTTCTTCCTTTTTTTCTTTCTTGCCTTCACAAGCCAAGAAGGGTCAACTCCAAATGCTTGGTACAGTCCATACAATTAGAGTTGAGAGGAATTATCTTAGGGGTTAAAATAGGTCTGAGTTAGATTCAAATCCATGGCAACAATTTTTAGTTTCATGGCTTCTCCTTTATGAACCATCACTAAGAAGCCAAGCAGCTTTTTATGTACTCACATCCATGAGGGGTCTCCTTTTGAGCTAGTTTATAAATATTTTGTTTTGGTTTGATAATTTGGTTATTTTTAAGTTTTTATCAAGGTTATATAATACCTCTCCATAGTTTTTTTATTATCTTTTGGATTTTATAAGTCTCAATAACTCAAGGAATCTCTTATAGACTTGTATTAGCTAGGTAACCATGAAAGTGCATTGTAAGAATCAATACAAGAGAATATCATGTTGAAAAAGAGTTTGAAAAATAATTTTAAGATAAATATGGTGATATATTCCCATTTACAAGATTGGTCATGAGGTCAAAATATACATTTCCTCTACCCCATGATCATTAACTAAGTTTAGTCTACCATCAAATAATGTAGTTTCAGGTACTTGGGAGGTGAATTCATAGTGAAAAAGTGTGTTTATATTTGTTTCAAACCTTTGAGGTATGAGGATCTACATTTGGAGGCATATAAATGAACCTAGAATTCATTGATCAGCAAAGCAACATATTGCCCAAGTAACACATCCATTTGCTTATATGCTAAGAATCACCACCTACATATAGTACCACAGAGTTTGGAGACCCTTGTGTGAAGGATTAAAGTCTTAAAGAAGCCTACTATTGGTTTAAAACATGTATTTTGATTTTTTTAAACTAATTTGGACTATCAAGGAAATTGAAGAATGAATAGTTATCTTGAAGGAATAATATCCTAAATTTTGAGACCTTGTTCCTAAAAATCCAAAATAGAGGCCCAAGATTTTTTTCAAGATGATACATAACATGATGTCAAATTTTATATTACATCCAATTTGGTGAATCTTATAGCTATATCATATGGTAATACCCATGCCAAAGGATGGATGTCGAAAGGTAAGAGAAGGTAGGTTTTTTGAAGGCTCCCAATATGCTCATAAACACACTAAATTCTTACAATGATGTCTATAAGTTTGAGAAGTAAATGAGACCTTTTCACCAAAAATGTAATATGAATTTTATAAATAGTGTAATTTCCTTCAATGATAAATATAACATTCATAAACTAGAAGGAACCATCAAAAATTTGATATGTAATGTTTCTAACTCATGTATACCCATCAATCTGTACACAGGGAAAAATCAATGTGTACCTAGAGCTATCATAAGCTCAAGCTTGAAAAATATGGTATTTTCATTGAAATACATGAATTTTTTGAGATTTTTGGTTTTTAAATGATGAAAATATTCTTCAAAGGCTTCAAGGAATAGGTGATGACCTTTATAAGTTATCCACACTTACAAGGACATCTATAGGTAGGAGCCTTTCAAACAGGACACATAGTCATGTTGGAAATAAGATTATGATTATAAAGCATGAAGGGTAAACAAAAGGGAATAAACATGATGGTTAACTTTTAAAATGGATGGATAACCTTATAATCTTTCAAATGGAGTTTTTTAAAACTAGGATTAGGCCCCAAATCATAGAGGATAAATTTTTATCTTGATTCATTTAGGATAGTTTATCATCAAATCTAAGCTAATTTAAGGCTAAGGTAACCACCTACATGGGTCTATCAAGTAGCCTACAATCAAGATTTTGTGAACCGTGTCTTAGAGATCCAAGAACATAGAGGTGGTTTGAGAGGTTAGGGTGTTAAAGAGAGCCTTAGAGGTATTATATGTGATAATATAAACATATATAATTATTTTACATGATCATATTTTGAAGGTAAGGGTCTTCAAACAAGCAAAACATAGTCAACACTCATACCCTGTAGACAGTGTACCTAGGAAAAGTCTACCTAGGAAATTGAGGAAGTTAGAGGTTTAAAAAATGGAGCCAAGGGATAAAAAAGTTTAAAAATAATCCTTTGGAGTTGTATAATCCCCTCCAACACTTTTATTTTCTTAACAAATAGGTAAATATGCCTTTATTCTATCTCAGAGGTAGGGCACTTTTCAGGTGCACAAACCCTACAAATCTTGAGAAATAGGCAAGAACATAGACCAAAAGTTGAAGGAGCCTTTTAAAAAGATTTATAGATTTGGGAAACACATAGATAAACATAATAAACCTATATATGAGGCCTGAAGATAAACAAGGTGATCCAAGCAACAAGAGTTGCAGGTAGGGTAGCTAGGCAAGGTGCAAGCTGAGCCTCAAATGAGAGACCACTTTTAGTTATAGCCTTAGTAAAGAATTATAATGCTTTTGATCATATTAATAGAGGTAAATATGATGTTTTTGAGCTATCTTAGAGGTTTTATATGTCATAAAATAGTTTTAAACCACCAAGTTGTAGGTAGACACATTGAATAAGGTCCTGGCCTATTTCAAAAGGGGGTCTTTTCATTTCTAGATCTTAATGAGCTATTATAATGATTTTAACATGTTTTTGGGATGTGTTTGGAAGATTTTAAGCCTTAATTATGTAGGGTAGGTCTCCAAGAGGCCATTTCTGGCTTTAAGTGCACTCAAACCTCATATAATGCATGGAAAAAGACATGAATGGCAACTTAAGATGTTTGTATCTCTCATGGTACTTTGCATGGAAATATGAGGTGATTAGATATGTTAGAGAGGGTTTATAGGATGCTCTTAGAAATATTTGGAAATGGGTTAGATGTAAAACTTTCATGAACAAAGGTTAAGACCTAAAACCACTCCAAAACCCTCAAAACCCCTCATTAAGGACCCGATTGGGGAAAGAAGGCAATTGAAGCATGAAAATGGAGAGTAAAGGATAAGGAAGTGATTTAAAGATGTTGAGGACTCTCTAAGGACCTGACACATGTAATGTAGGTGTACCCTACCTATATGGATGGGATATAATAAGGCTTATTTTGATAAATTTATGTGTTTTTTAGGTATAGAAATGTTTCAGAAGATGAAACCACCTTTGGGAGAGAGATTAGGACTTGTTATAAGTCATCATGTTCATATATAGAGTTATATAATCTCCCAAGTGTGTCTAACATCTTCCTCCTCTCAGCTAGTCATAGTGAAAGAGTGGTAAACACTTAGTGAAAATGGTAAAACTCAAATTGGGAACCCTTTTAAGGCTTGATTGATGAACCAGATGACTTAGAAACTCTTGAAATGTGTCATTATAGCTTGTGCATGGATCATATTTTGGAATTGGAAACATTTTGTGTGCCAAGTGTAAGAGATGCATGAGAATGAGTTATTTGTGACTTTCATGAATGATTGCTCATGGTTACAAGAATATAAATTATTTAAGACAAATCTAATGCATGTTAGGTCATATTGGTAACCCCTACCTCTTATATGAATATTCAGACCTAACCCTACTCAATGATGAGATAGTTTTAGGAGGCAAATCATGAAGTTAGTTTCTTATGTAAGCACAACAACATCTACACCACACATGGAGGAGTTAGACAAGTTTAAGAGACATTTTTCTTGCTTGACATTGATGGTGTAACTCATTCTCCTTTCTTGAAAAGTGTCTTATTGATTATTGAGATTCCCTTTCTCTCTCTCCTCTCACATTTACTATAAATACTAGCCTTTTTGGCTATTATAGGGATCTCTCCACTTAGGTATGGTGAATCCCTAATAAATTTTTACCTTGAATTAATAAATAATGTTGTTTTACCTCATTAAATTTTTCACTAAGTGCATGTTTTATTTTTTGTTCTTGTGCAAGTGTATTCTTCTTACCTTCACATGTTACTCTTCTTAGTTCCTTATGTGGTTTTAAGATCTCTCTTTTATAGCTCAGAAAGAAGTGTCTAATGTGGATTGTAGGTATATTGAGTAGTCTATTCAGTAGTGTTTATAGAAGACCTATTGTCTAATTCCTCATATCCTAATCTCTCTTCAATACCCCATGCTTGAAACATTAATGTAGAAGAGGAGTATTGAATTGTATGAAGTGTAGGTGTGGGATTCTCCTTGGTTCCAAGTGCATTGTAAGTGGTGTGAGTAGACCATAATTTGGTGTATCACCTCCCCTATATTATATTTTTTTTCAATTATCCTTCTCCCTTTTCACCCCCTAAAATTTATTAGTAGGTTTGACATATATTGGTACATTAAGGGAACTATCCATAATATAGAGATCCACCTCAAATTTGGATCACCCACAGCCCTAAGGTGGTTCCATTGTGCCACTTTAATGAGGAGAGGCTTGTCATCTCCTCAAGAGATGAAAGTTCAAGTGACAAAAAATACTAGTTGGGCTTGATGTTGGGAGGAAAGCTTCTAGGAAGGATCTAAATGTGGTAGTCTTTTAGTCATGAAGGTGGCAATCCCACTAATTCATCAAAGACACATGCATACCTATGCAGAATGGTTTGTAGATTAGAATGAGTAATGGAGACCATTGATGGTTATATTTAAATGGAATGGAGTTAGGTAATGATGCCATGTGAATTATTCTTAAGAATATTTTCCATGTGATGTGAACTTATGATGTTGAGAGACTCCAGGTGTAAACCTTTCAATGTGTGTTTTTCCCATTATCTAAAAACTACCTCCAAATTTCAAAAAAATCTCATAATATGGGTCAAAGTGTGCCTAACCATTAGGATCCCAAAAAAACATCACATCTACCTAAGGGAAAGGCACACATGTCAGAATACAAGTTATAATCTCTCATAGAGACACACATTATGACACTTGCTTTTACAAGGTAATATGCCCCCATTAGCAATCATGACTTAAAAGCTAGAGCAAGGATGGATAAAATAATCAACCTATTTACTGATTTGAGGTTTAATAAAGTTATGAGTGATATTAGAATCAATGAGTATTATAAGAATGATCTTCTTGAAGTAACCCCTAACCCACATGGTTTATGGGGTGGTGACTCCTTCTAAGGCATAGAGAAATATTTTTGTTTGGTCTTTCTAAGAATCAGGTTCCATAATTGATAGAGCTTATTTTAGATTATCTATTGTATCTTGAGCATCTTCCCAAACTTTAGTTTTGGGTAGAGATCCACATCTAATAGGTAGAGCTTTTTCTTGACACATAAAATTCCCTAAGTGAATTTATCATCATAATTATAACATAGTCCTTTTTTATACACACTTGCATCTTTGCTTCAGTCAAATACTTGATAGGAGTGGCTCTAGGTATTGGAAATATTTGAGATCATTATGGATTTGTAATTTTGAATGGAGAAAAATTGGATTTGAATTGCTATTGAGATGTGATCTTATCCTCTACAAACTTAGCACACCCTAAGGCTTCCATCATCATGTTGGGCTAGAACATTTTGACCTTAGATCAACTTACATCCTTTAGTCCACTGAAAAAGTAACTCATAAAGATTTATTAGATAATATCTCTATGTGATTGGCCAATTTTTCAAATTTTGTTTGATATTTTCTCATGGTTTCTATTTGGCAAAGTTTAGTGAGTGCTCCAGTGAAGTCATCAAAATCACTAGGGCCAAATCATTACAAAATGAGAATGCAAAAATTGGTCCATATTGGCTCATCATGAGCCTTGATATACCAATGATACCATTAAATGGATTCATATTCCAAGTGAAAGGATGAAAGTGGGACTTTATTGACATCAAAAGTATTATGTAGACTAAACTATTGTTCTACATGATAGATCTATCCAGTCAGATCTGCACCATTGAATTAAAAAAAATCAATCTTTAACCCATGAAAATTGTTGTAAGAAGAAAACCTGGTGTCTGAAGAGGACTCTAGATGTTGTATGTTGTTTAGGGTGGTATATTGAAGATTGAGGCTGAGAATGTTTTCATAAAGATTTTTTATTTGGGTCTTGAGTGCAGCAATTTCATCCTCCATATTTTTTTCTCCTGTTCAGGTTACTGCCATGGCCAAAATAAGAGATTTGTTTTTGGTTCTTTTCAATGGGTTAAAAAAATAGATTTAAGACACATTTAGTAAGGAATTTTTTTAATTTAAGTGAAATCAAAAGGGGTAAAGGTACTTTTACTAATTATTTTGCATAGTGAGAGTATGATTGAGGATGGTAAGGGAAATTTTAGAAGTGAAAATGAAAAAACTGGAAAATTTATCAAAGAGGAACAAAGGAGTAAAAAAGGGAGATGAATACTATGGAAAATTTTTGAGGCAAACAAATAAAAAATAGTAGTTATGGAAAAACCCAAAAAAAGAAAAAATTGAATTTTATAAGAATTAGGAGTGGAATCAAGATATGAGAGAATGGAATTTTAGGTATATGGGTAAAGTTTGAGGATCAACTAGGCTATATATGGAGAGATATGGAAAAAAATTAAAAAAAAATACTCTTCTGACTCTCTATTGATATTTTTTTGAAACTGATAAGATGAAGATTTTTTGGTTTCTAGTTTCTATCAATGTCAGACTGCAAGTCCTCTAAGAGTCTTCTAATACTCTATTGATTGATTTTTTGATAGTCTACTAAGAATATTCTAAAACTAATATAAATGGGCCCCAAGTTTCAATATATACCTAAAGTTTTAAATTTGGCCACATATTTACCCCTAAATGATAGCTCTTAGTTTTCCTCATAGATGGGAAGTAATCAATCAAGAAGGTGTTGTTACATGTTTCACTAATAGGTCCTCTTAATGGGATAACCACTTTAGGGTTCTATGTTACTCCTCATAATGACTTTTATGGATTATACCCAAGCACTTCCCATAATTATGTAGATATGTATTTACCCTGATCCAAAATAAATTATTATGATATAGAAAAATACGTAAATGAATTATTTATTAGAACAAAGTTAAGAATTTTAAGAAAAATACTTAAATTAATTATGCAAAAAAATAGAGTTAAGAATTTCTAAAAGATAAGAAATTTGACCCTAGAAAGTGCAATACCAGATGAGAGGATCCTCCTGAAACAACTTAAGGAAAATGCATGAATTAACAAATTTATATAACTAGTTGAAGCATTGAAAGGATTATATTTATCACAAGCCACTTCAAGGGGGTAACCTCCTTTGAGAAAGATCAATAAAATAAATTCATTAGTTCCTTCATTAGCCTCAACACTTACTTATATATTAAGTCTAATCTAAATAACTACTACTTCCCATGAATGTGGGTTAAAACAAAATGCTCACAGAATGACTTATAAAACATATGCATCCATAGAAGCTAATATATTAATAAATTAAAAAAGAGGGTATCACAGGTTCCTAATAATTTAGGGATGATATTCCCATTGGTGTCTCTAAGAGGAGGGGGGACCAAAATATGATTTGGTTGAGTCATGATGACTTGAGTTGTTTGACTAGCCATTTTTAACATATGAGATTGCATTCTCAACATTTGGGAATTGTTATTTGTTTGCATAACATTCATTTATTAAATCATTTTATAAATAATTTGAGTTTTATCAATGGTAGGAGTAAGATTTATAGTGGTAGGAATGTTAGTGTTGGTAGGAGGAGCATTCCCCATATTGGTAGTAAGGGATAGATTATTGGGTGGAGGATTCCCAACATTGGTAGTAGGATGAGGACTAGGGTGAGTAACCTCAACTGTACTACATGATATAGTAAGTGGTTTTGGATTAGGAAGACATGAAGGAATGAATTTGATAGTTTCATATTAAGTGATAATATAAGTGAAGTTCTGATCTAAATCTTTGATTATGTAGTGTTCTTAAATAATTAGAAGTTGAAAAGAAGATATGATTATGAATATATTAGTTTAATGAACTAGGTCATACACCTACTAGGCTATGTCAAAAAATAGAGGTAAAAAAACTAGGTCGACCACCTATTGAAATAAGTCATCCACCTATTAAACTATGTCAACCAAGACCTACAGAGTTGACCAAGATGATTTATTAGATTTTTGGGAAGAAAAATAGTAAGAGATTATAGTAGTTCAGCCAGGTCGATCTAGTTGAATTTAGAGAATAAAATTACTAGTTTGAAAAAAAGGTCCATAACAAACTACATCGACCATATTGACTTTATTTTGTTATGGAAAAATCCAAAATAAACTAGGTCGACCAGCTTGACTAGTTGATTGTGTATCTAATTATAATAAAACTTTAAAAAAATTAAAAACATAATAGAAATTTGAAGAATTGATTGATTTTAATGAGAAATAGAAATGAGAGATTTAGATAACTTATGAAATTAAATTACTAAGTTGGTAAGAGTGAACCTAGAAGATAAAACAAGATCAACTAAGTTGATTTAGTAATTTTTCTTGAGAATGTTGAATCACCTACACATAAAAAATAGAACTAAGCCAACCATCTCAACTTAGTTGAAAAATTACACATAAAGATCTAAACTAGGTCAATGAGCTTGAAAAATCTAGAAAACCTACATACAAAGAGTTGAACTAGGTTGACAGGTTCAACATAGTATGGAAACCTATGCACAAAATGTTAAACTAGGTCGATATGGTCGATCCAATTGACTGTAAATAAAAATTAAAAATATGTAAGAGTTGGATTCACATCAGGTTCATTATAATGTATGCAATCAAAACTAGATAATTATATAATTTATCTTAATAATATTCAAGCTCAAATAAGGTAATCAACTAACAATTATGCTTGGTAATATGTTTAAATCAGGATTATGACCAATAATAGATTTGCTAAACCTACACTGAGGGATCACATATCACACTATGGTAAAGGAGAGGTTTCCAAGGCCTCTATCCAAATACCATCTTGTGATAACCCTAGCTAGGTCTTATGATTGTAAATAATATTAAACAAGCCAATCTATTAAACAATTATGTAAACTAATCTAGTAAATGCATATACAAGTTAATCTAGTGCTCACCAAAGCTTGTCGCACAAATTGGGAAGATAATAAACATGATATATATATATATATATATAAAACATATAAATTATCTAATTAAGGAGAGATAAAATTAAATATATATTAACTATACACCATCTACTTGTTGAAATATGAAGGGTTAGGAAGATAATTACCTTGTTGTAGTAAACCCATTGTGCCTCAATCTCTCCCTTGACCAATGGTGATTTTAAAGATGTTGTGGGATTGTAAGGATCAAAATAAAAAATCAATTCTAGGATATAAGACTCCTCTTATGCATCTAATACCTCGACAAGATAAGTTCCCTTTCTTTAAAGTAAAAACATAAGCAATGAAACCTCTTATTGATTATATAAGTAGATTAAAGATCAGTAATGATTCTCAATTAAATGATTCTATATTATAAATCAAATGAAATCGGGTATATATAGTCATCTATTGACCCTAAACCCTCCTAAGAATTTAGTTGATGCACTCATCCTGTTTGACCTTGTTAGGTAGGAAATAGATCTGTTAGGTCTCAAACTATGTCGACTTGGGCTGACATAGTTATGTAATGTGTGATAAACCCGAAATAGGGTTGACCCTATGATCTAAGAATTTGACTCAAGAGAGGGATTAGATCAAGCATTAGTCCAAAATTAAATCAAATTGAAAATAACGCACTAACTAGCATGACATCTCTAGACCTAGACACTAGGGGGCTTAATAACAAACATACATGTGAAAAAAAAATCTAAAACATGAAATAAAACTTCCTTCACCTTCATTTTTGCTTCCAAATGGTTTATGGAGTGGCTTTCTCATCTTGTGCATCAAGGTGTCTTCATTAATGGAGTTTTTTGGCTCCCTCTTCCCTTGGTAACTTTGGCTTATGATGGATTTGGCTTGGCTTTCAACAATTTGGAATTATAAAACTAAAGGTACAAGGCTTGGGAATGATTTGTGCATGATAAATTTACACTATCTAAGATTAAAATTATGAGTTTGAGGCCTTCTATTTATAGATTTTTTGAATGATTAGAATGAACATGAACCATCCATTTCAAGATGAATATGTCTAGCTAATAATTCATTCAATTTTGGAGGCCAAATTAAATATTGGGATAGAGAGGAATTAAAGAGGCAAGGGAGGCCTTAATGAGGCATAGGAGGGCTTAATTAGATATTTTATGCATTTATGACCTAGGGATGCCTTCCCAAGAAATGATGTCACTTGATGATGCACAAGCTCATAATTAATTTCAAAAAAGAAATATTCAACAAGTCCCATGGAATTATTAATTATTATCATGATTCAAATTAATTAGCCTTAAACATGATTTATCAATTTTGGTGTAAATATTGGCAATTGGTGCATAAATTAATCAAATCAGTCATAATGTCATGTTATTATCTTGAAATTTGACTGGATTAGAATTAAGATGCAATTTTATATGTGTTGGATCCATTATCCCATTTAGGATGTTGTCAACAAAAAATAACAAGGGCATGTGTCTCATGCAATAAATTTTATAGAAAAGAGCAATCCAGAGCACCCAAGTATGAAAATGTCATTTTGACTCAAAATGATCTGATCAAAGTTAGTTTTATCATAAATTACATTACCTCATTTAATGATATTCTATCCAACATTGACACTTGTATATGAAACTTTAAACTCATTTAACATGTTTTAGTATTTTAGGCCAAATTATGATGCTTTGATAGAAATTAGTCAAAATCCTAGTTGGAAGTCATTGGTGGCCACTTTTAGGTGTCTACAGTTTACCCTTCTTTGGGAAGGTGTTGAAAGATATAATCACAGTAATGTATTATCAAATAATGAAAAATTCATGCATGCCTACAACTTCAATTACAATGCATAAGCTATATGATTCCCCCTTGACGGAACGGTTGGCATAAGTATGTTGGCGAATGGTCCCTCAAAATAAAGAAGTGAAATGAGGGAACCAAATACATGAACATGATGGGGTGATAACACAATGAGTTTTGAAAATTAGTCAAAATCATTGAGAATACAAGTGGGATAGTGTACAATAGTTTTCCAAAATATAGTTATAAGCATTGTACCCTGATAGTGGGAACTAGGTATGATAACACAATGATTTTCCCAATGGAAATTATAATCATTGAGAGGATGGAGATTCCTTAATTAGGATAGACAAACAAGATAATAACATGCCTTGTTATGGTAAAAATAAAGTAAATTTGGTGAGAACACAATGATTTGCCCAAAAGTGATTATAATCATTCAAAAATGCAAGTGGGATAGTGTATAATGATTTTCCCATAGGTGGTTATAATCATTAGACCCTGATTATGGCAAACATGATTGATTGGTTGATGATGGAAAATATGATGTGGGTACCTTAATACAGAGGATAAAGTTAAATTGGGATAACCTGCTAGTAGGGAGATGCTCATTTGAACTAATAAAGATTAAAATTCTTTCATTTGTTAATTACTTTATTTTGGATATGATTGGGATTGGATGGGTATGTCAGTGTTAAGGAAAATTTTATTCCTCTATTACTAAGTAGATAACCTAAAGTTGGTTTTTGTTGTAGCAATTGACAGTAAGCATCATGATATAACACTATGAGGATTGGGCCAAAAGATGCATAAGGACTGACTCCTAGGATCCAATATTCAAGGTAAAATAATGCACCAATGATAAAAACCATAATGATAATGTAATGATATTAATATGGATTTATTCAAGTATAAATGTGCACATAATCACCCAATTAATGCATATATACTGAATCAAGGCATTAGTGCCAAAAGCAAATAAATAGGCACACAACAACAAATAAATAAACAAACAAAGAAATAAATAAAATTTAGTCTTAATGTTAGTATAAATAACATCACAAGAATTGCCCCTATAAAATAGGAAAAAAATTAACAAACAAACAAGATTAGGCGAAATAGAATAAAAGGAAGGGGTGGTCAAGCTATCTCCATATGCACTAGGTAAGTGGACACTGCCTACATAGTTCTATGAATGTAATATCCAAAAAAAAAATTAGGCCAAATGTAGTTCTCCCAAGAAATAGGAGGAAAATGACAACTAATGAAAAACAAACATAATGTATGTGATAGAAGAATAGGAATGGTCTTGCAAACATGGCAAGTGCATGGGAGAAAAGGCCAAAAAGGATGGGGAAACTAAGTGACAAGTGTTTTGCTTGTAACTTAGTAAGGGTTCCCATAATCCTTAAGGCAAAGAAGTGTTCAATGCTTTTGGTTTTTCTAACGATTTTACAAATGTTTTTAGAATTTTCTAGGTATCTCAACTCAATGGATAATAATAAGATACTAATGGTTCAAGCTCACAAAATGGTGAGATCATTGCTTAATATGATCACAAAATGGTAAGAGAATGATTTAGGTTCCTCACAAAATGATGAGAGGATGGTGGAAAGGGTGACTGATATGACCTTAATAAGTATCAAGCACTGCCAACATAGTCCCAAGATGGGACCTCAAATCATTGTAGGTTTGCCTTATAAAGGAGGAATTTGACAAGTGTAGTAGCTAATTCAAATAAAATAGGCATAATTGGTATAAAGGCATAGTACGGCATTGGAAATGGTAAGTTGGTATGTCAAAGCATGATAAACAAGTGTTGTCCCTAGTTTGTCCATAATCAGTTATAATTAAGATATAAAAACATAGGTTAATGGTACTAATTTGCCCATATGTGGTTATAATTAGTAACAAGACCAATGTGACATTGATTTTCCATAGATGTTTATAATCGAGCACTCTTGATATAGAGAATAGAACAAGAAAGGAAGTTATAACTACCAAACTATTATCTTACTACTCCAAAATACTACCTCTATTCAGAATGCTTGAAAGAAGTGTTGAAACTGGATCTGAATCCTCTTGTTGAAAGTAGTGATGGAACTAAAGGGAATGGAACCAAGGTCAAAGGGTTGGGTAGGGTAGGAAAAATAACTTGGTTGATGGGGAAGGTATGATAGAATGGATATGCAATATGAAAAAAATTATAGGTTGGTAAGATGATAGGATGGTAAAATGGTATAGTATAAATATGACTGATAAAATGATACAACATAAATGATCTTTATAGATAATATATCAAGTCACTCAAGCATAGTACCACTTGAGGTGGATAATGTTCATCAGCTCATAATTTGTTGTAATGATGAAAGGACCAACCCAATTAGGTTTAAACTTGCCTTTATGCATCTTTTTAAACATGGTATTCTTTTGGTTCTCTTTAAGGATAACATCACCAAGTTCAAATTCACTATCTTTCACATACTTATTTTAGTGGCCTTGAAGTCAGTTTTGATAGGCTTGAATATTTTTCATCACATCCATACATTTCTCATCAAGTAGCTCTAGTTATTACAAGAGAGTTACTTAATAGTCATTGTCATCTAGGACATACTTGAAAGATATGCGTAGAGAAGGAAACTCAACCATAATAGGAAGAATGTATTCAGTACCATAAATAAGTGAAAATGGAGTGGCCCTTATGGGTATAAAATGATTGGTGTATACATCTAACTCCTAACACCATTTGTGTTTAAATCATGAATCTTACTCGAATTGCACTCAAATGCACATTTTAGGTCAAAATCTATAAAACATCCTAAATGGTTCGAAATTGTCACTTACAAGTGCCAGTTTAGGTCAAAGTATCCCTAAATAGGGAAATGTATTTTATGCGCTAGCTAACTTTGATTAGATCATTTCAAGTTAAAATGACAATTTCACCATTTAGTGCTCTATATCACTCTTTTCTTCTAATTCATTGGTACACATCATGTACCTTTATTATTTGGTGTTGGCAACATCCTGAATGGGAATATAGCTCCAACTCATCTAACATCACCTTCCAATTCCTCTCTAGTCAAATTATGACCCAGTAATATGACTTTATGACCATTTTGATTAATTAAGGGCCAATTTTCAAATAATTTCACAAATGTTAATTAACCTTGTTTGAGGCTAATTAATCCAAATCAAGAGCTTAAGTGGATTTTCCATGAGAGTTATTGAATATTTCTTTTTGAAAATTGATTCCTATTAACTACATCATCAGCTGATATCATTTCTTGGGAAGACATCCTCGGGCCATAATTTCCATAAATATTAGGATTATGGGTCACCCATGCCTAGTTAATGCCTCCCATGCCTCTTCAATGCCCCTTCTTCCAAATTCATGATGAAGATAATTATGGAATTAATTTCAACTATTAGGATTATCCATTGCCACACATCTCAATCTTGAGATGGATGGTCATGGTTGATCCTGACCAATCTCAAAATTATATAAATAGAGAGGCCATGAAAATCATTTCTAAGTTATTTTGGTGCAAGCTTATTATGCTCAAATATCATAAAAATCTTGAATATTACAAAGTTATAATGTTAAATTATTTTCACAAGGCTTCATATTTGATCATATATTTTGTTTATAAGATTCATTGATAGGCTATTTTAGTGATTTGGAATCATGAGCCTAGTTTTATGGAGGGTTCTTGAGGCATTAGAGGAGCTTACCACCATTCTTGACAAAGACAAGGATGCTTGATCAAGGGATAACATGTTTTTGAGCCACATGGGCATGGTGAATCCATTTGGGAAGGTAATATGGTGTTGTTTTCTTTCATTTATTTCTTGCTGTCCTTTGTAATTCCCATAGGAATATATAATCTTGATTAGTTAGTTCTTTATACATGTTTCATTATTTATGGACTAATGCTTGACTAACTTGCTTTGTAATCCTCTCTACATCTTGGCATGCCTGATGGGACTAGATGCATCTCACACCTAAAGAAGATCATTTTGAAAATCTAAAATATTTGTTTGAGCCCTTAAAACTCTTACAAATTGATTTTCTAACTTTATTTTTCCATTTTTATTAGCCATGGTTTTACACAATAACTAACATCAGTAAGTAAGACTGACATCAATTACATATCTTAATCAATGTCATATCCAAAATAACATTGGTTAGATCTTGATTAGCCAAAGTAACTAAAATTGATGGTAATAATCAATGTTTATCACTATGTTTTTCCAAAAACATATACTCGAGAGATAATTTTTCAAATTTCATTATTTCAAGCTAAAAAGAGCTTCAAAGCTAAAGGACATGCTAACAATTTTATTGTAGGACCAAGCTTGATATTTTTTCAAAACATGTTTAAATCACCTTTGCATGCTTAAAAATTAATTAAGAACTTTGTTTTGTTGTTTAACAAAGAATTTATATGTTTTGATGAATGCTTTCAATGTTTGTAACTAAGACCAAGGGGTCAAATGAACACCACCAAATATTTAGTTTGGGCTTGAAATTGAACACACTTGTTAATTCTTGTTTGCAATAGTTGTTTACTTAGGTTTTGTTTGGAAAAAAGTGCAATTTTTCATGTATGTTCTTCCATTTTTCCCCTTTAGGGAACCCTTAGAATCAAAAGTGTCTTTCCTATTGCAAATAACCTAGTCCAAGGCTTAGAAAGAATGTCACCTAAAGTACTCCCCAAAAACTTGCCAAAGTTTGGGTGATCTTGAAAATGACCCTAAAGTCTTTCTATTTTATAATTTATTTATTTTTATGCAAACTTGGCTTACAAGAGGGAAGTCATTACCTCCTATGGGTTCTTTAAGGAAGCTTTGACTTAGGGTTTCACCTCTCAGCATTGACTTCATTTGACTCCTTTAGAGTTTCACATGGGACGTATTTATATTTGGGCATCTCACTAAACTGAGTGAACAATAGGATGTAGTGGTTTTTAAAATGACTTGAGATTTTTTAAACTATCTAATGCCATGATAACCTAATATTTGTGCTTGTCTTTGCACCGTTTGATGTGAAAATCATTGTGGAATTGATTCCCCTAAAATGATCAAAACCTTACTAGTTTAGTAGACCCCACTTTGCCCTACCTTGTTAGTTCAGACTTAAGATGTTTGTTTTTTGCCATTAGCTTACTTAGTCTTGATTTGTGTCTAAAACTACTTGATAACTCAATGAACTTAATCAAAACACATTCTCCTCAATCTTCTTGAGCAAGGGAGGCATTACGCTATCCAAATGGAAAATTCATCTTTTCCTTGTTCAAATTGTTATCAAAAGCTTTGTGTCATGTCATCCACTTTGGGGTAGTCATTCTACCCAATTGATTTTATATCTTTTACCCAATTTTTTTAAATCCTTCATTTATAATCCACATTCGAAATTGAACCTTTCTGAGTTTTAAGGGTTGGTGTGTCAAAGTGGGTTCATCATTTGTGCACTAAGCTTATTTTAACTTAGGTTCAATTTTCCATTTGGATTGATGGTCATTTATTAAGACTCAAAATCACATATCATCTTGGTGGACTTAATTCATATTATGTATCATTCACACTTTGAGTCTTAGAACATATTTTATCCTACTAGAATCATGTGGTGACGTTATGTTTCCTATTTGGTCCTAGCTTTATACTTAGTGATTTGTGTATGTTTTTACATCTTGAGTTTCTTAGTTCATTTTGTCTTCTTCGTAATTCAGAGATATTTCCTCTAAAATTCTAGGGTCAAATTGTCAAAGTTGAAGCTAGATTTTATGGTGTGGGTGTATCACAAATATCTAGGCTTTGATGTAATAGTTTTCACCTAGGGTCTTTGAGTTACCTTACTCTCTTTCAATCTATATGATTTCAAATTTACCAAAGGTTGAGTAAACTCATGAACCAAATATTCTAAATTATGCATGGTTTCAAACCACCCTACCTTATAGTCTCATTGGTACTTTGGTTACTTTTTTAAAAAAGAGCCAAAGCATACTTTTATTGGTTGATGAACATTGGTCCAAAGTTAGTCAAACACACATAACAACTCTTTTTAGACATGACTCAAAGGTTCACTCGTAGTGGGGCATCTTATGGTCTTAGTTATGAAGGTGATAAATTTTATGATGATCAAGATAGCCCCATTGTTTTTTATGATATCTCCACAACAATAATATCTAAAGATAATTATAATGGATATCAACCCCAAGAAGATCAAGATGAATCCCTTCTCAGATTGATAGAATCAGGTACTATACTACCTTCTAACTTTCCTACAGAACATTTGCATACCTTAGTTAGAGAAGGAGAAAAATGATGGAAAGATCAAGATTTTTCACAAATGAACATACCTTCTTCCTTTAACAAAAGAAAGGAAATACAAACAAAGTTAAAACCCACAAATCTAGATCTTTTAGCTAAGATCAAGATAATAAGTCAATGATATGTAGATCAACTTGTTGTAGACTTAACTAACTCCATAGTTGCCACTTTAATTCATAATAATGCTTTGAAAGAACAAGGAAATGTAGTTGAAAGTACACAACAAATATTGGATGATAACATTACCATACTAGATCAAGGTAATCTAAACGAATATTCAAAGTCACAAGAAACCTTACAAAGTGTTCCATTTGATACAGAACATACATTCTTCAATCATCAAAAACCTCTTGTTACTTTACAAACTCAAAAACCCAAACATTCTTAGGTTGTGGAGCTAAAAGCTTCACCAGGATGCAAACAGGAGGAGTTACAGAGGTTGCAGAGGTTGCAGAGAGTTGTAGAATGAGTTGCAGGGCAACTGACGTCAGTCTAATCAACTGATGTCAGTAAGATAGCAGTGAAGAAGCAACTGACGTCAGTTACCAGTCGGTTGACATTGGTCAGGAAGGTGTCGATGTCGGTAGCTTGTACGTGAACATGCAGTTTGCATGTTGATTCCAGAGAGTCTATTTTTGGACTGTTAGTTTGCATGTTAAAGGCTAGTTGTTGTCTTGAGTTGTGCATCTAATTATTGTAATTAAGAATGTCTAATTATTTTAAGCATGAGATCTATATATAGACTCATGGGCTGTATTTTAAATTAGTGCTAGAGAGTAAGAGAGCAAAATAAGCTCCTTCTGAGAGAGGAGAGCAATGGTGTGTTCCTCCTAGTGCCGCAGTACCAATTATGGGTGCTAGTTTGGAGATTCAAAAGGGTTCTTCGTATATGTATGATCTTGGTTAGCAGGTGTGCATGGCTTCTTTTGGAGATCTATAATGGTGAGTAAGGTCTAGTGATTTGCAGGTAGCAGTAGAGAGCAGGAAATCTACTTGGAGTATGGTTGTGTACTTGGTGTACTGGCAGTGTTGTTTTTGACTGGTGGAGGTGAACATCAATTCTATATTGGAGTTGATTGTTGGGACCGAGAGAGAGAGGGAAGAAGGTCTTGAGGTGTGGTGAGCCTTTGAGGTGGAAGAAGAAGTGGCATCTTCTTTATTGTATTTTCTTCTGAGTGATTATTAATACAATTGTATATTGTCTCTCATATTCCTATGTTGTTTCATGTTTCTAGTTACTTATCATTCTGGTATAATTATGTGTTTAGTTGCTAATACAAGAAGTAATCATATGTGCTCTAATTGGTGGAGCAAGATCCTAACAAACATTCAGTTTGAATTGAAGAAGTCCCTCAAGACAATTTGGCTAGTTTTTTTCAACCAACCCAAAGATTGGTAAATAAACATAGAAATTTCCAAAATCAACAAAGTGAAAATAGATAGATTCAGGGAATGTTTTACAATCCAAGAATCAATTGCCCATGTTCTCAACTCAAGTAGAAAATTAGAACCAAACCATGGATTGAAAGGTATACACTCCCTATAGATCCACACAAAACTAGGGGCACATTCCATCCCAACACCAACAAAACTAGGGGCACATTCCACCCCAACACCAATAAAACTATGGGCACATTCCACCCCAATGGCAACAAAACTAGGGGCACATTCCACCCCAATAGCATCTTATCTAATCCATAAATGCATGAAACATGCAAGAATGAAATTCTATGAAGTAAATTTTATAAAGATTAAAGATAAATAATAGAATTAAAAAGTACAAATTTGATGAGATATGCCCATATCCATTTAACTTATCTATTCTCTAAAACCCCTTTCCACTTCGTTTTGAAGCACCCAAATTTGACAAATACAAAGGGAAAGGAGATCTAAGTGAACACATACAATCAATCTGCATCTTATGTCAAGAGGTTGCTTATAGTAGTGAGTACTTACTATGACTATTTCCATGAAGTTTAGTAGGACAAGCTCTTGATTATGTACTTAAAATACCCAAGGGATTAGTTTTGGATTAGAATGACTTATTAGAAAAGTTTGTTAACCATTTCTCATATAACATAGATCATGAATTGACCATTGTTGACTTATGCAAAGCCAAGTAGCATGATGGTGAAATTTTTGTTACATATCTACAAAGGTGGAGAGCATTGGTAGGTCTCTTTCAACATAATTTTCTAGATAAATAGTTGGCTAATATCTTTACATAGAATTTGCATCTTAAATTTATTCATAATCTATGATTAGCTTGTGCTAACTCATTTGAATAAATTATTGACAAAGGAGTGCAGATTGAGAAGGATCTTATTGATAAGGGCCTTGTTAAGATTTTTGTGCAAGGTCAAGCATCTAATCAGGCTAAATCATTAGCTCCTCAAATAATTACATAAGATAATTCTAAGGGATTTAACAAAAATAAGAACATGGTTAGAAATAGGGTGACATAAATAAGACATGTATAAATGGTGCATGATATGCCTCCTCTAAATGTCCAATTAACTCCCTCAAATCCACTACCTACTTTGCAAAGATAACCTCCATGAAGGACATTTCATAAAAAATTTAGAGTCTTTAGCAAGTTAGGATAATTGATTGAAATAGTGTTACAAAAATTGTGGCTAATTTAATTATATGGCTAGTATCAAGGCCATTTCCTCAAGATTAGCCAAAACTAGATTGGTACAAAGAGAATGAATGGTGTAACTTTCATCATGTTGCTGGTCATGGTGCATATCATTATGTTCAATTGTGACATATTATTAAGGAATTTATTGAAAGTGGTGAACTAGAAATTAAGTTGGCCCCTAATTAGGACACAAATTAGGATATTGGAATCTACAAAGACCCCTTTCGTTGACATGATCCACCACTACTAAGGAACAATCAAAATGGTCACAATCAAGGATAAAGGTGGAATCAGAGCCAAAAACAAAGTCAAAATTGTAATGAGAAAAATCAAGATCATAATGTCCATATTAATAATGTGGCTTATAATAATGTACCTTACAACTATAATAACACTATGGGACATATTTTTGCAACCCATATTACCATTATTACTCTAAAGCTACATGGCCAATATCATGATCCTCACAACATAGGACCCATCATTATAGGGTCAGCACTCTCTCCCCATAGTAATACCATGTTGGGTTTGCATCATCATGTTGTTACTCTATTTGCATGGGTTACTAATCCTGAACAATAGTACCTTTCTTATAAAGGTTCTTCATTGACCCAAAATTTTAATAAAATAGTTAATCACTTATGAGTCACCATCCAAGGCCCTTTGTCTCCCTCTTCTAATTATAATAACTCCTTTCCACCTCTAAGTTGTGCAATCCAAACTAGATGCCCATGAGTTACCATTCAAGGCCCTTTGCCCACTTCTTTCCATAAACCTAATGAGAACGTTTTATCAATGGTTCCAAAGCTGAATATTGTCCCAACAAAGACTAAACTAGTTTAATCCATAGTTTAAAGGCTTTATAGTCTAATGTATCAATTAGATAAAAACCTTTCACAAATTTCCACTCTTATGAACATCTGATGTTCATAGAACAATTTTCAACAAAATTTTACAAGAGTCTATTATGCCTAATGATATAAACCTTGATTAGTTCCAAAACCTAGTTGGGCATTTATTTTCATTTCAGCAAATCACATTTTATCAAAAGAACATGTCCACCCTCAGCCCAAACAATAATAGCCCACTATACATTGACATAATCATTGTGGATCACAAGATCAAGTAGGTTCTTATAGATAATGGTTTAGGGCTAAACATTATATCTCTTAAATTGGTGTGATGATTGGGTTACATGGATAAATACATTCAGCTAGAATCTATTACAATCAAGGCTTATGATAATGCTGAGAGGGAGTCATCTAGTATAATTTGGTTGCCAGTCATGGTTGGGTATATTTCTCATCACACATTATTCCATATTATGTACATCAAGCTTCCTTATAACATACTTCTTGGTCATCCTTAGATCCATGAAGTATAGGCAATTCCATCTACTCTTCACCAATGCCTTAAGTTTTCCCATGATGGGATCAAGGTTACTATTCCCATTAATCAGCAGGCATACCAATAATGCAAACATATTAAAGTAGAGTTTTATAATTATAAATATTTCCCAAGTTCTAAATTCATTGAAAAGAAGAACAAATCCATCATTTCTCATCCATCTCCATCTAATTATATAGACCTTGGTGATTTAGCCTCCACTTTGACTGATCCATTTCTTGTGATGCTAGCCAAATAGGTTATTATTAAAAACACAAGAATTTTCACGTACCATCTAAAAGACATCCTCCATATTAAAAAATTACTAAAATCCCCTAATACATTTGATAAGCCTAAAACTTCCTAGACTCCTAATAGACTTGATTAGATTTGGTAACCAAAACCTCATGTGGTTTTTATACCCGCAATTGCACCAAAGAAAGATCAAGAGGTTTTTATCGAGGGATATTGGTTATATTATGAAGGCCTTTCTAATTATTTTCATAATCCAAAGTATCCTATCCCTAAAAAGATAATGGATCATCTTGACTATACAAGGAAAGGTCTTGTCTCACAGGCACAAGGAATTTTAGAGCCCTTATCAGCTAGAGTCATCAATTGGAATCATGGTATCAAATTTAAAACACCAAAGGATGACCTCATAACATTTGGTAGTGACTCTTCCAAAGTGACTAGTAATGAGACTCCTAGTAGTGACACAACATCCCATTATAGCCTTTTTGATGAGGTTGTTGATTCAAATTTGTTTGATTCAAATGCCATATTAACCATAACACCTATTATAGCTTCTTATCCTGAAGCAAAAATCCATCTTATTGGAGCTTCCCATCCTGAAACCAAAATCCATCCTAGGTTTGCTTCCCTTCTTGAAGTAGGACATTATATATTTACTATTGGAGCTTCCCATCCCAAAGAAAAAATCCATCCTATTGGAGTTTCCTATCCTGAAACAAAAACCCATCCTAGTGGTGTTTCCCTTCCTGAAGTAGGACATTATATATTTACCATTGGAAATTCCCATCCTGAAGCAAGCCCTCACTATAACCTATGCCTTTGCCATCCTAAACTCATAGATTAGGATCAAAAAAAAATTGGTCATATGCTTCGATGAGTTTCAAAATGAATAATCAATTACAAAATACATGGGCCTACGAGATGCATTCCCCATTGGTGATTATAATCAGGGTTTTAATTTTTCATTGAATTATTATGCCTACTTTGGAGATAATTCAAACTTTCTTATTCATAATAATGAACAAACATTGAGATCTTAAATTTAAAACCTCTTTGAGGCACTTGCTGATCAGAGAAAAAGTAAAGAAAAAGATAATCCTTTGAGTGAAAACCTATTTTAGGTGCTCCCAGGTAGGAAAGATTACTCATCTCCTCAAGACATATAAATTCCATCTATCCCAAGTTCAATATCTAGTACAATCATCTCCTCATAATAATATCAAATATTTGAGCATCTTGCTCTTGAGTTTCTAGAGGTTTTTGCCAATTGGCCTTTACTTGAGAAGGCAAATTTTGATTCTTCATATTATCCAGATCTTTGGGAGGAATAACAAAAAGATATATCAAAATAAAATGATCATGGCCATACTCTTCCTACCATTTTAGAAAAAGGATCCACACTCCTTATGTAGAGCACAACAGAAGTGAATTTGGGAACCCATGAGGATCCTAAAATTATTTATCTTGGAGCTTCCCTTACTGAAGCAGAACATGAACATATTATATCCATTCTTAAGGATTATATAGACATCATTGCATGGGCATACTCCAACATACTAGGCTTGGACCCAAATTTAGTGGTGCATCATCTTGTTATTCACCCTGATGTTAAACTAGTTAAGCAAAAGTTAAGAGAGATGCATCCACACATCACCCTTTTGGTTAAGGCCAAGCTATAAAAGTTATTAGTAGCTAATTTTATTAGACCACTAGACTACTCTGAATGGATTTCTAATATAGTGTCAGTAAGTAAAAATACCCTAGTCATACATGTTTATATTTATTTTCATGATATCAACAAAGCATGCCCCATAGATGACTTTCCTCTGCCCAACATCGACATGATTGTCAACTCAACTGCTGGATATGAGATGTTATCCTTAATAGATGGATTTTATAGTTATAATTAGATCAATATAGCCCCTAAATATTATCATAAGACCAAATTTACCACTCTATGGTGGAAATTCTATTACCAAGTCATGCCATTTGGTTTGAAGAATGTTGGAGCCACATATCAACATGTAATGACTATCATCTTTGAGAGGCTTCATGCATATAAAGTCTAGTTGAATCCTAAGAAATGTGTCTTTGGAGTCACATCAAGAAAATTTCTATGGTTCATTGTATCATAATGAGGGATTGAATTTTACCCTACAAAGGTCACCACTATTATGGAAATGCCTTCACCAAACAATCTTAAATAGTTGTGAGGTCTACAAGGCAAGATCCAATCTATACACAAGTTCATTTCTCAGCTGGTAGATAAGTGTCACCCATTTACCCATCTCTTAAAGAAAGGGGTAAAATTTTAGTGGGATCAATATTTGCAAATATAAATTGTAAATCTTAAAACATACTTGGCCAATCCATCGGTCTTATGACCTGTAACACAAGGAAAGCCACTACTTCTTTATATATCAGTGATAGAACATGCACTAGGGGCACTTTTAGCTCAGCATGATGATCATATTAAGGAACACATGGTTTATTATTTAAATCATACATTGGTAGCCTATGAACATAACTATATGCCTATTGAGAAGGCATGTTTAGCGATGGTGTTCGTTACTCAAAAATTGTGACATTGTATGTTAAATAACAAAATTATTGTTATCACCAAGGTAGATCCTCTCAAGTTCCTCTTATCTAAAGTAGCTCTTCAAGGATGCATGGCTAAATGGATTATGCTCTTTAGTTTAATATTGAATACCAAAATCAAAAAGCAATCAAAAGATAGGTTCTTGTAGACCAACTTGTAGAAGCTTCTATTACAGCCACTCAACCTCTAAACTTTGACCTTCCAGATGATTCTATCATGACAATAGAACAAGCATCACAAGAACATAAATAGTGGATTCTTTATTTTGATTGATCCTTCACCTATTGAGGATATGGATCTAGCATATTGTTGATCATGCCATAGGGGGTTTTGATCCCCAAAGCATTCCATATATAGTTTTATTGTAAAAACAATATGGTTGAATATGAGGCATTGGTTACAGGGCTCCATCTTGTCATACAATGGGACATTCAAATCTTAATGGTCTATGGAGATTCATAGCTAATCATAAATTAGATAACTAATCAGTATCAAATAAGAGATGATAAGCTTATTTCTTACAAGTAAATTGTTGATGACCTTAAAACACATTTTAAATCTCTGTAGTTTGAGCAAGTTTTATGAGTCAAAAATAGATCTATTGATGCCATGGCAATAATTGGTTCCATGATTCAAATGCATGACAGTGCTAAAGAGTAACAGTTCTTGATTGAAAATATTCTTCAGTCAGCACATATTCTATTAGAATGAGAGATGATATGTACCATTGCTGATCCTAATCCCTCACTTGAACTACCATGGTACCAAGATTTTTATAACTATTTCCATAGTCATGTATTTCCCACCAACCTTTCTAATAACCAAAAAATATATTCCCTCGTCACTTAACACATTATATCCTCCTTGAAAACATGCTTTATTGAAAAGGCTATGATAGAATTTTTCTTCATTATTTATCTTTGGGAGAATATAATCTAGAACTAAAAGAGGTGTATGAAGGAATGTGTGGGGCCCATACCAATGGTGTAGTCTTAGCAAAGAAACTTCTCAAAATATGCTATTATTAGCCCAAAATAGAGACAGATGCTTGTAGCTATGTAAATAAGTTTGTTCCTTATTAGTAGCATGGTAACTTGATACATGCACCTTCCTTACCATTGTAGCCGATTACAACACCATGGTCATTCTCAACATGGGGTCTTGATCTCATTGGGAAAATTAATCCAACATCTTCAAATGGCCATAAGCACATTCTAATTGCAACCAAGTACTTTAACAAGTGGATTAAGGTCATTCCTCTCACTTATGTTACTAGAAAACAAATAGCCAAATTTATTCATTACCATATCATCTATCGATATGGCATCCCAACCCATATTACATCTAATAATAGTGGATCCTTTATGAACCAAGATGTGAAATATCTTTGTGAAAAATTCAAGATCAAGCATAAGAAATCCAATCCATATAACCCACAAGGTAACAGATAAGCTAAGGCATCAAATAAAACCATTCTATCCATCTTAAAAAATATTGTCAATGATGTTGGCCATAATTAGCATTTGCAACTCTTTCCTGCCCTCTAGGCTTATAGAACCAATCATCACATGTCAACTAGAGCTACTCCATACTCCCTTGTTTTTGGCACTGAAGCTATCATCCTAGTCGAGATTGAGATCCCATCATTAAGAATATCATTAGAGCACATTGAAGATGATGAAGACTATAGCTCCTCATAGCTGCAAGAACTAGAATTTCTTGATGTTAAACATTTGGTTACCCTATAAAAATTATAGGCCTATTAGAACAGATTGCAGAGAAGCTACAACAAATGTGTTCTCCCTCGAGAATTTGAGATTGGTGACTTAGTTTTCAAAGAGAACCTAAATAACATGAATGTTGAACCTAAAGAAAAAGGCAAGTTTCAACCAAATTGGTTAGGACCATTTATTATCACAGCAAACTATGGATCAAGAGCATATTGATTGGTTAAGCCTAATGGTGAAGAAATTTCAAAGCCCATGAACATCATACACCTTAAGAGGTTCTATGCATGAACAAATTTAAACCATTGTCTATAAGACCCTTAACTTGGGGGTAACTTATGCTATCATAATTTTATCCCACATTTTTATCTTATCTTGAACACATTTTATACTACCTTGGTCCACTTTCTATGATTCTTGATAGTAAAGGCTTTGAACCCTTAGCACCATGAACACATTTTTCATCCCATTTTATATTTCTCTATTTAGGAAGCATATCTTTGTTATGTCTAAGGCATGTTACAATTTTGAATAATTTTTATCCTTTGACCAATTATGATCTTGACTATATCTCATGCACATTATGAACATATTCAATAGCAGTTCTACAAACTAGTTCAACTAGGATAATCTTGTATAGTTTTAGATAAGTGAACAGCTACATCTTTTCAATTCAAGTATTTTTTGCTCTTTCTTGTTTTATCAAGAACCTTGCTCTCATCTATTTGTGAGCATGGGCTTTTGCAGCTCGCTTAGATGTCTTATTAGAAACTCTCCTCTCAAGACATGCATCTCCTCAACTAGATGGTCCTACCTTATGTATATTTTATCCAAAAACACTAAAAAACATTATAAATACTTTGAAAATACCAAAACATTAGAACATGATCCATAAAAGAATAAAAACATTGTCTCATGATCCTATACATTTGTACATTCCCATTCCACCATCCCATACTATCACTATTTTCTGAGTAACTATTAATTTTGAACGATATTTCCATTTTGCAAACAACTATTAGTTTTGAATGCACTTGCCATTTTGTAAGATCATTCTTTCTTTTCTCATCAGATTCTTATTTACCAGACCATTCTCATTTATTTTTTGTATCTTCCATTTCTTCTATAACATTAATCATGATGGTCTAATCATTATTTTTCTTCTATCTCATTTCTTGGAAGAACTACATTTGTCCTAAAATTCATGTATGAAGATGCATCTATGGAACTATGTAGGCAACATCCACTTGTCTGATACATCTAGAGTCAGCTCAACCAACCCCTTCCTTTTCTTCTCTTCCCCCATTTATTTTGTCATTGTTTTTTTTAATTAGGAAACAATTGTTGTGTCATTATTCTTTGTTATGATGTGGTTGAAGGTAATGCCTCTACCACACATGCATGAACATTTTTCTTGAAACTGCACTAACTTGGTCTTTGTTTGTGTGTGTTTATTTATGTTTTCTTGGTGTCTTGTCTCATTCTTGGTCTTGTGTTTCTTTGTCCTTTTTTTCTATTTGATTTTGCTTTTATCTTTTGTGATCAAGAATGCCTTGATGGTCCACATGGATCTTGATTATTCATATCTTGATTTCAAGTTAGGTTCATTTATGTTTATCTTCTTCTTTATCTTTTACTTTTTTTTTTAAATGTAAATTATTGTAACTCTGGTTTTGGTCATTATTTAACCATTATCCTTTGTTATAGGTATTTAGATTTGAACTGGATTAGCATAGTTGGAATCTTATGTCATTCTAATTTATTCATACTTATGATGACTAATTCCTTTTTCTATAGCAAGCACTTTGTGCTTAAGTCTCAACATCTTAACGTCAACATCAGCTCTAATGAATGATTCTCAAGAACACTTTGTAAAACCTAGGCTCATGATATAGAATTAGGCATCTAGGTAATATGCATTTTAGGCTTATTTTTCTATGCATAGATGTGAATATCTTCACATACATTATGATTCTAATCAATTTTTGGTCATTTTTCATCATTCTTCATTCCATTCTCTCCCAAACATGGGTTAACTACATTATCCTAAAGTTCATGTTGGAACATAAATCCATGGAACTATGTAGGTAATGCTAAATTTCTATTGAGTTCATCTCGGCTATCTCCATTCTTATTTCCATCTCTCTCATAACTTTGTGCTTTCTTATATGATTGTCGTTATATGGATTTTTAAGCCATTACCCCATTACATGTATGTTTGTGCCCTCTCTCTTTAACCTATTTTTTGGGTTATGTCCTTGAGCTATTTTTCTTGCCAATTGCCCATGCTAGGGCCTACCATCTGAATAACATCCAAATCAAATTAGCTTTATAGGGGTAAATCATTATTTATTCTTTATCAATGATCAAAATTTGCCCTACTAGGGCAAATCTATTTTATGATGATCAAAGTTACTCTACTGGAGTCCTTCTTATTACATTTTCTTGGAGACCCCATTCTAGTGGTGCTTCCCTTCCTAAAGTAGAATGTTCTCTGTTTTCCTCTAATTCCAAGCCCTCCACATTAAATCCCATGATGGAAATATTTTAGTGGGCAACTTGTCTCAGGATTGATTAATGTCATAAGCATGTATCTTGTACTCTCAAATTAGGTACATTTATAGTGTGTCCCTTAAATTTATGGATTGTATCTTCCCATCCCCTATCTCTGGGGCCTATGATACCTCTCATTATATTTTGATCATTGATGGTAATCATGTGTGCAAACATTAGCTCATCTGGATGTGATATATTCCATGGGTTAATCTCTCACTTTCTCTTTTTTCGAGACTCCATCCTTCTCTTTCATCCCAGTATGTCCTCTCAAGGGGGCATCACGGGTATGTTCCAATTTCTTCTTGAAAACTCTTTTTTTTGAAAAGATGTTTCTTCTCCTAAATGTCTCACTACACCTTCTCAAATAGGGGCAAAATATAGATATCCAATTAGTAACACCATTTGTGTTTAAATTATCAATCTTACTCAAATGCACGTTTTAGGTCAAAATCTATAAAACATCTTAAATGGTTTGAAATTGTCACTTACAAGTGCTAGTTGAGGTCAAAGTATCCCTAAATAGGGCAATACATTTTATGGGTCAGTTATCTTTGACCAGATCATTTCGAGTCAAAATGACCATTTCACCATTTAGTGCTTTGGATCACTCTTTTATTCTAATTTATTGGTACTCATAATATACCTTTTTTATTTGGTTTTGGCAACATCCTAAATGGGAATATAGGTCCAACACATCTAACATCACCTTCCAGTTCCTCTCTAGTCAAATTATGACCCAATAATATGACTTTTTGCCCATTTTGATTAATTGAAAGGCTAATTTTCAAATAATTGCACAAATGTTGATTAACCTTGTTTAAGGATAATTAATCTAAATTAAAAGCTTAAGTGGATTTTCTATGAGATGTGTTGAATATTTATTTTTGAAAATTTATTCCTATTAACTACATCACCAGGTGACATCATTTATTGGGAAGACATCCCTAGGCCATAAATGCCATAAATATCAGGATTATGGGTCACCCATACTTAGTTAATGCCTCTCAAGCCCCTTCAATGCCCCTTCTTCCAAGGTCATGATGAATATAATTATGGATTTAATTCCAAATATTAGGATTATCCATGGCCACACATCTCAATCTTGAGACAGATGATCATGGTTGATCCTAACCAATCTCAAAATTATATAAGTAGAGAGGCCATGAACATCATTTCCTATTTTGGTGAAAATTTATTATGATCAAATATCTTCAATATCTTGAATATTGAAAATTTATAATGTTAAATTATTTCCACAAGGATTTGCATTTGATCATAGATTTTGTTTGCAAGCTTCATTGATAGGTTATTTTAGTGATTTGGAATTATGAGCCTAGATTTTATGGAGTGTTCTTAAGGCATTGGAAGAGATTACCACCATTTTTGACAAATATAAGGATGCTTGATCAATAGATAAAATGTTTTTAAGTCACATGGGTATGGTGAATCCATTTGGGAAGGTAATATGGTGTTGATTTATTTCATTTGTTTCTTGTTATCCTTTGTAATTCCCATAAGAATAGACAGGCTTGGTTAGTTACTTCTTTATGCATGTTTCATTATTTATGGACTAATGTTTGGATAACTTAATTTGTAATCCTCTCTATAATTGGTATAGTATGCCCAAAGGGCATAGAATATTTTAAGGTGCCAATCGTGATGAGAATCATTGACAATATTTTTGAGAATGTTGATAATAATTTTATTTGATGCTTCAGCCTAACCATTACCTTGAGGGTAATATGATGTGGATAAATTTTGTGTGATGTTGTATTCAGCACATATATTTTCCACATCCTTGTTCTTTAATGATCCTCTATTATCAGATATAATTTTTAAATGGATACCATAGTGGCAAATGAGATGGCTGAAAATGAACTTGGAAATTTGCTTTCTAATCACATAAGTGAGGGGTATATTTTCAACCCACTTAGTGAAATATTTGGTGGTGTTAAGGATATGTTTATGGTCATCTAATGAGGTGGAATTTATCTTCCCAATGAGGTTGAGGTCCCATGTATAAAATGGTCATGGTGTCAACATTAGTTTCAGAGTCTTAGTTGGGATATGAATCAGATTGGCATGTTATTGACACTTTTCACATTTCTTTATTTATGTAGCTACATCTATGTCTATCATGGTCCAATAATAACTAGTACACAATATATTTTTATATATAACTTCCCCATTAGTGTGGGATCCACATACTCCTTCATGAACTTCTCATAATTCTAGTGTAGATTCTATCAAAGTTAAACAATGAAGCAGAGTTCCATCAAAACTAGAGTGGTAGAGGGTTGATACAAATAAGGTATAATGAGTGGTTTGGTGGATGAATTATTTAAATTAATTTAAATATATATCAAGTGGTATAATTTTTTCATAGATGTACTTGTAAAGGTATGATTACCAGATAGAGCAAGAACCAATAATATCACAAATCAGCATAATAGTTAAAGGTTTATGAGCTGATGCTAACAAATTATTGACAAGGAATTGATACTCTTTAGATGTGTCCATTTGTCAAATTAGAGATCTAATAGTGTTCATAACATCTATGATTTTGTTACTTGCCCTTGGTATATGCTCAATCTAAATGTACGTAATTTGTTGCTTGAGAGTGTTGAACATGGTCTTATATGGAACTAGCTTGTCATCTTTGGTCTGAAAGTGGTTTGTAACCTTATTGACGATTAAATAATAATAACCATAAACTTTGAGATGATATATTTTCCATTGTGCCACTTAGTTAATCCTTGCAATAAGTTCTTCATATTTATCTATGTTTTTGGTATAAAGAAAGCTGATCTTAAATGATTTAGGGATTAGATCCCCCTATGGTGTAATAAATAAAAGGCCTGCCCCTGATCCATGTGTTGTGAATGATTTATAAAAATACAACTTATAATTTTTCTCCTCAAGAGGAGTGTCAATGATGGTAATTATGGATTCATTAGGAAATTAGAATGTGGGTAGCTTTGTATTAGCTAAGGGTGCTTTAGCAAGCTGATCTACAAGAACTTGCCCCTTAATGGCTTTTTGGTTGATGTACTCAATGTCAAACTCGCTTATAAGCATGATACATTTAATCATATGGCCTTGTAAATTTTTTTTAGATATCAGATGCTTGAGGGGATCTACTTTTGAAATAACCATGGTTTTATTGTATAACATATAATGGCATAATTTTTGAGCTATGAAGACCATGGCTAAATAGGATTTTTTTATGGGCATATAATTATGTTCATATGCAACCAATGTACAACTTAAATAGCACACAACATGTTATTTTCCATTATCATTGTATTGAGCTAAAAGTGCCCCTAGAGCATTATCAATAGCTGATAGATATAAAGGGAATGGATTTCTTAGCATAGGAGGTAATGAAATAGGTGGATTCATTAGATAGTATTTTAGCTACTAAAAGCTATTTAGAAGTGATTATCCTAGTTAAATGTGACTCCATTCTTTAGAATATGTGTAAAAAGATGACATTTATTGACCAACTATGATATGAAGCATTAGATAGACTATATCTTTCCCTACAAACTATGGAGCTTCTTCAAATTAGTCAGTGGTTTCATCTCAGTGATGTCTTGAACTTTGGTTGGATCAGCTTCAATACCTTGATGAGACATAATAAAGCCAAGAATTTTACCTTAAGTAACTCTAAAGACATACTTTTTAATATTGATTTTGACTTTGTACTCATGTAGTCATTCAAATATTTTATGTATCACTGTTAGATGATCAGCCCTGGTCTTTGATTGCCAAGAATGTCATCGACATAGTATTCAACAATGTCATGCATCATCTCATGAAATATGATAGTCATGGCTCTTTGATAACTGACCCCCACATTCTTAAAACCAAATGACATTACCTAATAACAAAATCTTCCCTATAGAGTGGTGAATGTTGTTTTGTGTTGGTCTTCTAGTGCTATTTTGATATGATTGTACCCTAAAAATCCATCCATTAATGAAATCATTACATAACTAGCTATGTATTTGACAATCATGTCAATGTTTGGAAATGGAAATTCATCCTTAAGGAAAGCTTTGTTTATATCATGAAAATTATTATAGATTCTAATTCCTTCTAGCTTTTTACTAAATAGCACAAAATTGGAGATCCAATCTAAATAGTCAATTGATCAAATACATCCTACTTCTGAGAGTTTGTACAACTCTTTCTTTACTAATATAGCAATGTAAGGATGCATCTTATGTGACTTTTGTTTTACAAATTTGGCATTAGTATTTACCATAAGGTGTTACAAAAATAAGGTGGGGTCTAAACCTAGCCTGTCATAATATGCCCATGCAAATATGTCAATAAATTCCCTCAAAAAGGTGGTAAGGACTTCACACTCCTTCTCAATAAGGGATGTGCCTAGCTTGATCCACTTTGGGTCTTTTAGGGACCTAATTTTAACCTATATTGTGTCTTCCACTAGAAGAGTTAAACTATCTTTAAGGATAGTGGGCAAAGATTTGAACTAATTGGAAACATTAAAGTCCTCTATTAAGACTGGCTCTTCAAGTTCCCCTATGTATGATGACTCTAAGTCCCCTAATGGGAGGTTTGGCCATGTAACAAAAAATATTAAAAAATCCTAAAGTATTTGATCAAAAGTTTGTTGTTTTTCAAAACTAAACTTAGACTCATAGACAAGTTCATCTTTGGTGGTCTCTTAAGCTATGAATGAGTAAGGTTGAACACCCCCATCTAATGATGCCTAAAATAGGTTTTCACCCCTAGACTGGCCTTTATCTTTACTTTTCCCCTAGTCAAAAATTTACTCAAAGAGGTTTTCACTTTGGGACCTTGATGTTTTAATTATTTACTTTTGGCTAAGGGTGTTCACCTTTTCTCCAAAATAGGCTTCAGGATCTAATTGGATTGAGAAACTTGATTTATGCTCTCTTAATGGAACATTGTCTCTAAGGCTAAGAAAATCATAGAAAGCCTCATCAATTGGCACATTGGATTCTTATTGGTCTCAGTCTATTAGCTAGGGATAATATAATGGTAATGGGTTGTGATGAATGATTAGTCTAAGGGTACAAATATAATTAGGGTTAAACATGTTAGTTTTAGCTAGGTCATTAAAAAGGCTATGATAAAACTATACTTCATTATCGGTATCCTCATCACTAGTCAATGATGATGAAACATGATTAAGGTACATGGGGTCACCCCTAGGTAGTTTAAATCCAAGTCTATATGGCCCTTTGTATCTGGTCATGGAAATTGGCTCGAGTGTTCTTTGTTGATTTGGTCTGAGGCCTCCTCCTTCATAGTCTTGAATCTTCATGATCCTATTGGGAATAGGATACTTTACATTCTCATAATAATTAGCTTGCTTGCCATTATATAACCATGATTCATCCCCTTCAAGAGGGTCCTGTTCTAGGCTAGATGTTGGGATAAACATGATATGTCCTTTACCTTTTCCCTTTTATTACCAATCTAGATAAAGTGGCTTGGCTTTAGGTCTTCCAAAGGACTTTGGGTTCCATGGAAGGTTGATGATGTGAAAGGTATCATGGTTTAAATACTCTCTTAGGCCATTATAATTATTAGATATATCAAGAGGTGGTATGTGGGAAAGTGAATCAAGGGTATTCAGATCAATGTAGTTATCCTCCAATAAATCAAGGAGTATGTCCTTTTCTTTATCCTACTTGGCCACTAGATTCATGATGAAATGATAGTTATAGCTCTTAAACTCATTCTCTATGTGTTTACAATACTTGTATGGATGCAAATCTCCCAGTATACAAATTTCCATCCCTAAATGGGAGAATTTAATATATTGGTGCAATCTCGATTGGACTACACAAATTTCATGTAACCAAGGTCTTCTTAGAAGAATATTATATGATAAATCAAGATGTATCACATGAAATAGTGTATCATGGGTCAAGGGCCCAAGGATAGTTGGTAAATAGATGGTGCCTTACGATTATTAGTCCTCATTATCATAGACTTTAATGGTTATAGTCTCTTCTTGAAGATCTACTAATATGTACCTAAAAAGCTTAATGAGATTGAGAGACATATTGTTTAAAATAGATCCATTGTCTATAAGGACTTGTTTCACTTTATGTCACTTTATGCAAACTTCAATGTATAAGGGCTTATTATGAAATGAGCCAAGGGATGCCATATCACTTTGGTTGAAAGTGACTTGTTGGGCTAGAGCTAAGTGTCCAACCAAAGCTTGAAATCTATCAAGGGATATCTCACTTGAAATAGTGGATTGGCTAAGGAACTCATTTAAAATATTTTTGTAGATTGTTGATGTATGTAAAAAATCTAAAATGGAGATTTGTGTGGGAATATTTTGTAAATATTCCATAATGTCAAATTTATTTTTTTAGTCAGTGTTAAATGGTTTGTTCTATGGTATAACAACTAGTTGAGTGATGGGTGAAGTGGTAGATGGTTATGGGTTAGGGATGGTAATATTTGGCCTCTGCGTTATGATTGCATAATCAAGATTAAATATAAGACCATGAACTAACAAATGATGGTGATAGTGGGGGACTAGATAGGATAAGTCTCAGTTACTAGTGCACTTGTTCATGGTCTTGAGGCAACACCGAGTTATCAGTATAGGGTCCAAAATTAGTAATCCCTACTTATTAGTATGCCTATATGTAGTCATAAGTTGAGGAAGGATTATGAATATTAGTTGGTGAATTGGTATTATTTATCAAATGTCTTGATTGATCGGTATTTGGTCTTAGATTAATGGAGATGGTGTTAACATGACCTTTTGTAATATGACCTACGACCTTATTGTATTCATGTGCAACCATATGATAGGTTTGTTGATTATTACCATTCTAATCTTGGTTATGTCTATTATTTGGATGATATTGGTTATGATGTTGGTGATTCTATTAATTCTATTAGTTTGGCCTTGGTTGTTTAAACTATTATTATCAGTGTTTCACTAGTCATTGTTATTGTTGTTCCTATTATTGTTGTTATGGTTGGTTGTTATATTATGGAAAGGGGTTTTGATAGATTCCAAGGTTCTGATTAGAAGTGGAAGCACCACCATCCAATGTTATCTCCCCATTATTTAACATATTCTAAATTAAATGATTAATTTTCACATAATGGCATAAATTATGTCTATTGACCCACTGATATTCACATAATTCATTTTGGTGGTACCAATTAGGATAAGGGATGCCCTGAGGATAATGTTTTGGTATGGGCTAGATCATCAAATTAGAAATAGTGATATTGTGAAACACATATTCAATAGGCTTTCTAAGGTAACTAAAAATGCAATGAGTAATAAATATTATCCTTAGAGGAGGATCTTATAATGGCAAAGGTTATTGCAATTGGTGCATGGACCTAGGCTATTTTGCTTGCTACATTTGATAAAAAGGTTATAGATTAGGATTAATTTAAATATGTTGTGTGGGTTAAGCATATGGTGTTTGCACCATTTAGACATGTCTCAACTCTATTATTATATTTCTAAAAATAATTTTATTACAGTTGAATTGCCTCAATCTATCATTATTATTGATTTATACCAGTTGTGATGCTTACACTTGGACTTGATGTTGTTTTGGCTATTTCCTTGATTGGTACCTTGATTCTAATTAGATGAGGTGAGATTTATGATCCCTTTGTTAATAAGGTCTCATTTAATTAACAAACCTTTGTCAATTATCTCTTTAAAGGTATATGCACACTATAGTTATAGATGATAGGATATATCATTGTACAAATTTTTGGTAAACACAATAGCTCATTGTTTATTTGGTAAACTATGGGTAAATTGGCTTTCAAGGTATCTCTATCACTGTAGATAACTTAAAAATCTTTCATAGGCCTTTTTCTTAGCTTGCATCAAGTCGACCAATGAAATCTCATGCTTGAGATTATATGAAGAGTGTTACACAAAATTGTCTAAAAGATCATCAAAATTTGACACTAAGTTCTTGACCAACTTCAAAAACCACTCCAAGGCTTGTCTTGTTAGATCCTTGGGAGTTAAAAAAAGGTATATGTCATTATATACCACTAGTTGATAGGAAACAAAAAACTCGATCAAATGAGCCTTGGGGTCACCTTTCCCCTTGTATTTATCAAATTTTAGTGGTTCATATCCTAGAAAAAATGGTATCTACAAGTACTCCATGTTAAATACATAAGAACATATATTATCCAATTTATACATTTTGGTTTGTTTCCTAGCTTGGATAGAAGCAAACACATCCTTCATCTATTATAGTTCTTGGGCTAGGAAACTAGAGGGAACATTGGCTTGAGGTGGAATATTGGCCTAGGCAAATAGTTGAGTAGTCACAAATGGATCACTTTGACTAGGGTATAATGGAGATATTTTTTGGGGCATGTTAGTTTAGTTGGGGAATGGACTAGGAATACTCATGCATGGATTAGGGTTGGATTTTTGAAATTATACATATTGCATTATGATATTATGGTCGGGGTTAGATATATGGGCTTGATTTTGGGGATTTTGAGGTTGGGATGGAGGAATATAAATGTAGTATGCCTACTAAGGTTGAATAAGAACATGATATTAACTAATAAAACCTTATTATTGAGGGGGTAATTGTGAACCAATACCCTATATTTTAACTAGGGGCACATAATGCACAAAAGGCAAAGGTTGCCTGATCGATACTTAAGGAACATTAGAACCTCTAGGTTGCATGAATCCTTGTTGGTAAGTTGATGCTTGTTGAATATTTGGCATTTTTCACTGATAAATATTTTTATGCTATTGATTAGACATCAATTGGCTTTAAATATTGGTACATTAGTCTATGATGAAAGAGGTCTATTCACTGCTTCTTGATGAGGTGGAACATCGATTGCCTCTTATTGAGGTGGCAATATGTTTTTCCTTTGTTGCATCAATATGTTAGATTTTGCTTACTATTTTGGAATATTACTCGTTAACTATTGGGGAGGAGTAGTATTATTCACATTTTGTTGTTGAGGCATAACATTGGTCATTGGTTGGCTACTTAACCCTATTGGTTGAGTGCTTGAAAAAGCAGTTGGTTAAGGATTAGTGATAGTGGTTGGTTGAGGTTTGGATGTAGAAACTTTGACTCCCTAATTTAGATAACCACTCATAATGTTAACCAAAGGTACACTTGTTTTTGGATTGGTTGTTTGTGTACTTACACCACTTTGGTTTGTATTGGATGTTTTTTACACATTATCCATTGTGTTTTGGCCACTGTTATATGTAGAGGCAAAAGACACTTCTTCTATGGTTGGGGTATGAAACAAGTTATTGACCAAAGTTTTTTTTCAAATAGGTCTACACCCTGATTGTCCTTACTAATCAATTCTATCAATACTCCTATAAAAGGGACTAAATCTATGAGAGGCCTATTTGACATGGCCATCTGATTAAAATTACATGTTAGGTTCAAGTAAGTATGGTATTCAGTATACATCTATACAAAGTGATCCTCCATGGGGTCATTTCCTTTTACAAACATACTAGGGTCTTGATACGTCATTTGGACTAGAGATAAAGGGTTGGTAGAAGAAGTTTACTGAATATACATTATGTTATAAGACATTCTTACTAGACATGGCAAATTCTCATGGGGGAAGTCCATTATAAACTTAGTCCCTCTTTGTATGGCTCTAACCGAAATTTCAACCTTATTTTTTAACAAGTGATGCTCAAATAAATAAGTATCATACATGGATGGTGTAGTAACATAGTATGGTTATTGAGGAACTAATTACTCAACTATAGGTACCGACACTAGGTACTATTTTATTTGTTCTTGATCCTGATCTGAGTATGGAGGCATGTTTACCAAATAATGAGACAATGGGTCTTGGTTTTGTGCCCCAGTTTGAGTGTTGTAAAATGGATAAGGATCCATCTCATAAGCATCATTATCTGCATAGGTGTCTTGAACCATCTCTTCCTTCATGACCACATTATTAAATCTTAGATTGTACATGAGGCCACTATGAGTGTAGGAATATATGTTAGGATCCATATTAAATGCTTTGAGACCAAAAGGAATATAGTTCAACAAACTCCAAAAATGTGATGTCTAAAAAGGTTCAAACTTGGGATAACTTAGTCAAAAATATGGATATGTATATCCAAAAGGATTGATGTAATGATTTTTGATAAAACAAGATAATGTCAAGTGTCTAAAATCTCATGTCTCACATAAAAAGGTCAAGTAAAAGGACCAAAAATCAAAATGCCAAATTCTAGGTCAAAATGTTTCAAACAAGTCTATTCTAAGAAAAAATAAAATTTGTCAGGACTTTTGGCCAAATGTGACATCAAAATCTAGGTCAAACAAAGGTATGTGCTAATAATTTCAACCAAATGGCATAAAAAGATAGAATTTAAAAGATGAGATATTAAATCTAACATATTTAAAACACTTTTAACAAAAAATAGAAATTTGACTCTTGGACATAAACTTGATCAATAAGTATGAGGTATGAAACAAAAGGCACTTGGAGAGAGTTTATTATATCCTAAATAATTGCACAAACTAGATTATTTTGACCAATAAGCTAGACAAAGGTGAACGATGTCATTACACTAGACAAAAACTCACAAAGGTATACTCAAAATGGTTAAAAGTTTGGAAAAAACTTTGACTCTATGAAAATAGTCTTATAAAACAAGTTTTAAAATAATTTGAGTAACGCAAAAATGCTAGAATGCTCAAAATATGCGATAAATGTTTGCTTCAAGACTCTAAGATAAAATGGTTTGACATGACTTTGGTAGCATAACGCTACTCTCCTCAACTCAAATGATACACACATAAAGTTTTGACAAAATATCTAAGTCAAAAGTGTACTATCAAATGGACTCAAGACAAATGGAAAAATAACATGGGTAGTACAAAATGTAGCCTATAAATCAAAGTGTTAGTAACACGAAAGATGACTTGAGTCCTCCCAAATGATGATAATGATGTTGAGTCTAAAAATTTCCCTTAATTCAAATTGGGAATTAAAATCAAGTTAAAACAAGTCAAGTGCAAAATGGTAAACTTAATTTAACACATCAACCTTTAAAACTTGGAAGAGTCCAATTTCAAATATAAACTATCAATGAAAGACTTTAATAAAATGTGTAAAATGGTCTAGACTCAAATGGATAGCATAGCTACATGGAATTAGATATGACACAACGATTATGATAAATATTTGAACAAGGAAAAAGATGATTTTCACTTGGGTAGTATAATGCCTCCTTGTTCAAGAAATTGGTAGACAATGTATTTAGTTATGTAACCCTTTGTTAACAAACAATTTTGACTCCAAACAAAACCAAGTAATCTAATATAAATATAAATTAACTAACTAATCATCTTAGGCCCTAAACTAATAAGGTATAGCAAAGTGGGGTTAAATAACTAACAAGTTTTAGAACATCTAGATGGATCCCATGCATAAGACTTTCATGTCAAAATACAAGAGAAGCAACACGCCAATTGGGTCTATGAAACTTGGCTTATTGTAAAAAGGTCTTGCACTTTTTAAACCTCTACATCTATGAATGGCTTAGTGAGTATGATGTCTAATGTGCTCAAACATCTCAAGCTTAGCCCCAGTGATAGGAGATGGTTTAACCACTCAAATTGTCATCTTAGTGGGGTGATCCCAATTTATATACCCCACATGGAGAGGGGTTAAATTATGATTCTGAGAGGTGAAACCTCAGGTCAAATCTTCCCTAAATAACTTATGGGAGGTGATTAAATCCCCCTCATAATCCAAGATACATAAAATAAAAACTAAGTAAAAGATATTTATGTTTGTTTGTAGATCACCCAAGCCATGTAGGTCTTGGGGAGAGTCTTCACAACATCTCTTTTACACCTTTGGAATAAGGCAATTTTGTAATGAAGTTCGCACTTTTGATCCCATAAGTACCTTATAGGAGCTGATGGGAGAGCATACACACATAACTCCCTATTTTCTTAATCAAAACTAATTGAATAAACAAATATAAACAACTTGCAAAAACTTGAAGTGTATTCAATTTTAAAGCACTAAATGAAATGTGTGGTGGTGTTCTTAAGCCCCTTAGCTTTAAGTTATAAAAACTTTTAAAGAACCATTATAAACTATTCAAGTAAACATCTAAGTGTTTCTTTAAGCACAAAAATGAAAGTTCCTAATCCTTTTTAATCACTAAAAAAGAGGTTAAAAAGACTAGATTTAATCTTGTTTAGATCCCATTTCAAGTTGGCCCTACAAGTAAAAAGTTAGAGTTTCATTTAGCCTTGAATCACTTTTCCAAATGAATCAAACAACTTTGTAAATTGAGATCTCAAGTTTCACATAGTATAATCCCAATACTCCATAGTACAATCCTACTACTCTGTAAAACTATGAGTTAGACAAGTAATATCACTATTCAAGTTAGTTAACATAAATCCACAATATTTCTACTCAAGATAAAAATCTCATAGGTCATAGTTCAATACTACCACTATGAGAGTTATGGTATTATCACTTAACTACTAGTAGCTTACCTACAATACCATGACTCAGATAGGAAATATCATGACTATCAAGTCATGGTATTGTAATATCATGATTATGAAGTTGTGGTATTACAATATCACTACTGAAAACTCATGGTATTGCAATATTACTAATTAGAGAGTAGTGATGTTATAATATCACTACTAGTAAATTGCAATATTGTAATATCACTACTTACAAGTAGTGATATTATAATATCGCTAGGAGATTTGTAGATAGAGACAAGGTTAATTGAAAAACATAGTTAAACACAATACCATGACTTAAAATGATAAACTCATGACTGTGTGAATGATGGAATTATAGTCTAGAGAACAAACCTATGACTTCATAGTAATAAAACTGTGAAATTCAAAAAATAGATTTTTACTCAAATTTTCACTCTCTTTGCTCCCACACTCCAAGATCTTACATGAAAATGGTTAGTAGGTTCTATTTGACCAAATTTATGATGTTAGGTCCCACCAAGCATGCCATTATGTTATCTAGGAATTTGACTTAAGAGAGGGGGTTAGATCAAGTGTTAGTCCAAAATGAAATCAAATTGAAAATAAAACACTAACTAACATGACATATTTAGGCCTAGACACTAGGGGGATCTTAATAAAAAACATACATGTGAAAAAACAACTAAAACATGAAATAAAACTTCCTTCACCTTCCTTGGAGCTTCTAAATGGTTCGTAGAGTGGCTTCCTTAGCTTGTGCATCAAAAAATCTTCATAAATGGAGTTATTTGGCTCCCTCTCTCCTTGGCACCTTTGTCTTGTGAGGGATTTGTCTTGGATTTCAACAATTTGGAATTATAATACTAAAGGAATGAGGCTTTGAAATTATTTTTGCATGATAACTTTACACTATCCAAGCTTAAAATTATGAGTGTGAGGCCTTCTATTTATAGATTTTTGAGAATGATCATAATGAACCCGAACCATCCATCTCAAGATGAAGATGTGTTGCTAAGAATCCATTTAATTTTGGAGGCCAAATTCAATAAATGCCCTCATATATATTTGGGATAGAGAGGAATTAAAGAGTCATGGGAGGGCTTAATGAGGCATGGGAGGGTTTAATCAGATATTTTATACATTTATGGCCTAGGGATGTCTTCCCAATAAATGATGTCACTTGATGATGCATAAACTCATAATCAATTTCAAAAAAGAAATATTCAACAAGTTTCATGGAATTATTAATTAGGCTCATGATTTGAATTACTTATCAAACATTATTTATCAATTTTGGTGCAAATCTTGGCAATTGGTGCATAAATTAATCAAATTAGTCAGAATGTCATATTATTAGCTCAAAATTTGACTAGTTTGGAATTAGGATGCAATATTAGATGCATTGGATCCATTATCTCATTTAGGATGTTACCAACACAAAATAACAAGGGCACATTTCTCATGTAATAAATTTGATAGAAAAGAGCAATCCAAAGTACCCAGGTGCAAAAATGTCATTTTGACTTGAAATGATCTAATCAAAGTTGTTTCATAAATTGCATTATCTCATTTAATGATACTCTAACCAAAATTAGCATTTGTAAATGAAAATTTCAACTCATTTAATGTGTTTTAGTATTTTAGGCCAAATTATGATGCTTTGATAGAAATTGGTCAAAAACCTAGTTGGAGGTCATTGGTAGACACATTTAGGTGTCTACAAACCTAATTGATTTAGTAGGACAAGAGGTAAAAATAGGTTTTTGATTAGGTAAGGGATATTTTAGGCAGTGATATACTTAGGTAAGTGTATAAGTGGGGTTTTAATTCTTAGGTAAATTGATAGGAGTATCTTGTATTGGTTTTAGGTGGTGGTATAGGGGTCAAAAATCTTGAAAAGCACCAAAGGTCTGCCAAACCCTTTCTCAGTGCACCTTTTAAGGCTTGCACTCAAAGATATTAGGATTTGATAGGTTCCTACAAGAGAAAAAGCATCATTAATTGATAATTTTTTTAAAATATTGTGTGTATACAGGTCATGGCTTAGAGTTAAGGCAACTAAAGGCAAATGTTGCATATATTTGTTGAATAAGATAAAACCCCTTCAAATATGGGTTTCCATGTAAGTCATGGTGGGTTGGACTTAAAAATTTCATACAAGCCTTGTAATTTATAAAAATGAGGGACTTGATAGGGATAAATCATCCAAATAAGTGGATGACAAAAGAATTTTTCTTGAATTAGGTTTTTTGTTTTACACAATCAACACCAAAAGGTGTTTCTCCAATTAATAGACATCTATTAATATTTGATGTTCATGTAGCCATGTCACATTCTAGACTATAGAGGAAGACAAAAAATTGGGCATTGACCTAATAACACTACTAGCACATACTAGTCATAAATTATATCCTCTTGATGAGAGTGTGTTTAACCCTTTCAAGACATATTTTAGAGTTAAGAGAACCAAATGTATGGAAAAATATTGAAGTGCATATGTGAACAAGTTTGAGATGGGTGAGCTTAAAGTAGAGCCTTACAAAGGCTTATTACACCAAATTTGATGAATAACATTGGAATATAAATTAAAATGCAAGTAATAATGTAAATTATCACCTAAAACTATCTCAACTTGCACCACACCTCTAATTGGGTAAGGTAGATAAAAAAGAAAAAAAATAACAATGAAAATGTGTAATTATACCTTCAAAATGCAATCCAATTTACCTCCAAAAACATATTTGATGTACCCTAAATTGAAAAAGTATAATTTTTTAGTGGTTATGTTCACACTAGATATTGGTTTGAGTTATTTTCAAACCAATTTTGTTTATAGCCATATTTACACCCACTCATAGAGTTAAGCTTGATTTGGAGTTTTGTTATATTCATTAGATTGTTTTGTTTATGGGAATGAATAATATATTTTTTTGCATTTATTTAAGATAATCTACCTATATTTGGGTTGATCAAAACAACCAAGTGGTTGTTGTGAAACCAAATCCGTTACCTATTTATTAGGCACTCCTTGTGCTTCAACTATGTACCCGAGAGAAAGAGAGAGAAATATCTAGATTGTATATTGATTATTTAGAGACAATGATATGGAGACTCTTTTATGCATAATATTTATTTGATTATTATGTGCATATCTTTTGATTCTCTATGTTAATGGTGTGTAAGAGTGATCATGTTGTTTCATAAGTGCATATAGTACTTTGACATGGTATCAGAGCCTTGACTCCCTTAACTATTACCTAGATAATTATTTATTTTTTCTTAGATAGTTTAAGTACTAGGTTGAAAGGGTCTTATACCCATACAAGAGGAAATAAAAAGATAAACATGAAATAATAACATAACAAAAAAGGATAAAATAAGAACCCGATAGGATAAACCTCCTGTCACCTAAAAAACACTAGGTTTTAACAAAAACCCCAAGACTTGACAAAAGAAAAGTAGAAAAGGACCAACTAATCAGATTCAATATAGTAGACTAATTTATTAGTATCGGTGTTTTACCTTTTTTTGTTATTCCCTTGGGTATGGTTTCCAATAATTTGGTATTTTTCCTCACCCTACCTCTTATGATTCATATTGGTAAGCTTGGGTTCCTCCTCAAACTCCTTGCTATTATCCTCCACTCCATCTCTATGAGTGGTGTTGTTTCCTTGGGGAGTGAGATCATTTATATCTACATGTTCCTTGCCAAAATTCATATCAACCATCCCTTGAATCAAAATACCTTTAATTTTTTTTAAATTCATCCAAAATTTCATTGCACAACAATTTCTAAATGGATACCTTAGTATATAATTTATCAAGTAAATGCTCAATTTCTTCCTTGGTCTTGGGATTTATAACCCCTTGAACCCTACTAGAAATAGATGACACATATTCAGGAACCCCCATATCCAACCCTATCACTTTAGAATCCTCTTGTGAAAACTTTTCTCTAGCACCTTCAATTTAGTCCTTCCCATCTTTATTGAACTCAATCTTCATGAAGAAATCCTCTTCCCTATCTGATTCTTCATGTTTATTGGGAATGTTAATTTCTTCCAACATATTTTTTAACCATAGAGTTTCACCCTTCTTGACCATCAATAGAATCACCCCTTGGTGTATTATGTTTGTTGAGGGATTGTTCTTGAAATTCATAATCATGGCTATTAGGGATTTCAAAAGGAAAAATGGAAGACTGATGATATGACCCTTGAATTGATTTAGTAAAAAAAAGTGATGTGATAATATTACCATGTGTTTTCCTTCCAAAGTGATATAATGCATGATCTATAGGCAAACATCTAACCACTTTCTAAGTAGGTCAATCTTCATAAACCCTTTTTGAGATGCAGCTTTTAGTTTCTTCTCTTTGTTGAATAAAATGTTGAAAAGTTCCTCCTTCCTTTTTTATCCTTGAAGGCTTTGAACCCTATGTAATCCATCCCCATAATCTTCCCAATGAGCTATTTAGTAATAAAAATCCTTAAACCATGCATGCAGACCTCTTTATCCTTTTATCTGAAGGTTAAATCCTTGGGTAGTCTTATATCATGTCCAACCAACCACTCCATGTATATTGTTAGACCTCCTTTAACCATCTTATACCAGACATACTCATCCTCCTTGACATTCGTACATAAGATGGGTTTGAAATGATCATGGTCACCTCCCATTTTGTAATTATATAAACTTATAATAAAAACTTTGAAACTTGAACCCTTAAAAATGAGAATGGAGGGAGTATTGAAAGTGGAGTCAAATAAATTATTTTTATTTAAGGCCAAAATGAACCGTGTATGTAAGGCCTTGAGAAAAGACTAGTTTATGATTTACTTGCATGTATTGACATCTAATCTCTTCAATTGGATTTTAATAATCATTAATAACTTTATTATTTCATTATAAGGGGTGTCTTTTATCTAATTTGATAAAAGGAGTGACATCATCAAGGAAATCATTACCTTGTTAGCTAGTGAAGGAGCTATTATGAATCCCTAGATTATCCATTTTATCAGTGATTATATTACCTTCCCTATAAACATGAGTAATTGAAACCCCTTTGAAGTAGGATAATAAATTTTTAGCATCATTGATAATCCTATAAATGTTCCAAGAAGATTGAGTCAGGCCTTTTAAATATTTTATGATATTTATTGAATCTCCCTTGATCTAAAAGATACTCCATGCCAAGATTTACTACAAGATCGATTCCCCATAGAGTAGCTTTGGATTAAAAAACATGATTCATTTAGATACTAAGTGGTCTTACATAGGTAGCCATGAGATTCCTATAAGAATTCTTGATGACTCCTTCCACTCCCACTGGGCCTAGATTACCTTTAGTAGCCTTGTCAAAATTAAATTTAAACCAGTTGGGAGGAGGATGAGTCTAATTGACCTTAGATCTATTGACATCAAGCTTATGGGATCTGTTAGGTATGATAAGATTGATTTGACTAAGAATTTGGGAGAAATAAAGAGAACTAGGTTGATCAAAGGAAGAAGAAAAAGATGTTCAAATTTCTTTCACAAAATCCATGATTCTCTTAAACATAGAAAAATGGTTAGGTCTATGATTATCAAAAATAATCAAATTTATAGAGATCTAAATGCCCCAAAAAATATGGGTCAGAGCTAGATTCCACCAAAATTTTACTAGTGGGTAATCCCATGGCGACTTCCATTGGGTGATTAAATCCTTGATGGTTACTAGAGTTACCCAAGAGAAGTTTGAAAGGATAAATAAATATCAAAAAATGGAGGAAGAAAAAAGACAGGAGAGGAATAAGTGCTTTATGGATTCATCCTCTTGTTTATAAATCACACATTGGTTAGGGATAAGGATTCCCCTCCTCATAAGATTATCCACCATTAAAATCTTATTCTGAGTAGCTGACTAGAAAAAAACATTAATCTTTGGGATAAGATCTTTTATGTAAAGATCATTCCAATTTTCATCAAGTTCCACATGTTCCCATAGAGAATGATATCTAGATTTAACTGAATAGAGGCTGCTAGAATCTTCTTTCCAAATTAGAGCATCTTATTTCAAAAATATGACAATGTGAATGTTCTAAAAAGTATATTTTAAATCTTGTAGGAGAAGAGCTTGGTGCTAACTCAGGTCTTATTTGTGGATAAGTGTTCACCTTTTTCTACCATCAGTGTCTTCCCACTAATCACACACCTTGTAACCAATGGTCTCTTTGAAAAATGTTAACAAATCCATATCTTGAATGTGGAGACTAGAGGGGTTTGGATCCAGGAGTCCTACTAGAAATCCACTTTGTTACCTTTTCCAATGTTCCATTTAAGTCCTTTTTTGAGGATATACTTTCCTTCTCTCAAATATTTCCAAAAGGCTAAGCCATTGCCAGGGCCATCATTTGTTAGGAAGAAGTGACCTTCCCCAGAGTTTAAGTATTTGGCCTTGATAATCTTAGTCCAAAATTTGTTTTATTTTATCACCCTCCAGCCTTGTTTAGATAAGAGGGCTTGGTTCATTGATCTCACCCTTATCAGCCCTAATCCTCCTTTCAAGGTAGGAATACAAGCTTTATTCCATGAAATAAGAAAGAATCTAAATTTTTCCTTTGATTCTCTCTAGAGGAAATTCTTTTGAATTTGCTCAATTTGATCTACCACTTTTCTAAGAATGATAAATAAGGACAAAATAAATTGGGATACTTTTTAATGAACTCTTAATAATTTTTAATTTCCATCTTGAGACAACAAATTCTCTTTCCACCCAAATAACTTCCTCTGAATCCTATCTATGAGAGGATTCTAAAATTTAATTTTCATAGGCATATCAATAAGAGGAATATCAAGGTATGAGGAAGGGAGATTATTAATAGTTTATACCATAATCTTAGATATCTTATCTTAAAAAGTGACTAGAGTATTGATAAAAAATAGTGAACTTTTAAAGAAGTTGATACTCTAACCAGAAACAATCTCATAGATTTCAAGAATTTTTTTGAAACACCTTACTTCAAAAACTAAATATTCTCCCATCATCAGTGTATCATCCATGAACTATTGGTGGGTGATAGGTCTAGTATTTGGATATATTATGATTCCTTTGATAATATTAGATGTTCCAACTTTGTCAATAATCCTACTCAAAGTTTTAGCCATAATGATGAATAGATACAGAGAAAGGGGATCTTCTTATCTAATCCATCTACCTACTAGGAAGAAACCATTGAAAAATTAATTGATGATAACAAATAACATGGGGGATGATATAAAATAATGAATCAAATTTATAATAGACTAATTAAAACCAAACTTGATGAGGATTTTATCAAAAAATTGCTAGGAAACTTGGTCATAAGCCTTATTCATATCCAACTTGAGGAACATTCCTTACCTAGAAAAATTATCCATCGAGTAAATGGTTTCATGGGAAATAATGATTCCATCTAATATATGTTTGCCAAAGATGAAGGTTCCTTATTGTTTCATAATCATTTTTTCCAACAATAATTATATTTTTAAAGATAAAGCTTTTGTGCAGATTTTATAGAAGGTAGAACACACACTGATGGGTCTAAAATCCATCAATTGAGTGGCCCCCCATTTATTTGGGATGAGGACAAGGAAGGTGTTATTTAAATATTTTAGTATAGTACCAGCTTTAAAAAACTCCAAAACTACTAGGCAGACTTCTTTTTGAATAATATCCTAAAAACCTAAACAATGAATGGAGGAAAATCGTCAAATCCAAGGGCTTTATCCCATTAAAATGAAAAAACAATAGATCTAATTCCATCATATAATGGGGGAAATAGGATGAAGGCATTATCCTCCTTGGAAATAACACCTTTTATAATACTAACCACTTGATTTTCTAATTGAGCATCCTGAGAAGAAACAAAAACTAGTAGATTTTTGTAGAAGTTTACTATTTGATTCTCAATGTATTTTCCTCCTTATACCAGGTTACATATTCACCTTTGATTTATATAATTAAAATATTTTTGTTGTTCTAGATATAGAGGTGTGGAATTACTTATTATTTTTGTCTCCCTCCTTTATCCAAGTCTTCCTATATTTTTACCACCAATAAGTTTCTTCCTTTGCTTCCAGATTGTGGAAAAGACTTAAGAGCTCTTTTTCTTTAGAATGCAGGGAAGGAGTGGATCCATAAGCATTAATTTCTAATTCAATTTTAATAATTTCATCCAAAATAATTCTTTTTTGAATAAATGTTTTCCCAAAAACTTCCTTGTTTCAAACTTAGAGTTTATTCTTGACATGTCTAAGCTTCATGGCCAGAATGTACATGGTAGATCCTTGGACTAGGAATTTCCACCATTCCTTAATAGATTATTCCAAGGTATAATTATAAACCCAAATTTTTTCAAATCTAAAGTGTTGGGGATCAACCAAAAAACTTGATTACTATTATGTAAGCAACTAAACATGGAATTAAACCAGAATGATAAGTAACTAGAATCAGAAATAGTAAAGAATAAGAGATAAAAGAAACCACCCTAAAAACTTGTATTAAACTCTTCCAGAAGGAAATACAATGAATAAAATCACACTTTATTCTCACACCTCTCAGATGTACAGATCTCTTTCCCTCAAGAGTTTTCTCTCTCAATTACAATCAATTCCAACAACCTAGATTGATACACATATACAATAAATATATTGTACTATTCTCATCTGCACAAGCTATGAAGATCTATCCCTATTATATAATATTAGAAAACATGAGCTATGCATTCACAACCATTAGATGCACCTCTTAATCAAGGGCTCAAAACAGTCCTACTAAAGATAGAGATGTGGAATTAAGACTAACACTTAATCTTATCATGCAAACATTCTGTTCATCCACAAAAATAGACTTTCTAGATGCACAGGTGATCGACGTCGATCCTTGCCTATCTGCACATGACCGACGTCAGCTGATCTGTAACCAATGTCAGCAGCTACTAGTCGAATCCTTGCCATCATCGGTGACTATGTAAATCTAGCAACTTCAGCATCCGCTCATCTGGTGAAGCTTTTAGCTCCACACCTCAACAATCTCCCACTTGGAGATAAACAGCTACACTAATACCTGTACAGAAACATCTTCTAGCTTCTCCATCTTCAAACTCAATCTTGAAGACTAACAAAAGTTGAATGAAGATTCAACTTCTCCTTTGTTACCGGCTTGGTTAACATATCAGTAGGGTTCTTATCTGTATGGATCATCTCTATCTTCAACTCACCATCCTCCAATACCTATCTAATGAAGTGGTACCTAAGCTGTATATGTTTGGTTCTTGAATGAAAGGCTGAATTCTTAGCCAAATGAATTGCACTTTGACTATCACTGTATAATCTGATCTTACTCCTTTCCCAACTCTTCCATGAACCATGTCATCCATATCATCTCTTTGCTAGCCTCTATGACTGCAATGTATTCTACCTCTGTAGTAGACAAGGCAACAACCTTCTGCAACTTTGAAATCTAGCTAACCATCATTCCACCAAGAGTGAAAACATATCATGTGGTGCTTCTCCTACCATCTAAGTCACCTGCCATATCCGAATCTACATATCCATGTAGAGAAGTATTTGACCCTCTATATCATAAATGCCTACTACTAGTCCTTCTCAGATATCTGAGAATCCACTGAATTGCTTTCCAGTGCTCCTTCCCTGGATTGGCCATATACTTACTGACAACTCCCACTGCTTGGGCAATATCTGGTCTAGTACATACCATTACATACATTAAGCTCCCAACTGCAGAAGCATATGGAACTTTCCTCATGTACTCTACCTCATCATGTGAATTAGGACACTGTTCTTTACTCAACTTGAAGTGTCTAGCCATAGGTGTGCTTACCAATTTTGCATCCTGCATATTGAACCATTTCAACACCTTGTTCACATAATCCTCTTGAGACAAAATCAACCTATAATTTTTCTTGTCTCTCTTAATACTCATGCTAAGGATTTTCTTTGCTGCTCCCAAATCCTTCATGGTAAATGTGTGAGCTAATTTCACCTTAAGCTCAGAGATATCCTGCATGTGTGATCCTGCAACCAGCATATCATCTACATACAATAATAGAATAATATATCTACCATTATCCAATCTCTTAAAATAAACACAATGGTTAGATTGACATCTACTGTAGCCATGCTCAGTCATAAACCTATCAAATTTCAAATACCATTATCTAGGAGCTTGCTTGAGACCATACAAGCTTTTCTTCAATCTGCAAACAAGTTTCTCTTTACCTTTGACCTCAAATCCTTTCGACTGATCCATATATATTTCTTCATCCAAATCTCCATGAAGAAATGATGTCTTAACATCAAGCTGCTCAAGATGTAAATCCTCAATAGCAACTAAAGACCATACAGTCCGTATAGAAGTCATTTTAACTATAAGAGAAAAAATCTCACCAAAATCAATACCTAGTTTCTGTGCAAATCCTTTCACTACCAACCTGGCCTTATATCTCATCTATCCATTCTCTCCTTCCTTCAATCTATAGATCCATCTATTTTTCAGTGTTCTCTTTCCCGCTGGCAACTCAACCAAATCCCATGTTTAGTTCTCTTTCAAGGAATCAATCTCCTCATTCATGCCTAGCTCCCACTGATTCTTGGATTCCACCTGTATTGCTTCATCAAAACTCTCTAGTTCTCCACCATCAGTGAGCAATAAATAATATAATGAAGGGGAATATTGAATTGGAGGTTTACTTACCCTTTTTGACCTCCTGATGGGCGTCTGAGACTCATTCACAACATGTTGTCTGCCCAAATTCTCTGACAATGACTGACCTCGATCACCTCCAGGCCTATAACTGATCGACGTCAATTCCTCATGACTGACATCAATTCCTTCCTGACCGACATCGGTCACTGTCTGACCGACATCAGTTCTTGTATTACTAACGTTGGTTCCTTCCTGACTGACATTGGTCTTTGTGTTTTCCTGCCTGTGATTATTCTTTCCCGCAAGCTCATTTTGGATCGTCACCTCATCCAATTCAACATTGCTCTGCTCAAATTGATTTAGCTTCTTGAGCTGATCACTGTACATCACCTTCTCATTGAAAACAACATCACGGCTCCTAATTATTTTATTAGTTCTTAGATTCCAAAATTGGAATCTAAAATCATCAGAGCCATAACCAATAAATGTGCACCTCATAGACTTAGCATCTAACTTCTTTCTATTTTCCTTATCAACGTGCACAAAAGCTTTAGAACCAAAAACTCTGAGAAATGAAAGATCTAAATTTTTACCTATCCAAGCCTCTTCTGGAATTCCACCATCCAGAGCTATAGAGGGTCCTTTGTTAATTAGGTAAACTACAGTATCTACAGCTTCTGCCCGAAACTATAAGGGCAAACCAGCATGCAACCTCATACACCGTGCATGCTCCAATATTGTTCTGTTCATCCTTTCAGCAACTCCATTTTTCTAAGGTGTCCTTGGAACCATCCTTTGCATGTGTATTCCATTCATATAACAATACCAATTGAACTTATAGCTGCAAAACTCACCACCATTGTTAGATCTAAGGCACTTCAATCTCCTGCCTGTTTCATTCTAAGCTAAAGCTTTCCACATCTTAAAAGTGTCAAAAACATCAGATTTCTTCTTTATGCAATAAACCCATACCTTTCTTGTAGCATCATCAATGAAGGAAATATAATACTATGATCCTCCAATAGAAGCAACATAAGTTGGTCCCCACACATCTGTGTGAACAAGCTCTAACTTGTGCTTCTTCTTTGTTGACCTAGTCTTGAGAAAACTCACTCTCTTCTGTTTCCCAAAAATATAGTGCTCACAAAAATCTAGATCTATGCTTTTCAAATCTAAAAGCTTACCTTTTGACTTAAGAATAGACATTCCCTTCTCACTCATGTGGCCAAGCCTCTAGTGCCACAACTTTGCATCTACATCTGAAGTAGATAATACAGAAAGAGAATTATCAGTAATACAATTACATAAATAGAGAGTACCTACTCTCTTACCTCTGGCCAATACAAGTGCACCCTTGGAAACCTTCCAAAATTCAACTGTGAGAGTTACTATGCAACCCTCATCATCTAAATTTCCTACAAAAATCAGATTTTGCTTTAGGATGGGAACATGCATGACATCTCTCAACACCCATGTGTTGCCATTCTACATTTTCAGCTACACTTTTCCTTTTCCAACAATTTTACAAGGCTCATCATCCCCTAAATAAACTATTCCAAAATCTCCATGGACATAGTCACTGAAATATTCTCTATTTGGGGTTGCATGGAAAGAGGCACCAAAATCTAAAACCCAAGATTCTATATTATTATGCAAAGAGAATATAAGAGCATCTTGTGCAACAATACCTGTAACTTTTGCTTCTTCTTTACCTTCATGTTGATTGTCTTCTTTAAGTTTTGACCAGCAATCTTTGCTTATATGCCCTATCTTTCCACAATTCCAGCAGGCTATCTTCCTGCCATTTTTGGATTTGGATCTACCTCTCATCTTTGACTTAGACCTTGATCTCTGATGCTTGCCCTTCTCTTTTTGCCTTCCCCTGCTTTCAAAACTTAAAGTGTTCCCTGATGTTTCCTCTATGTTTTTTCTATGAATTTATTCATTCAAGATTACACTAACAACATCATCTACTTTTAAAATATTTGAAGCAGATGCAGTATTACTAACTGCCATTACCAAGCTATGTCAGCTTTCAAGTAAAGAGCATAAGATTAATAGAGCTTTAATTTCATCATCAAAAACTATTTTGACTAAATTTAATTGATTTACAATTCCATGGAAATCATTTAGATGATTAGAAACAAATCCACCTTCCTGCATTTGCAAATTAAATAACTGCTTCATAAGATATACCTTATTTGAAGCTGAGGGTTTTTCATATAAATTTGTTAAAGTAGTCATTAACTCTACCGTTGACTTTGCCTATGATAAATTATATATCACAGTAGATGCTAGACTCAATCTTATAGATCCAAAAGCCTTTCTATCAAGAACTTCCCATTCTTCATCTTCCATGTCTGTGGGCTTCTTTGAAACCCCACCTAACGGTAAGTATAGATCTTTTTGATATGATAATCTTCTATCTGCATTCTCCAAAATTGGTAATTCTTGCCATTAAACTTCTCCATTCTCAATTTACTTTCTTCTACCATTGCTTCTCCCACTCAAACAGAAACCCCTGTGAGTGACTTGTAATCAACAAACACTAACCAGATTTGAAACACCTGTTAGTCAACTTGAGCTTTGATACCAGTTGTTGGGGATCAACCAAAAAACTTGATTACTATTATGTAAGCAAATAAACATGGAATTAAACCAGAATGATAAGTAACTAGAATCAGAAACAACAAAGAATAAGAGATACAAGAAACCACCCTAAAAACTTGTATTAAACTCTTCCAGAAGGAAATACAATGAAGAAAATCATAATTTCTTCTCACACCTCTCAGATATACAGATCTCTTTCCCTCAAGAGTTTTCTCTCTCAATTACAATCAATTCCAATAACCTGGATTGATACACATATACAATAAATATCTTGTACTATTCTCATCTGCACAAGCTATGAAGATCTATCCCTATTATATAATATTAGGAAACATGAGCTATGCATTCACAACCATTATATGCACCTCCTAATCAAGGGCTCAAAATAATCCTACTAAAGATAGAGATGTGGACTTAAGACTAACACTTAATCTTATCGTGCAAACATTCTATTCATCCATGAAAATAGACTTTCTGGACACAGGTGACTGACGTCAGTCCCTACCTATCTGCACATGATCGACGTCGACTGATCTGTAACTGACGTCGACAGCTACTAGTCGACTCCTTGCCGTCATCGGTGACTGTGTAAATCTAGCAACTTCAGCATCTACTCATCTAGTGAAATCTTTTAGCTCCACACCTCAACATAAAGTAAATAATTTTAGCTTTGGACATCTTTTCTCTTTGGAACAATAGTGGATTGCGGTTAAAACCAATCCTGGGAAGAGAAGTGAATTGGTAGAATAGATATTCCAGTTCAAAGAGATCAAAAACCTATCAAGTCTGAGTTGAATAATATTGTCACCCAATTTCCTATTAGACCATGTGTATGGGTTACCCTTTAAATCCACATCAAATAACCTTGCTTCAGTAATAAACTCACTAAGATCCAATATGTTGTCATTAAGGGAATAGATTCCCCATTTCTTTTCCCCAAGATTTAGAGGTGAGTTGAAGTCCCCTGCCACCATTTATCTCTAATTTTTAAAAGATTTCTAATATATTTCAAGTTATTACATAATTTAATACTATCATTCCTAGAGTTTGGAGCATACACACTAGTGAGGTTTCAGTTACTTTTTCTATGGATATCTTGGAAAAGAACCATGATGTGGGAGTCAGTTTCTAAGAGGGAATTGCCTACCAAAATTGTGGGATCCCAAAACACTGCTAGACCTCCTAAATAACCTATGGATTTGGTGAAACAATAAAATGATTTATCCAAAATATTAGATTTAATCTTTAAGATTTTTTATATAGACATTTTATATTCTTGAATCATTAAGATATTAGGTTTATGTTTTGTTACTAAATTTCTTACCAACCTCTATTTCCTAGGGTTGTTCAACCCCCTTATATTCCAAGAAATTATTTTCATTTATTATTACTTGGGAAGTGTCTAAGAGTCATCTATGTACCCTTTTCTACTTAATTATCTATTTCTACTTTCTTAGAACTTTGAGTCAAAGGTTTGCCTAAATTTTTTTGATCTTCTCTTACTTTCACTTTTTTCTTGTCTCTTTTCTATTGCACTACCCTCCATTATTCCTCAGTTGAATCCTTGGATATCTCAAAAAAATTCCCTTTATTTTTGGAAGAGCATGGTGAATTAGGATTAGGATTGACTTGAAAGATCTTCTAAGGTGAATAAGGGAAAACCATAGATGAAAAATTTACTTCATCTAGGATGTCCCTCAAAGGAGAAGTAGATCCAATCTTGGGCACCTTCAGATGGCCTACAAGGGAAACCAATGTAAGGGTAGCTCATGGAGGGCTAAGGATCCTCAGAGTCATGAAAGGTATAAGAATGGTAGTGTCTGAGAATTTTTTCCCCAAACTAAGATGAGCCAAAACTAGTTTAGGAGGGGGAAATGGGGGAGAATTGAGGGGGAAGGAAGGGGTGTGAGCATATGGGGGTGGGGGGGAGGGTCCTAGGCATAGGGGTTTTAACCAAGATGGGATATAGGGAAATGTGTGGTTTCTTGTTTAGAGAAAAAAAATTAATGAATGGTTCAGGACATCACAGGTTTTGTAGATTTTTGATTCCCTTTCAAACTCAATTCTTTAATTCTATATCCCATGTTTGGATTTAATCTTAATGAAGTGACTCAGGGGTTTATCAGTTGGAATGAATACACAAATGTGAGCCACCAAGAGTCTTCATCTAGATCTAGTTACGTGGTGGAAATGGGTTGGCCAAGAGCCCTGACAATCCCTAAGATAACCTTTGGTGCCCAAAATTCTAAAGGGAGCTCTATAAATCTAATCCACATGGGAATATCCTCTAAGATCAAGCTATTGAGGTTAAGACATGCCTTCTACTTTTGAAGGATAAATATATATTTACCCATGAACCAAGGACCTCCAGTGAGGATCCTTATATAGACTTTAGAATGGGTAAAGTTGAGCAAAAATAAATTCTTGGGCATAGTGGCAATGTTAATTTAACCTTTTGGTTACCACTTAAGGTTAGCCCACTTATGAAAAGAGACTATATTTAGCCTAAAGTCATTGAGTTTATCTAGAATATAGTTCGATAGAGATGAATCAATGTTTTTTATGATATAATTTGGGACCTCAAGACATACCTCATTTCTATCTCTTGAAGGAACCAGAAAGGAATCTTTTAGAGGTTTTATAAGGGGACACTCGTCAATAACCAAATCGGCCCATGAAGAAGGTCTTTTACCTTTGGTGAGATTAGTTCTTATGATTGGTGGACCCTGGCTCAATTTTGATGCATGTACCAAAGGATACTTTGTGTTATCTGATGAAATAGGATCTTCCACCAGAGTTTTCATAGACTATGTAGGATTATTGGGTAGAATCTCTCCTTCTCACCCATCGTTAGCATTCAACATTCTTGTGGTAGTCTTCCCACCCATCACCAGCTAATTATTTATCACTTTGAGTATTCGATCTAATTTTTTATTAAGACATACAAGAATATATGGATGTGTGAAGGTTATTTTTATTCTCCATATAATGGTTACTCAGTGTCCCTTTGATTAGATATAAAATCATTTATCTAGTTATAATCTTTCTTAGCACTCAATTAGGTCATATTACTCTTTTTTGTGGCTTTAGTTTTTAGGATGTATGACATCAAGGTTTTTCATTTATAATTAGCCCTAGATCCTTTATAAACAGACCTAGATCAAGTTATAGACTCAAATATGTACCATGGCATAATAGTGTATTGCATAGGCTTGATCTAGTTTCAACACATCTCGACATGCCCATTTACACCCTATATCAACATACTATTTTTGTATCAAACTTTTAATTTTTTGGTCAATCTCTTTGTATCATCTCAACTTTGTGTGATTCACCTTCATAGCAATGGAGTATTTAGCAAAAAAAAAATTGGTTCTTATTGACAGACTTGTGTTATTTCTACCATGATAGGTTTACTACTATGTTCAATGAAGGAACCTTCACATCATTGTGTTTTTTCCTACATGATGATTTTACATTGAAATGACATTTTATAATTATTATTAAAGAAATCCAATGTAAATTAGGGCATTCTGATTCCAATCCAAGGTGCATGGCATTATATAATTATCATTGAAGTGTTTCAGTGAGTAAGGCAGATGGAAATAATTCTTTGGAAGTCCTCAACCACTATTTTTTACTAAGAAGTCACTTATTCATCACTAATCTCCACCTAGAATGCAAATAGACTTGTCTTTCCAAATTTAGATTTGAATGGTACTAGATCCTACTCACCTTTAGTATTTATCTTCTTAAAGACTATTTAGTGTAGTGATGAATCATTCTTAGTTTTAATCCCACTGGCTCATTGATTATCTTGTCTTAGATTTGTATTCTCTTTCCCAATAACCATAGAAATTATTTATTTACCATCATTGGTATATGTTCAAGTCATCACCTTGGAACAATAAATGACACACAAACACTCCACCATAACCTAGATGTTATTTATTAACTATCACTTGCCAACCATCAACCTTTAATAGAGGTTTGGCTTTATATTTTTCAATTTCAAATTTGAAAAGAGTTTCAAGCTTAAAGTATCTATTTTCAAACATATTACTTAAATTTATGCTTAGATGATTTGGGTGAATTTTTTAGTAAAATTTTCACCACAAATTTCTAAAAAGGTTCAAGCCACAACATATAAATAATTTTTGCCTTACATTGTGGTGATAAATTTTTGAGGGTGGTTTTACTTTTACAAGTGATAAAAAAATTTAAAGTAGAGATGATTTATTTATGAAGGAGAGACCATTATTTAAATTTGGTGGCATATTTTTTAAAATCATCATTACAAAGGTAGGAACATATTTTCAAAGTGAGGGCAAAGTGGTCATTAGGTAGGATGTATTTTTAGTAGAGTCTAATGTCCCCTTTTAGTATACTTTGTCCTCTCTTGTGCCACTTTATATTCACTTGTGGAAGAATTTTTGGCTGTGACCAACATCCCTTTTAATGTGCATTGTATTTTTCAGCCACGTGTTGTACTCACAAGATATATTTTCTATGGTAACCAACATCTTATATAGAGGCTCTCTTTTATTTGAATTTAACTATTTTATGTCACTATTGGTTTTTCATGTCTCTAAGTATGGATTATTGTATGATTGAACCCATTAGTTCTTTGAACTACACCACCTAAAAAACTAAAATGTAGATGCACTTGCAAATGAAGGGATTTTAGAGAGTTGTTCTTAGTGACTTTCCCATTTTTTTAGATGAGGATGATATTTTATGGCTTGCATCCTTGAAAAAGGAAGAACTTTTTTTTATTTACCTTCATGTTTATGATAGTTTACAAACTCATATTGAGCATTCCACATCACCTAAAGAAGCTTGGGACATTATTTCAAAAAAAAATTGATGAGTTCCTTTCACCTCTCATTATCCCTCTTTCTTTTCTTTCCTCTTATATTGAGGATTCTTATGTTGGTGACATTATTTCTCCACTATCTTCTCTTATTTGTAAGGATGGTATTCTAGATAGTGATTTTCATGAGGACTCTTTGGCATTTCCTTGTCCTCCTATTAGTCCTTGTCTTCTTTCTATTATTAGTGAGGACACATTTTCTAAGGATGATACACTTTTACCACCTCTTCCTACTAATCTTGATGAAGATTTGATTATTGGTGGTCACTTGGATGAGGTACCTTCACCTCCTCCATCTACTAATGCACATTCTAACACAATGGTTCTTTATCCTATTTTTTATTTTGGTAATTATTAATGATATTACCCTAACAATCCCTAAGTAACCCATTGATCCTATGGCCTTTTCCTAGCACTTCAAGAAGAAAATAGGAAACTCATGATGTAGAATTATCTTGTGCACTCCCTGATTTATGGAAAAGATGCCATCATATGTTATCTATATAAAAAAATCATTAGCATAAAGCATCAGTATAATACCTCATTATGTTTTGTTATTGAATCTAGTATGCATCCACTTGATACACTTTTATAGTGTGATCTACTAGATTATAAGTAGCCCATTATTCATGTTGTTCATATTAATACAAATGATACTTTTGTGCCTACTATTTTTTAAAACTCTACACATCCCACTCTAATTCTACCTTCATATATGTCTGCTTCTTTTGAGTATCATACCACTAGATTTAGCTCCTACATGCTTCATTCCATGCGTCACATTACCAGACATGTGGGCATTGGGAAGAATTTATAGTGCATTACTTGCCCTATCCATCCTATTACATGGATTACTTGGCATGACATTGGTTATGATCCAGGTGCTTCATGTTCATTGGGATCTATTGATATAACTCTATCTTTTTTAGCTCCACTCTTCGTGAGGATATTGAGCTACATATGGGCTCTTTTATACCTTTACTCAAGCCTAAGAAACCTAAGATTACATTGGTCAAATATGATATACCTAACACTTCTTTGGATGTTACCTTACATTATTATACTATAGACTTTGCACCCACTCATATGCAATCATCTTCATCCACTATTCATGTTCATTTGGGTTGGATTTTCTTATTGTTATTAGTGGCATCAATAATGTTCTTTGAGAGGACTCTATATGCAAGGTTCCTCCACCACTCATCTTCTACAACTGCATATTGCTCTTCCTACCTTTTCATGTTCCTTGGTTATTTTAACTCCTTATTAGGTAGATGTGTTTTTTGATCCTACATATCTTAGTTCATAGATGTCATCTACTATAATTGATTACATTATGGAATTTCTTGCATCACTTGGTGATATTATTTTTGTATGGGAATTTTATTTATAGTCACACTAAGAGTCATGTAGTTTTTTTCTCCATGTTTATATGTTGCATATTAAATAGTTTACTCTTTATTTCTTGACTATCCCATCACCACCAGAGACATATTATTGAGATATTTATATTTTACCTTTAATGTTGATAGTCTCCTTTAGATTTGTTATTGAGTTTGATCTCCCTCTGAAGAGTAGCTAGTTTGGTGTAGCCTAGTGTCAAAATTTCAATGTTTTATAATGGTATTGGTTCACTTGTACATATATGTTATTGAGTCACTACACGTAGTTCATGATTATGGGGGGTTTGTGCATATACTACTTTAGGTTTTTTGCTCATTACTATCCCTTGGCACACCAAATTTTATTTTAGAGGCATTTTATTGAGTGCATCTTTTATTTGATGGGATTCAATCCATTGAGTGCACCTACTGTAGGTTTGTGTTGATATTTTGATTCATTATTCTTAGTATTCCTTGTAGCATATGCCCTCTTCTTCAATCTCATTTTGGTTCTACTAGTTTTTGGGTACCTTATGGCGATATATTTCATCCATGATAACTCTTTTTCCCTAGTTTATGAATAGTGTTTATTATAAAATGAGCCTCATACAAAGTACTAATTCTTATTTTGACTTGATGGTTAGAGCCATACAACATCCATGTATTCCAATAAGATGGGTTGGTTACCATAGGGACACTTTGTATTTCATTATGATTTGTACATAATTACCTGATCAGACCTAGTTGTTGGGACCCATTCAGTCTCTTTGATTTCTCTTTTCTCACTCCATACTTTGTACTTAAGGGAGGGTGTTGGAGTGATCATGTTCACACTTGATAGTGGATTGATTTATTTCCAAACCAATTTAGTTTTAGTTGTGTTTACACCCACTCATAGAGTTAAGATTGATTTAGATTTTTTTTTTTATTGGATTGTTTTATTTATGTGCATGAATAATATTTTGTTGTGAACTTATTTAAGATAATCTACCTATGTTTGGTTTGATTACAACAACCAAGTTATTGTTGTGAAACCAAATCCTTTGCCTATTTATTAAACACTCCTTGTGTTTCTCCTATGTGCCTGAGAAATAAATATCTAGATTATATATTAATTATTCATAGATAATAAATGGAGACTCTTTTATGCATAATATTTGTCTAATTATTATGTTCATAATGTTTTTCTTCTTCATGGTAATGGTGTGTAGGAGTGATCCTGCGATTGCATGAGTGCATATAACACTATGATAGATAATGCTTTTTTGATTCTTGAATGTAATATTTCTAGATTTAACTCAAATATTTGAAGAAATGGAGATGGATTAGGATGCTTGATAATGGCTTGGAGATCAAATTGACATCACTATTACACCAAAATACTTAGTTTATATTTGCATGGGGTTGTGCAAGTTTAAATAAATTATGATGGACAAATAGAGGGATAGATTTGATCCAAGGTGGAATTAAGTCAATGGTGGATAAATATTTATAGGGATTTAAAATTCATAGTGGAGGATTAAGTAATTAATGAGCTAAGGGATTAAAAAATACTTATAAATTACTAGAAGAGATGATGTGGATATCTATGAATCTTTAAAATTCTCTAGATTCCATTAGCCTAGTTAATAATAATTAGAATAGGATTAGTAAGCAGAGGTAGGTAGGATTTAGGAATTTAAAATTCCTAAAAAAGATGGTGCAAGGTTCTAGGTAGATTAGAGATTTCTAGAAGAATTTTAGGATAATAAATTGTGATTAGATGAGGATTAGTGGGACGATTTATAGGATAATTTAGTGAGGGTAAGTGTGTTTCTAATTAAAAATACCAAAATAATATAGTGTTATGTTATTAGGTTAATTTTGGTGTCATAAGGGAATAATAATATAATTAATTAGCATGAGATGAGGGTAAGGTTAGTATGTGATTTTAGACTAGTGACTAGAAATTGTTAGACTAAATAATATGAGATTAAGATGAATTATGATTTGATTTATTAACAGAGGTTCCTAAAGCATCATATCATGTTAAAAACAAGGATAGATGTGAGATAATTCATGTACATAGAATAGTTTATCATAAAATACAAAAAATTGGATGACACAAATGTAAGATGCATTAATTATTCTACATTATTGAGCAATTTAAGAACCAGTATTGTATAAACTGAAATAATGCATTCAGAATAGTTTAGATAGAAAGTAACCAAGACATTACACATGAGATCATACACAAGGAACATAACAAGAAATCATACAGGTAACTAAACCCACATAATCTCTATTGATCTCTTATAAAAGTGGAACCCTCTTCTCACAAATAAAAGTGGAACCCTCTTCTCACAAATAAAAGTATATATAGATGTTTCCAATAGATGACTATTCATCCTCTTCTCATACTTGGCACCAAAAGTAGAGTCTCTTCATATTATAGCTTATTAGAATTTATGAAGGTAAGACAAAATAGGCTATACAATGATAAAATGAGTGCATAATGCATGAATATTAGACAAATATCTTGTAAAACTTTACAATCCACATTCTTCTACCAACACTTTCCCAAACTTAAAAGGTTGTCTTATCCTGAGACGTTGTTCTAGGATCTTTGAGAATGCATAAGTTATAGGGATATGAATAAATGGTTGTACTAGTAAGATCCACAATAATCGCTCAAGGCACCATTTCTAGTTCTCACCTCTTGCATACTACATAGTTGCCCTTTCAGATTTTCAACTAAGTAGTGTACCAACCTACCACCCTTTATGAGTTTTTAATAAAATAGAATAACTAGGTGGCTAAATTTTTAGGTTTTCAACTATCCTGGCCCCACTTATCTTACTAAGTCTTTGCCAATAAAAAATTATCAAAATGTGTACTCTGCATAGTACTTAACTCAAAGGTGGTGGCATGGATTCATATAAAGTTTGAACAGAAGAGTCCTTAGACTAGGATTGAGTAAATTTACACTATGTGATAATCTACTAGAAATTTCAAGGTGGCCTATAGGCAGTTGTATTCAAAATCTACATGATTAAGTTGGTGAAAGGAGTCAGTTCTATTTTATATGTATTCCAATCTAAAATTACTTATCGTATCAATCATAGTAGGGTGTGTAATGGATAATAATAGCTAATGATATGATTTATTTATACATCATCAATGATGCTCAATGTGACCTTGGTGTTTACAACCCATATCTAAATCTCTTGACTTAGCTACTCCATTATGTCTATGTGTCTTTGAGCTTTGAGGTTGATGAAAGAATTGTGGAATAGTTGGCTCTGCTATTCCAAAAGGTTGTCACACATATTATCCCTAATAATTTAATTTTTCTTGGAGTGATCCATCCTTATCCTCCATAGTTGTAGTGTGGCTTTCCATGGTTACTTTAGTTATGGCAGCCTTTACAAAGTTCATGATGGAACTGGCTAATGTAGTATCTAACTATTTTTTTAATCAAGCAAGTTATGTGTGATCTATTGGGCTTGAACTCTAGTAGTATTGAGTATACCTTGGTACTCCTTCAAAAGAGTGATGAGTGTGTCAGCCTCAACTTTGAAATCTTGCTCAATGCTCCCAATGCATGTAATGTCTACACTATACACTAATCTTTTGTTAACTCAGAGATAAGTGTCTTAAGTCTACATTGGTCAGACATTACTTGGTCCTGATTACTTGAGTGACCAAATTTGGAAAATTATCCTAGATGATTTTTTAATTTTCCTATAGTTGGGTCTATAACTTAATGTTCTCAACCTTAGTTTGATCAACCTACTAGTCCAGTAAGGTAGCCTTTTATGTAATGGACTCCTAGAATGCCACAGTGCCTCCAACTACTTTGTCAATGGTAACATGGAAACATCTAATGATTCTTCTTATTAAATTGGTAAGGCTACCAAATTTCCTATAGTAACTAAGAGATTAGTTCATGGCATGGTTATAATTAGAAGGGAAAATGTGGTGCATCGATCATCCATAGTTAGAATGTCCTAAAGCTAGACTCTTCTTAAAGGCAAGGTTGAATGTTGTTCACTTGTTATAGTTGTGGATTTATATTTTTATTGCAATAAATGATCCAACCCATCTTATTTTTATTATTTAGGCACTTGTTATTATTGTTCCTTAGCATCTTATCTAGTATTTAATGGTTTCACAACATCTCCATCATATTTTATCTTTGCTTTCTTCACTGCTTTTTAGTTTAGCTCTTCTTCCTTAGATTTTTTTTTCTATTCTTATTCCTCTTCTTTCTTATTTTCATATTCCTTCACTTGCTTCTTCTATGTATTCTCTTTTTACTTTTTATTCTCTCCAAGAATAGTAGCCTTGTCTTATTTAGCTTTGACCTAGACTTGTGCCTCTAGATCATCCTGCACCTTAACTACATGCACTTATTCTTCCTATGTTTGATCCTACTATTTATGCAAGGATTCAACTTCTTATTCTTTTTTCTTCCTTACAACTTCATCAGCTTAATGTTGAGCGAGAGTGGAATCTTCTAGAGCCTTATTTATATATGCCTCTACATATTCTTATTACTTGGCTTATTATGCCTTAGCCTTGAGTGTGAGCATAGCCTCTTTATTCCTTTGCTCTTTATTCATGATTTTTTGATGTGCCTCCTACACCTTATTTATTGCATGGGTAGCTTCTTGTGCCTTCCTTGATTCCCTTTTATCCTATTGACATTGAACTTTTATATCATGGGCCTTTTGCTTATCCTTGGCTTCCTCAACTTGGTGGCATACTTGCTTAACTTGTTGATGTTGAGCCTACTCATTCTATCACTTATTTTATTCTTGATATACTCATCATTATACTATGAGAGCTACTTCCTCCCATTAAGCCTTTTGCTCTTCAGTTGTAGGCTAATTTGGTAATATCTCTTCGATATTAGGGTCTTACTTTATGGGTGGTGAATCACTCAACTAGATAATAGATCTAGAAACAGATGCTTTCTTCCACCCTAAAATAACCAACCTAGATTTAGTTGGTGATGAAGTTGATGAAAGAGAAGGTTGCACTTCTTACACAACGAATTCCCTATGAAATGTGTGTTCTTTGAGAGTAGGAGAAACCCTAGCCTCTCATCGAGTTCTAGGTCTATGCACTAGAGTCTCATATAGACTATCGAGTAGTAGAGAAAATGTGTCAATGGATACAAAAGTGGTATAAGGTTGTTGATCAAAGAGTTCAGCGATTTTTTACATTTGTTCAACCTCTTCACACATGGTGTTAACAAAAATGGATATCAGGTATGGTGGTATTTCCACCCAAAGGCTTAGAGGGACCTTCTTACACACTTGAATGATGTGCACTACCTTCCATAATAAGAACTCCTTCTCCTCCTCCTCATATAATTTGCCTACCATATCTTCAAACATTACCTGATAGACCTCTTACTTTTCATCCCCTATTTGAGGTAGGTCATAGGATATTACAATATATTATACCTTGTGGTAATCTAGATAATTTTTTTCACTCCTCATCTTGAACTTTAATGGAGGTAATGGTTGTTATTATATAGAGATATTGTTCTTTCCTTTATGCTACTATGAGGTTATGGCTTCTAGTTGTAGTTATGTTGAAGGAACTATTGCATGAGGTGGTGTATATTGAAGAGGTTTCACATGCTTAGATACATATTTTTTTTTATTAGTGACCTTGGCATATGTCATAGCCATGGTAATAAAATATGGCAAGGGTCCAAATGGTGATTGAGGTAACTCATGTATATGAATCAGGATGCCTTTTGGAAGCAAAATGACAACATATTATCCCAAGTACTCCATGATGTCTAATAGCACCCATGGGTGTGTATAAATAAGCTTCAAACACCCCTCCCAGTATTTCATGAACTTACCCTCATGAGTTAGGGAACCATACTCAGGTGTCCATATTATTTCACTCAAATTTTACTATTATTTTAAAGAAGGTAGTAAAACTAGAAATATGGGTTGTGGTAAAAATACCTGATAAAAGTGCATGCATTGAATCAAAAGATTATGATAAACTCCTCTTTGGTTGGGGAGGAAAACCTATAGATAAAAAATCACTAAAGCAAACTCATTTGTTAAACAGATAATTAGGTGGCTTGCCTAGCATCAGCTAGATCTTGAAAGCATGGGCTTCTTTAGGGGTTGTCAATCTATTATGTTTAAGAAATCAAGTTGATAAGCTATAAATGAGGTATTTGCATCAATAATCATAAGGTATTGAAATTTAATACAAAAAAACTTGTTATAAAATTAGATTAAAAATTATCTAGTTAGTGATAGACTAATTAATACTAGTGCTAATAGGTTAGGATATGGCTCAGAAAATCAAAAAGGGGACTGCAAGTGGTTAGAGGCACAAAAAATTAGATTTAGTTAGGTGTAAGAGGGTCAAATTAGCTTTCTATTTCTTTTTTCTACCATAGTTGGCCATCAATTATTAGGGTAACCATCGGTAGTTAGGTCTGACCATCAATGATTAGGTTTGATCATTGATAATTAACTATCCAAACTTTAGGCTTCTCAACAGTTGATGATGGGACTCAAAAAATGAATTTTGGGAATTTGTTGCTAGGTCTACTAATTATAAAAGGGATGAAAATAGATAAATGATAGTAATCAAATACTTGACTCATCAAAAATGGGTTGATTGATTGATAGATGTTATCAATTTAAAGGTGGAATCTAGTTTGATTCTAGTAGAATGATGATGTTTGTAAACCTAATCTAAGAGGTAATGACAAATTGGCTCTCCAAAATAGATTTTTGATGACATTTGATAATGTTGTATGACCTTTAATAATAAACTCTAAGTACTTGAGCTCTTGATAATAGTTGTAAATGGATTGAACTCTTACTACTTGTTTCTATTCAAATTCCGCTTTCTATATTCAAAGGAGAGTTAAGAAACTAAGAGATGGTCAAGGCTTGTATGTACCTGGATATAGTCTGTGCACCATAATCCAGATGCTGTGAGAACTCCTCTTTGGCTGTGGAGGAATGACACCTGCAAAGAAAAGAGACTTGGACAAAAGAAGGCGTTAGATGGATAGATGGTGGGTTGCCAAGCAAAAGCCTGTTCCTTGAAGTATGAAAACTTCCTTAAGGGAGGTCAACCCACTATTTGATAAAAGATGTCTAATAAATAGCAGAATGTTAAAGTAATGATAAAAGACTAAAAAGCAAAAAGGAAGCAAAGGCTTACCTGAAAGATGCTGTCGGACTGGTCACAGTCGCCGATGTCGGTGGTCCTACCGGCGTCAGTTGATCAAAGTGCCGACGTCGGTTAGTTTGCCGATGTCGGTGGGGGAAGGGACCGGCGTCAGTCAGGGCAGTAGGCTTGAATGGGGTCTGGTCAATGCTGTGGTCTGTGGACAGGTTCTGGTCAGGGTCTGGGTTTGTTTGAGTGGTCTGAGACAAAGTTTTGGGCCTAGTTGAATGGTCTGAAAGAGTCTTGTTTTAGGCTTGGTTGAATGGTCTAAGATCTAGGTCTGAGAATCTGGTTGAATGGGCAGAGTATATGGTCCGACAGAGGACAGAGGCAATAGGGAGATGGGATTTAGGTCTGGTCTGGTCTAGGGAGATAGAAGTGTTGAAGGGGGGAGATATTCCCTGAAATCTATAATTCCAAAGACAATGAAAACATAGACAGTATACATACCTGTGCCTGCCAGAAGAGTGTTGTTCATGTCGTACATGTTGTTGGTGATATTGGTGTGAAAGGCATATTGTTGATGTAGAAGTCTGATGCAGAATACCTATTGCTACACCTGAGGGAGAGAGTGAGAGGCTTGGCTGAGAGATTAGCAGATTGGTGGATGGTCGAAGACTCCAAATTCTAGATTCGTGATTAGCTCCTGAGATGCAGAGTTTGATTAGAATTTTTGATTTTTTGTGATTTTAGGCGAGAAATTGTGATTAGCTGATTTGCCTTGGAAGAGGTTAGATGTCAATTTAAGTAAACTGACGTCGGCGATCCTGCCGGCGTCGGTCGACAGTTGACCGATGTCGGCAGGTGTAGAATGCAGTAAAAAGCCCAACAACCTGTTCTACATCCGCCAAGTGCATAATCAGTTGGAGATTGTCAAAGGTAAGGATAAAGATGCACGAGAGTTTGTTAGACGGTTAGAGAGGAGTAGGAATAGGTCTTGGGTGAGTCATAGGAAGAGAATTAGTCCAAGGTGAGGTGTCCTAGGTGAGGTGTCATGAGTGATGTGTCCAAGGAGGGGGGGGTTAATTCAAAATAAGTTTATTATTTTAAATTAGTAATTGCATGGGTTAGGAATGGACCAAAAGGGGGGGAAAAGACCAAAGTTAGACATGATTTAGGTGTCTACATTTGCCCCTTTTTGTCTTGTTGGTTGTTCTAGATGAATTGCAAGACAAAAACAGGAGTTGGTTTCCCCAAGTGTGGGATGATGTGGATTTCCCCGAGGTATGGATGAGGTATTCCCCCCTCAAAGCGGGAGTCGAGGGAAGGGAACCTGATGTCAGGTGCTGATTTGACAAAAGGTGGATGAGAAGGAGAGTGAGGGTGAATGCTTCAAAAGTCATGATTGTGCGCATACCACTTCACAGGACGGGTAGGTCAAATGGTCGCAGTCAAAAGGTCGAGGAGTGCCAAAATTGAAATAACTGGGCCCCAGCATTAGTCGTAGCTGATCGAGTTATTCAATCTAAGCTGCAGCTCCAAATGGTCATCGTGTTCTAAGTATCCCAAGCTCAAGAAGTGCTCCTAGAAACACAAAAAAGTCACAAGTAGTGCAGATCAATTGGCTTGCGATCCTATACTTGTGAGGGTCCAAAAATAAGGTCTGCGAACAATTTTGCTATCTAATCGTGAGGTAGCATGAGTGTAAACAAAACCAAGACAGAGTTGCCTCAGAAATGGTCAGGGTCTAAGGAGATAGGCGTGATCTCCATGGTCGTTGGTCGGGTTGAGATATAAGTGATCTCAAATGTGCCCCATGAGGAGTCAGAAATGACTTTGACATTGGCAGGGCTGGTTGATTGGTCATGATGAGAGATGAAAGGTTGATGTTTAGAGAGAGACAAATGAGCAGATAGGATGGACAAAGGAATGGCTGAGCTAACCTCAGAAGACTGAGTGTTGCCTACATAGCCCTTGTGTGAAGGGCCAGCCTTTTCCAAATGGTGTATTATGTAACATTAGTTGAGGGGTCTTTCATCCCTAGCAATTTTCCATATTCGTGATGGATGTATGCTAAAAATGAATTGAGGTCTATTTATGCTTGAGCAAGTATTGGTTTATGCTTAACATTAATTGTGTCGGGTCGATAGTTTCCATGTGTATTGGTGTCCATAGAAACTATGTGAATGGTCTAGGTCATGTCAATGGTCTGAAAGTGTTTGATTGGTGTAGTTTGAGTTTGGTTGGATAGATAATGATTTGGTTGGATGTGTGACAAAAATGTGTCAAAAGTGAAAGGTGAATTGCTCTTTCATTGATAAGGACCAGAATGAGAGCATGGATAGGGGTTGTTTAGAAACAAAATACCCGTTCATGCATTGCATCGTTGACCAGTGGTTGTGTTAGAGAAGTAAACAAATCACTTGACGTTAAGTGAGCTCGAAATCCCTTGAGTGTGTAGGGGTGATAGGATTGATAATGAGATGGAAGGGGGAACCCTGTTTGGCAGGAACAACTTTGCCCCTTTTATAGGTGACCCCGAGAATGACTATAGACAAGTCCATGACTCTAAAGTTTTGTTAGTCAATTTTTTTTTTTGGAAGGCAGACTGATCGATGCGGGAAGCCTGCGATGGGATATTGTCTTGCTTTTTGGTCATGTCGTGAAGCTGATCAATGTGGGAAGCCTTAGAGATAGTGCTGTGTATGTGGCAAAATTGAGGCATAGCCATCCTTCGAGGGAGTGGTCTATATTCTGCTTTTTATGTTTTTGATACGACTTTGGCCTAGCTGTCCTTCAAGGGAGCAGTCTAGTAAATACAATAATGATGATGCAGCTGTCCTTCAAGGGAGCAGTCTACATTTATTGTTTTATGACCATGGAATATGCATCCCATTTTGATATATATATTTGATTGATTGTATTGACTGGACTTTTGGTCATGGACTTGACTATAGAGGTTTAGAGGGTTTCCCTTTTATTAGGATGAAGCGTTCATGCTTGCCAAAAAGGTTAGGATTGAGGGTTGAAGGGAATAGGAATGACAATGATAGGGATTGCTCAAGGGATGAGCTCAAGTTAAACATCAAATGAATAATTATTTGACTAACAGTAGACTGGTCAAAGAGGCAAGACATAAAAGGGGCTTAGGTTCTGACAAAGTCTTGACCCATGCTGGTGTTATGATGCAAGGTTCAAGTCAATTGGGAGCAAACTTGCCCCATTTGCTTCATTCCAAATTGGTCACAATAATTAATGACGGTTTGAAGAAGTGATAAGTGTTTAGTTGGGTGATGTTTGATAATTGAAGTTTGGTCGAGGTGTGGTTGATGCTGGTCGGAGTCATGATAAAAAAGGTTGGTTGATGATTGGACTATGTATGGTCGAGGTTTAGTCGAGGTCATGATCGATGTCATGGTCGAAGGCTTGGTTGAATGTTTGGGTGACTATTTGGTCGAGGTCATGATAAGGTTGGATTCCCCCAGTTGCTTAGGGAGAACGTTGGATAGATTAGTCAATGTCAGTTGAGGCTTAGTGGTCAAATGGACTGTGTTAATGTCAAATAATGGGGTCAAAGGCGGTAAAGGGACCATAATCTGGCATGGAGATCTCGATTTAGGTGATGAGGTTTGAGAGGCATGGGTTGGCATTGATAATTTGTTGGAGTGGTTAAGAGGGTCCTTGATGAGAAGGGAATCCTTTCTCCATTGTTGACGAATGAAAGCTTTGAGAGTGCAACAACGCTCAGTGTCATGTCCCAGAGTGTGATGATAATGACAGAATTTAGAGTTGTTGAACCAAGAGGGTTTTGATCTGAGAGTTGATGAGTGGGGCAGCGAGGAAGGTTTGTTGATGATGTGGTTGAGAAGAAGGGTGTCATTTCCCAGACATTGGCGAATGAAAACCTTGAGGGCACAACAATGCTCAGTGTCATGTCCAAGCATGCGATGATACGCACAAATGCAAGTGTCGTCAAACCAGGGTGGTTTTGGTCTGAGAGATTGATATGGTTTAAGAGGCGGGAGATAGATGCGAGAGGACTACAACAATTGCCGTAATAGCAAAGCATAAGAACCTGCTAACGGGTCTGGATGTTTTGTCGCAGTGGGGATTGATGACTTTGGTTTGGGATGTGTAAGAGTCATAGGTTGATGGTTTGGAAGAGATATATGTCTGAGGGGGTGAGGGAGTAATGGAGGCAACTTGCCTCTGTGAAGTATGGGAGTAGGAAGAACTCTTATTAAAGTGGATGGATGCGGGCCCAAGATTGAAGGTAATGAGGAAGGTGGGGGAGGAGTCTTCCAGCATGGTTTAGTGGCCTTCTTTGATATGGTTTGAGGGCCATTATTTCGAGAGGCAAGGTTAGATGTGGGGCGAACACCAAGAGGTTTAATCTCTTTTGGTAAGGTGGGCGCTTGTGCGGGTTTGGGCTTAGATGTGGATGGAGGTGAGTGAGATGTAACAATCTCAGGCAAAAGGCAAGAGGAAACCGTGACTGGGTCTTCTTCGGTCAAAATGAGTGGAGAGACTGGGTCTTCTCTTGGTGGAGAAGAAATAGGAGAGTGCGGCTCCTCAAGAGGGTAGGAGGCAGGGATGATCGTGCCTTCTGCTTGTGCTTGAGGAATAGGCAAGGTAAGGTCTTTGGATGAAGGTAAGGCTAATGGCATAGGCATGGTCAAGGTGTCCTCTAATATGAGAAAGGTAGATGGAGGACTAATAGGAGAAGAAGGTTCTTCATCCTATGAGGGAGGAGGTTGGTCAAGGACAAGAGGCAAAATAGTGTTGATTGTGTGAATATTATGGTCATGAGAGTCATTAGTCGTGGTTTGGATGTTGTTTTGAGTAGGTGGATGGTTTGGAAATGGTTTTTTGAAGATGTCGATGTTTTGATTTGGCGGGGCATTTGGGTTATCTAAAATAAGATCCCCCTTGTTGATCATGTCTTGAATGATGTTCTTGAAGGTTCGGCAATTGTCGATGTCATGGCCGTGGACGCGATGAAAGTGACAGAAGTCGGCCTCCCTATACCATGTAGGGAAGGATTTCGAAAGGTCGAATTGAGGTGGTCGGATTGGAGGGAGATTGAGGACCCCCTGCTTGAGTAGTTTTTCCAAAATGAAAGCGTATGATTCTCCAAGTGGAGTGTATGAACGCTGGATGTACCGTTGTTGGAATTGTTTGGTGATGCTTGGAGATGTAGAAGGTTGAGAGTAATTAGTTGTCATCGATGATGGTGATCTAATGACCACAGTGTTGGCCACTCCTTTGGGTTTGGAGTTGGCAGAAGAAGAAGGTCTGGAAGAAGAATGGTCATTGGTTTTTGCGTTGGTATTACGCAATTTGACCTTATCCTCTTCAAGGGCGCGGAGTTCAAGCTTTCGAGCCATGGTGAAAGCTTCATCGAAAGTGTGGAATGTCTGAATCCACAAGGTAGGAGAGATGTGCCTTGCACATGCTCGAGAAAAGAGCTCGATGAGCTTAAGTTGAGGTAAGGAGAAAGAGAGCTGGTTAATCAAGCCTCTCCAACGGGTGACAAAATTGACTATTGATTCATCGTTGAATTGCCTGATGGAGTAAAGGTCTGTGATTGAGACTTGTTTGGTGATGTTGATAGAAAAATGGTCAAGAAATAATTGGGCAAGTTAAATGAATGAAAAGATAGAATGTCTGGCAAGAGAGCTATACCAGTCAAGGGCGGAGCCAGAAAGGGACATAGGGAACGTGCGTAAAAGTAACGCATCGTCATGGGCAATAAGATAGCAGGCATGTCTGAATGCCCATAGATGTTGTTGCGGGTCCTCCTTACTCTAAAAGTGAGTGAATTTAGGAATCTCCCATTGGTTGGGGTATGGTCAGATAGGGACCGAAGGATGAATGGGCTCGTTGCAAATTTGCTCATACGAGAGAGCATTGCGTGAACCAGAGATAGACGTCTCGAGACTGGACATTTTATCCATCAGAATTTTAATGACGTCTACTGACGGATTGGCAGATGGAGCACCCCCTAGGTTGTAGGGCACTTGAAAGAGGCTAGAGGAGGCATACGACGTAGTCGGTTGTACCGATAAGGAGGCAACGTATGGATGACTAGTCGCAGGGACATAAGTGGAGGCCAAAAGTGGTTGAGTTATGAAGGTCAAGGGTATAAGTTGACTAGATACCACTAAGGGTGGTTGCATGATGTCACTGGTAGAAGGATAGGTTGGCACTCCTGCATTCATGGGTGCAAGAGTGTGAGGGGTCAAGACAATCAAGTTCTGGTATGATGTAGAACTTGGTTGAATTGCGTGTGGTTGAGGGGGTAATGGAACCCCGATGGAGGTTGGTCTAAAAATGGATGGGGAGGCCAAACTTTGCATATTAGCCATGGTCGGGTTAATGGTTGAGGTGAAAGGTTGAGTTATAAAGGGTTGGGTGGCAAATGGTGTCAATGTCATCGCCATGTCACCCAAAAGGTCTCGCGTTGGGTTTCTTGCGAGATAGTTTTGGAGGGCTGCAGTATTGAGGTCCAAGAATCTTTCAAAATCTTGGTCCCCTTCAGGGATGATGGGAATCTAAGTCAGGGTCGGTCCTATAGGAGTTCTTTCAGTCTCCGAGTGGAACTCCATGATAGGATTGGTTAGGGATGAGAGAGCGTGGTCAAGAAGAGGGTCAGGTTCCAGAAACTATGTGTTTTCAGTTTCAAAAACTCAGAATGAGGTTTTGGCAGAAAAAGGGGTCGGGTTTTAAGTTGCTGTTTTGAAAAAGGGGACTGTGACAGTGACTGACGTCAGTTTAAATATTGATGTCGGTTATATCAGGTGGCCGATGTCGGCCAGAAAACCAATGCCGGTGAGGAAAGATGGCCGATGACGGTCACTGTGGTTTTCCAGAAACTCAAAAAAAAAGTTTTTGGAAATAAAGAAGATGTCCTTACCAGCTCAAAAAAGACAGATAAAAATAGAAAATATGATGATGACAGACAGATCCTAGCGTGAAATCCTAAGAATCAACTTTAGAATCCTGTGGCTTATGCCTTAATGTGATGTTTGAGGAAGTTGGTTGTAAGAAGGGTCTTAGAAGAGGCAGTCTAAAGATGGTTTCAGGTATGTTTAGGCACTCAAGAAGTCTGTATTAGGTTCGGTACGTGGCCTGGTGCTAAGGAGCAAGCTCCCCTCACTTCACGACTCCAGTGGTTAGCTAGTCTCGCTTAGCCAAAATATACCTTGCCTAGAGATTAGCCTCTGCCAGAGAACGGAGTGGGCTTTCCCCTTGGTGATGAAATCCAAGTAAGATTTCCAGGTAGGGGTAAGGTATCCACTGGGGGATGAAATCCCAGTCGGGCCTTGTCTCAAGTGAGTTTTATGTTTGTTTTAGTGCATGTGGTTTAGGTTGTGTAACATCAAGTGATCTACGATTTATTCAATATGCGGACTAATTACTAAGTGTGGTCTAAGAAATGCAAGCACAAGTAGAAATGCAATGCAATAAGTTTTAAACCCAAGTCAAAATGTTAATTTGGAATGAAACAAGTTGAGAAAGGGTGAAGAAAATGATTTTGGACTAGTCTAGAAATGCAAGAAAGGACAAGGAAAAGTTATTTTTATTCTTGCTTATAATGTCATTTGAAAAAGATGAAGGAGGTGAAAAGGAAGAAGCCTAATGCACCCTATATGAAAAAAGAAGGAAAGGAACCCAAGGAAGGCCCTTAAATGTCCCACCGGGCGTGCCAGAATGTTTCTATTCAAATTTCGCTTTCTATATTCAAAGGAGAGTTAAGAAACTAAGAGATGGTCAAGGCTTGTATGTACTTGGATATAGTTTGCGCACCGTAATCTAGACGCTGTGAGAACTCCTCTTTGGCTATGGAGGAATGACACCTGCAAAGAAAAGAGACTTGGACAAAAGAAGGCGTTAGATGGATAGATGGTGGGTTGCCAAGCAAAAGCCTATTCCTTGAAGTATGAAAACTTCCTTAAGGGAGGTCAACCCACTATTTGATAAAAGATGTCTAATAAATAGCAGAATGTTAAAGTAATGATAAAAGACTAAAAAAGCAAAAGGGAAGCAAAGGCTTACCTGAAAGATGCTGTCGGACTGGTCACAGTCACTGACGTCGATGGTCCTACCAGCGTCAGTTGATCAAAGTGCTGACGTCGGTTAGTTTGCCGACATCGGTGGGGGAAGGGACCGGCGTCGGTCAGGGCAGTAGGCTTGAACGGGGTCTGGTCGATGCTGTGGTATGTGGATAGGTTTTGGTCAGGGTCTGGGTTTGTTTGAGTGGTCTGAGACAAAGTTTTGGGCCTGGTTGAATGGTCTGAAAGAGTCTTGTTTTAGGCTTGGTTGAATGGTCTAAGATCTGGGTCTGAGAATCTGGTTGAATGGGCAGAGTATATGGTCCGACAGAGGACAGAGGCAATAGGGAGATGGGATTCAGGTCTGGTCTAGTCTAGGGAGATAGAAGTGTTTAAGGGGGGAGATATTCCCTGAAAGCTATAATTCCAAAGACAATGAAAACACAGACAGTATACATACCTGTGCCTGCCGGAAGAGTGTTGTTGATGTCATACCCGTTGTTGGTGCTGCTGGTGTGAAAGACCTGTTGCTGATGTAGAAGTCTGATGTAGAATACCTGTTGCTGCACCTGAGGGAGAGAGTGAGAGGCTTGGCTGAGAGATTAGCAGATTGGTGGATGGTCGAAGACTCCAAATTCTAGATTCGTGATTAGCTCTCGAGATGCAGAGTTTGATTAGAATTTTTGATTTTTTGTGATTTTAGGCGAGAAATTGCGATTAGCTAATTCGCCTTAGAAGAGGTTAGACGCCAGTTTAAGTAAACCGACGTCGGCGATCCCACCAACATTGACTGATAGTTGATCGACGTCGGTAGGTGCAGAACGCAGTAAAAAGCCCAGCAACCTGTTCTACATCCGCCAAGTGCATAATCGGTTGGAGATTGTCGAAGGTAAGGATAAAGACGCACAAGAGTTTGTTAGGCGGTTAGAGAGGAGTAGGAATAGGTCTTGGGTGAGTCATAGGAAGAGAATTAGTCCAAGGTGAGGTGTCCTAGGTGAGGTGTCATGAGTGATGTGTCCAAGGAGGGGGGGTTAATTCAAAATAAGTTTATTATTTTAAATTAGTAATTGCATGGGTTAGGAATGGAGCAAAAGGGGGGGAAAAGAACAAAGTTAGACACGATTTAGGTGTCTACACTACTCTCTTCTTCTGATAAGGAAGGGCTAGGGCTGAAGTAGAAGTATAAGAGGTTCTTCCAATTATAAATTACTCATGCAAGGTCTCATGAGAGGATTTGTACAACTTATATTTAGAAAAGGTAAGTGGGTATTTTCTAGTGTTTGCATTCTTTTTTGCATGAAAAAACTAGATGGTTTGGATCGACTGTCAATGGTTACCCTGATCATTGATAGTTAGGTGACCATCAATGCTTATCATGACCATCAATGGTCAAGGCCATCAATCAGAAGTAGCCAAAAAGGGTGATTTTAAGCTTGATCAATTAAATAAAAGTGGTTTTTGGTTTATTTAGAGGATCCATGGATTTTTTTTTAGGGGTTTAGCAGTCATAATCCAAATGTGTAGGATTTTGGTGTCTATATTTTGCCCATTTTTTTATGTGGCTTAAATCGATAAGCTACAAAACAAAAATAAAAGCTGGGTGAAGTCAAGGCTACCCCAAGTTTAGGAAGAGGTGTTCCCCCTCAAACCAAGAAGTGATGAGATAAAATAGAATTAGGTTAGGGTTTGATAAATGGTTAGGTATGGTGATAAGGTGGTCATTTGTAATGTAGAATTAGTGTGCAAAATGTAATGAAGTATGAGAGTCAAAATTGCACAAAGGATGAAAGTTGCCAATAGTTAAAAATATATTGAAGACAAGTGACAAATGTAACATAAAACTACTATAGGCATGGTAGTGGGATACACCTATTAGTGTCTAAAGTAGGTCCAATGTGTCCATGGGAAAATACTAATAGTTTGAGTGTCATGGGTATTCAAAGGAGGAAGTGTTCTCAAGAAGACACAAATGCTCAAGTCAGTACACTAGGTGGTGAAAATTTTGTATAGGTAACATGGAAAAGTTGGTTGGTTCATTCAAAAGAGCCAAACCATAGGGATTATAAATCATTCAAAAAACCAAGGCAAAAAATGATCAATGTTGAGGTGGATGTGGGCAAAGGGTTGGTGGTGGGTGGTTACGATCGAGTTGACTTTATATGCACTAGTCAAGTAGATGTTTCCTACATAGATGAGGGGATGAAATACCATACCTCATCTTTAGGCCAAATGTAGTTCTTGTCAAAAATGTGGTATATTTTCATGGGTAAGGTAGGTATTGAAAATAGGTAGTAAAAAATAGGATGTGAATGAATGTCTCATGGTAGGGTAGTTGTAAAGTTAGATCTGACCATCGATGGTTAGGGTTGATGGTCAGGGTCAAAACCCTAAAAGCCAAAATGGATAAAAAGTGAAAGCAAAAATTCATTGTTACTTTTTACATTTTACCTCTAAAAGTTATGTTAGAGTGGTTGACAACTGTGTTATTTTGTACCAAGGGTTGATCGAGTGGATTTTAGGGTGGGAAGTTATGATTGGTTGAATTGGTGCTTTGATGATTGACCAAGATGGATGGTGGATGAGGTCATGGCCAAATAGAGGGATATGGGCTTCACCCATGGCATAGGTCATGGAATGAGGTAGGGAGCTTGTGTCTTTATGCTAGTGTGGTAGATTTATGTATTTATGTATTATGAAATGGTAATTTGATAAGAGGATTTGGTGAATGTTTAGGTTAAATTATTAGGGTTTGGACCTATGAATGCCCTAGTTTGAAAATTAGGTAAAATGTGGAGAATCTAGGAACTAGGGGGTAAAAAAATGGTAGTTCAGATGTAGTTTTGTAGTGTAGATTAGTGTAGTTATAAAAATGAGACTGTAGGGATGGGTTTGTCTATGGGTAGGCCATGAATGTTCATGGCCTAATGGTATGTAGGGACCATTGATGGCCACCTCGACCATCAATGATTGAGGTTTAAGGCAAAAGGCTCCTAGGGGATTGTTGATGGTTGAGAAAACCATTGACAATTGGTGTTAAAGAGAAAGGTTTTCTTAGCCTAGCCAAAAAATAGTGACCTATTTTGGTTTTATTTTATTTATAAATGTGTTCAGATGATAGAATCAATAGATAGTGTATCTAGGCATATATTTTTAACATGTTTAATGGAATGCAAGTGTTTCTATGCTATTTTCGCTTTCTACATTCAAAGAGAGAAATAAAGAAACTGAGAGGAAATGGTCTAAGGCTAGATGTTACCTAGATGTAGTCATGCGCACCGTTATCTAGATGAAGTGAGAACCCCTCTTTGGTTGTGGAGGATGACACCTGCAAGAAAAAGAGACTAAAACATGAAAAATGTTAGATGAGGAGATGGTGGGTTGCCAAGCGAAAGCTTGATCCCAGAAGTATGAAGACTTCCTTAAGAGATGTCAACCCACTAGTCAATAAAAAGAATGTCTGATAAATAGCAGAATGATAAAAGACTGAAATGATAAAAGACTGAAAAGGAAATGGAAGCAAATGCATACCTAAAAGCTATTGTCGGCCTGGTCACAGTCATCGGCGTCGGTGGTCCTACCGGCGTCGGTTAGTCAAGGTCTGCCGACATCGGTTAGTCTGCTGACATTGGTGGGGGAAACCACCGGGATCGGTTGGGGCAGTAGTCTGTGGATGGGGTCTGGATGAGCCTTTGGTCTATGGACGGGTTTGAGATGGAGTTTGGCCCTGGTTGAATGGTTTGGGGATCTGGGTCTGAGAGTCTGGTTTTGGTTAATGGTCTGAGAGTTTGTGCAGAGGTTTGGGACAATGGATAGAATGTCAAAAAGGGACAGAGGGACAGAGGAGACCAACAGGCAGACAAGGAGATAAGGATTCAGGTCTGGTCTAGTGATAGGAAGTGTTGAATCTAGTTCATAATACTTAGAAGCAAATAACTAAAAAACACAATGAAAGAGCGAACAAAATACTTACCTGTCGCTGGCTGAAGGAGTGTTTTAGACTGGTATACCTGTTGTTGGTGCTGCTGGTGTGAAGGACCTATTGCTAGTGGAGTGGCTGAGGTAGAGTCCCTATTGTGCTTGCTATTGCAAAAGCCTGCTGTGTGTACCTGAGGGAGAGAGTGAGAGGTCTGGTAGAAATATTGGCAGGTTGATTGATCAGATTGCAAGATTCAAGAGTCTGATCAAGAGCCGAGGTGAAGGGGAGATAACAGATGCAAAAAAATGGTTATGAAGGAAACCGATGCTGGCAATATCATCAATGTCGGTCGATAGCTGACCGACATCGGTGGCTGGAAGGTAGGAAAAAGGCTAAAAATAGCCTTTCGTCCATTTTCCCAACTGTCGGGTCAGCGAGTCTAAAGAAGAAACAGTCGAAGGAGATTAAAATGGATGAGAGGTTAAAGGGGAGAAGTTGGAATAGGGGTCTAGGCATTAATATTGGCCATGTGGGGAATGAAGGGAATCCAAAGAAGGGTATCTAAGGGTGGTGAGGTGGCAAGGGAGAGAGAATTATTAACTTAAAATAAGATAATTATTTCAAATTAACAAGACATGGGTTAGGAGTGGTTAAGTGGACCAAAGGTGACTAAGGGGGGAGAAAGGGCCAAGGGGTAGACACAATTTCGGTGTCTACAGCAAGCTCGAGAGCAAATTCACTTGAGGGATCATGTTCCCATACTCTTTGCATAGGTACAAGATGTAATGAGCAATGAGGATTGGACATACATGAAGGTCGTAGGATTAGGTTCAATATGACATTATCAAAATGTGGTTTGAGATCTGAGGATGCTGGTGGCATTGATCTAGAGATGGGATCCAATGACTAGCATGTTTTGGTTTTCAATAAGTGAAATCATGATATTGTAAGAGGATGGCATGAGGATCACTTGGTTACCCATATTTGGGGATTTGGTATACCATATAGAGAGCAATGAGTAGGACTATTATATAGATTGGATTTATGGTGATGATCAGTGATAGGTAGAGTTCCATGTAGGTGGCTTTAGGTATGGACCTATGTATTAGCTTGCTCCTAATGATAGGTGCCTGGTGATGATGATGATTATGGCTTTAATGAGCTTTGTAATGTCAAATTTAGTTGGTGGGTGATTTCTTTATATGTTACTTAGTCTACTAGTCGAGATGTTCTTAGGGAGGACTTTATTGGGTTGGGCATAAGTGTTATTATTGTAGGTATATAGGGAATTGTGGGCTTTCAGGGTACACTATCACTATGAGATCAGCATTAGTTTAGTGTTACATTGCTAGGTATATAAGCATATCGAGGTACTGAGACCCTTGGGTGTACCTAATGACACTTATATGCTGACAAATTATGTGGCTAGATTTATGCAATAAAGGAGGTCATCTACCTATATAGGGGCAAGAGTTAGGATGAGGGATATGGATTGGTTCTAAGATGATCTAGAGGGTTTGGTATCTAGGGATGTGATATGGCAGCCATATGTTGGATTTCCATAGTGGGTAGGGCTGAAGTATCACATGGTAGGAATATAGAGCTGGCACTAGATATACAATCAGTGGGAGATGGAGATAGAGAGGATCCTTTTTGACCATGTAAATAGATAGTTTAAACTTGTATAGGGGATTTTTATTGACATGTCATAGTATTGATGGGAGGAGGAAGAGTTCCCACTACATGAGCCATATCCTAGGGATAGTTTAAGACTTCAAAGATTTACTAATGAAGACCCATATTGATGATGTGGGGATTATTGATGTTACTCTTATTGGTATCAAGATCAGTATGCCACAATGTATTTTGGTTGGGGAGATTAGGGGAATTAGACCATGGATGTGGATCTAGCATAGGTGCAGGCATAGGTATAGGGTTTCCCTTAAGTGGTAGTTAGTTTAGTAGTGGCCCTCAGGTGGTGGTTTGTGTAGTAGTGGCCTAGGCATAGGTTTCTTTACTACAAGGACAAATGGTGGCATTATAGGGCTAGGTGTCCACCTTGTAGGGATAGATTAATGATTTATAGGGGCAAGTGATCACTGTGACAAGAGAGAGGGATCAATCATAGGCATAGGTGGATACTTTACAAACATAGGTAGTGATATTTTAGGGTTAGATTGGTGCTCTTTAGGGGTAGATTAGTGAAGGAGGAGTAGGTGTTGTTGTAGTAGGGTTAATAGATATAGTACCATGGGTATAGTACTCAGTCATGATCTAAGAATTTTGATGCTATGAGGGGATGATACTAGAGTAGTTACCCCATGTTATGAGATATGTTGAGTATAGGGCTAGCCTAGATACTAGAGTATTAGTAACTACTCCTAGTCAGTGGGCATCCACAATTGGTCATACAAGTGTTCCAAAGGGGCCACTAATAGGTACATGTCTTGATGGTGCCAGTGGTAGTGGTCTGAGTGCCCCAGAGATATGATATGATATGATATTTATATATGATTTTGACTTTGGCTTATATCTTGATGTAATGAGATGTATATCATTTTGAGAGAGAGCTGACACATTATGACATGTATTATTTGTTTGATGATTCAATGTATATGATGGATGCTTAATATATATGATAGTTATTTATGGTTTGTGATTATGACTTATGACTTTGGTTCATGCTTATGATTTCATTCTTAGTAGCTCAGGTATGGGATGTTCTAATTATGCTTATGGTTATGATAGGATACATGTGATGGCTTTATCTATGGTTATATGGGTAAATGGGAAATGGTATATGCTATGATGTTTAATTCATCTATTTGGTTTATGCTTATGATTATGTAATGACATGATTATGGTTTATGATGTGATGGATGGTCTTAGTTTGCTATGACATGTTGACATTGTGTTTGACTCATTGATAGATAGATGTCATTACTTGTTGGTAGAATGTATGGTTTTGATGCTTTTGATGTGATATTTTTTGTTCATGTTCATAGTGATAGGCTTTCATAAACTAATAAAAGATAAAAAAGGAACATGATGCTTGTTTATTGGTAAAGACCCACATGAAACCCAAAATTGGATTGGCATAGTGAAAATAAGTCTTTTAAATGCTTCACATCAGTGTGCAAAAGTTGATAGATAGAGATCCTAATATCATTGTGTCAAGTAAGCTCATAGTCCTATGCATATGATATGTGGAGGGAGAATGGGTGAAACTGGAGCCGTTAGCGAGACTAGTATGCATTCTTTTTGTAGGTGTCCAAAGAGGTAGTATAAACAATTCTATGTCTATATATAAAGTGTAGATTGATCAATGTGAGAAGTCTATTAAGGAGAGCTAGTTTCAGCTTTTCCAAGATTACTGTGTTTCTGAAATTTGATTGTGGCTTTCAAAATTATTTTTCTCTTACTTTTTCTTTTACTTTTGTTGTTTGTTTGAAGGTTGAGGAAGTTGATCGATGTGGGAAGCTTTCAAGAAATTGATAGTTTTGAAAAATGGGCTACTCAACCATCCTTCAAGGGAGTGGTCTGAGTTTATGTGCCTAGTATAAATTTTTTTGATAATTATCCTTCAAGGGAGTAGTCTACCTTGCATTTGGTAATTTCAATTGGCTTTTGATAGTTGTCCTTCAAGGGAGTAGTCTTTGAATGCTAAGAATGACCCATGATTTATTTTTTTATTTGATAGTGATTTTGTTTTTATTTGATTTTGCTTGACATAGAATTGCTCATGCATGCTCAATATATTACCGTTGTGAAGGAAAAAACTAAGTTGATATGAAGATTCAGCAGGTGAAAGAAAGGTATAGGTGATAATGACCATAGAAACCAATCTCAAAGATATGGGAAGTACTATGATAATCATGCCATGGATAAATTTGTGATATCCATAGTTTAATATTAGGCTATAATTGTGATGGATAATCACATGATTCAAGCTTAATCGGTTGCCCCTAAAAAGAGGGAAATGAATGCAGTTTACAAGGGATGAGCTTAAGTTAGATAAATGATGATTATGATCTCTATCTAATAATATAAGGGACATATATGTGAAGCATTGAGAGGCTTAGGTTCTGGTTTGCCTTCGAGAGAGGAAAAATGATAAGCTCTTGATCCATACTTATGGGTTATGATATAGGGTTTGAGCCAATTGAAAGCAAATTTACCTCGCTTAATCTTATTTATATTTGTGACATATTTATTTTCCTTTAAGACAAGATCACCAACATTAAATTCCCATGCTTTGAGGTGCTTGTTATAGGCATGTTTAACATGCTCTTGGTAGACATGAATATGGGTGAGAGTGGCTAAATGACATTCATCCAATAGTTCAAGTTGAGCTAATTGTTCTTGATGATAGTCACCTTCAGAGATGAGGTCTTGTAGAGATATATAGAGAGATGGGATTTGGACCTCAAGAAGGAGTAAAGCCTCCACTCCAAAGACTAGAGAGAAAGGCATAGAACTCATAGGAGTGTGAACATTGGTACAGTAAGCCCATAAAGCAAAGTGAATATGCAAGTACTAATCCTATCCTAAGGCATTGACCATTTTAATGAGCATATTATTAAGGGTTTTATTAGAGGCCTTAGCTTGTCCATTTACTTATGGATGATAAGGTGATGAGAAACTAAGTTTTATGCCAAAAGAATCTCAAAGAGCTTGTACCTAATTATTTTTGAAATATTTACCATTATCAATGATAATTTTATGGGGAACACCAAAGTGGCAAATGATATGGTGATTAATGAAATCAATGATTTTATCAACTTTAGTTAAGATGAGAGGGGCCTCTTATACCCATTTAGTAAAGTATTTAGTGGTGGTGATGATGGATTGATTCCTTTGTGAAGAATGGGGATGAATTTCCCTAATGAGGTCCAAGCCCCATTGTGAGAAAGGCTAAAAGTCCATAGATACTTGAAGACTATTGCTTGGTGTATGATGAAGGTTAGACTACTATTGACATTTGACACACTTCTTTACATCATCACAATAGTCTTGGTTGAGAGAAGGCCAATAATAGATGAGGTGAAAGATATGCTTAGTGACGATAATACCACTAAAGTGCCCTATACAAACTCCCTCATGTATTTATTTGATAACATGAGAGGTTTCATGACTTTATAGGTAACGAAAGAGAAGGCCATCAAATCCATGCTTGTAAAGGATGACCTTGAGTATGATGTAATGAGAAGTGCCTTGAATAAATGCTTTGAGAGTATTTCTAGAGAGATTAGGGGGAATGGTGGCACTATTGAAATAGTCAAAATTTTGATGGTACCAATAGTTAGCTGAGATATCCATCATGTTAAATATGTTAGGAAAACTAGATTTGATAAAGGATGGCTCAGTGAAGTGGTGAATAATAATGGAAAATTTAGAATCCAAAGGTGCAGATAGGATTTGGGAAGTAAGGGAAGTCATTTTATTGATACACTTATTCATGGATCGAGGGCTAGTTTAGATTATGTAATGTTTAAATGACATCAGTAATATATTAGTTAGGTGTTTGTATTACCGTAAAACATCATTTTTGCATAGGTATGTACCATTGATTTGGTTAATCGCAAGTTGGGAATCACCAAAGATATTGATTATTTTGACCTCCAATGCCAAGGTAGTTTGGATACCTACCACTAAGGCTTCGTATTCAGCCATGTTATTGGTACATTTGAAGTCAAGATTGAAAGATAGAGGTAAGGGCTCATTGTTAAATGGAATTAGGATTATTCTTGCCCCTCCACCATGTTGGTATTTGGAGCTATCAAATAACATGGTAATTTGGTAGGTAAAATCTGCTTGAGAGAGGGTGGAAATATTCTCATTAGGTAATTTTGAAGGAGGTTGGGATCAAATAGAGGGACATTGACCAATTGATTGGTTATCACCTGTCTCTTTATTGATTTTTATTAAATAAACTCAAGATCAAAGTTGGCCAAGAGCATAAGCCACTTAGCCATTCATTGGTTTTGATAAGGCTGAGAGTGTATATACTTGAGTGATTAGTATTGGTAATGATGAAAGTTTTATGGTTAATGAAGTAATGATGAAGCTTAGTAGCCATACAGACTAGTGTTAGACAAAGTTTCTTAGTATGGGTATATCGAGTTTCATAGAAGATAAGTTTTTGATTGATGTAATATACTACTTACTCTTTATGTTGGCTATCTCGATGTGTAAGCATTGCTCCTAGGGAGTGGTTAGTGGCTAAAATATATAGGTGAAAAGGTTTGTGCTCTCATGGAGGAATAAGAACTGGTGGGGAAAGGAGATAGTCTTTAAGTGAATCAAAATATTTTTGATAATCATGCCCTCACCTGAAAGAGGTGTCCTTTTTAAGGAGGTGATGAAAAGGTTGGTAATGGTCAGATAGTTGAGAAATGAAATGCCAAATAGATTAGAGTTTTCTTTGAAGGCTACAGAGTTGTTTAAGGTTAACAAGGGGAGGCATTTCTAAGATTGCTTTAACTTTGGTTAGGTTAACTTTGATTCAATGAAAAGAGACCATAAAACCTAAGAGTTTACCTAATAAGACCCTAAGGATACACTTCTTGGGGTTTAGACAAACATGGTAGTGGATAAGGTGCCCAAAGATGATTTTAAGAACCACCAGATGATCCTTTCAAATATTTGATTTACCGAGAAGGTCATCCACATAGTCTTCCACAATTTTATGGATAAGGTCATGAAAGATGTAGGTCATTACTTATTTGTAGGTTGCACTAGCATTCCTCAAACCAAAGGGCATGACCTTATATCAAAAAACTCCCCCAAGACGTGATAAAAGTTGTTTTGTGCTAATCTTTAGGAGCAATCAAGATTTGGTTATAGCCTAAGAATCCATTCATGAGTGAAAGCATTTCATGATTAGATGTAAGATCAACAATCTAGTCAATGTTAGGTAGAGGAAAGTCATATTTTGGGCAATCAAGGTTAAGATCTTGAAAGTCAATGCAAATACAAAGTCCCCCAATGACTTTGGCAATTGAGATGATATTAGAAACCCATTAGGGATAATCAATAGGTTGGATAAAATTGACAAAGAGGAGATATTAGATCTCCTCTTTTATAAAGAGAGCTATGCAAGGGTGCATTCATCAAAGCTTCTATTGAATGGGCTTAACATTATGATGAGTGACAATGTTATGGGTAGTGATAGAAGGGTTAATTCCGGCATGTCAGCATATGACGAAGCAAATATGATGTTATGGTCATGAATAAAAGTAGAAAAGTCCTGATGTTCAACAAAATCCAAGGATTACCCAACTTTGATGATAAGTGGGTTCTTATCGATACCCAAATTGATGTCTATTATGAATTTGTTTAGCATAGTGGAAGCATTGAGAGGGAGAGATTTATGGATGGAGTGATCCTCTGCATCAAGGTAGGTGAGGATAGAATGATCTTATTAACACTAGATGGTGTGGATGGTAGGGGAATCTTTTGTGATGAATTTAGGATACATGAGAGGAATATTTATTGTAGCCCCAGCCTTTTGATAGGTCAGGGGTCCAAGGCTAATCATTGAGATGAAAAAAAAGTTATGTGGGATAATATCATCATCCTCACTTGGAGGTGGAGTTAAAAAAGATGGGGGAGAAACTACTTCTCCTTCAATGGCAGGGGGGATTGTGTGGTTTTCTTCTTTGGCAAGATAAATCTGAGCCCATGTTTCTAATGCAGTTTTCAAGTTTCAATTAAGGTGAACTCATGGGGACCATGCTCATATTTTCTAAAATTGAACCCCTTCCAATTAAACCTATGAAAGTATGTCTTGGTGGAGGGTTTTTCTAAATAAGAAAAGCCAATAGTATAGGGGTGAGGATAGAAGGTGCTAATGGTGCTTGTTAAAGGCTTGTCAATTCTTACATAGATGAAGTGGGTTTGACAAGAGGAGGATCCTAGGGATATGATTTCTCCTGAATTAAGATCATACCCTAGTTGGTTGGTAAGCTATCCATATTCATTAGGGGTAGGGAAAGCATTAAGAGCCAAGAGGTGGTATTCCCATAGATAAAGATGCTATAAGGTTGATTCTATGGAGTTATTATTGGTATTTACTTAGAGGAGATAGATGTGTTGGTAGATAGCTCATGAGAAGAAGAATGAATGGTTTCTTAAATAGGTGATAAAAGCAGATCTAGTTTGGATGAATATTTGGTATAGGGTGGTAAAATAATGGCATTAGGTTGATACATCAAATTACATGGCATAAAAGGGCTTGGGTTAGCTTTTATAGTAATCACTTGAACCTCATGTTTAAATTTGACGTAATGATGTAGGGCAGACGGGACACAATCCATGGTTCATATCCAAGGTCATCCAAGTAAGATATTATATTGAAACTCCCCCTTGACCACATAAAAAAGTTTAGGGAGTGTACATGATCCTAAATGAATGTGGAGGACAAAAATTCCTAAGGTAGTGACCATGGTGTCATTGAAAGACCAAATCATAATAGAGGTATCAGACACAATTTTGGTAGGGAGCTTAATTTGGTTATATGCATGGGATGAGATGATATTGATACTAAACCCATCATTGATCATTACTCACTTAATGCAGGTTTGGTTAATGTAGCTAGTAATAAAGAGAGGAGGACTAGGGTCCACAAGATGGGTAGAATTTATCTCTAAGTCTTTAAAGGTAAAAAGAGTGGAGAGATATAGAGTGCCAACAAAGGCCTCAATAGGTTTGGTATCACTAGGCCAAACCTTAATGTCTTATAAGGCCTCAATTAGTGTTTGACGGTGATGAGGTGAGGTGGAAATGAGTTCATATAAACTCATCTTGGTAAGGGTTTGGTGTAGCTATTTAAGGACCACTCACTTAATTTATTTATAAGGGTTTGATTTGGTGGTACCCAAAATAGTGATTTTAGACTGGGGTGATGGTAAAAAGGCATGGGTTTGACTAGGTTGAGAGGTGGAAGATGGGTATTCCAAGGAATGGATATTTTGGCTATGTCCTTATCCTTCTATTATACTCATGTAATAACATTAATAGTGTGGGAAGGGGGGATGGTAAATGATTGGTTCAGTTGCTCATCACTTTTAGGTGAGAGTGAGGAGGTGGGTGAGAGTTCGGCTATGGTTGTTTATTGAAGTGACAAAAGGGTATCCATAAGTTCATCTAAAAATAGATCATCTTTCTGAAAAAGTTGATGGATAATACTTTGGATAGCCCTATAGTTATCTATATCATGTCATGGGGTTTGATGATAGGAGAAGATTTAATTATCATCAAACTAGGCTGGTTTGGGGTGAGAGGGGTCAAAATGTTTGATGGGTGGAAGGCTTAAGGTAGAGTTTTGCAATAACTTGTGAAAAATGGTTGAATAAGATTTGGCATAAGGTGATAACATAATCAAAGAGGGAGGTTTTACAAAAGTAGGCCTCCTCATGGAGAGAGTATGTTTTGGGTTAGTTTTGTTAGTTGGTCTCAGGTGAGGTTGGTGGGTAGATGCTCTATTGGAGATAGATGGTCGAGAGGTAGAAGGTATAGAAGATGAAGTTTTGGTCATAGATGGGTGGGTAGAAGTAATCAAGTTATCCAAGAAAGAGGGTTTTGTAGAGGTATTTGTGGATGTTATTATAGGGAAGGGGGTAGGTTTTCTAGATGAAGAATAGGTAACTAAGAGGTTGGAGGGATGGGGTCTAAAAATAGAAGGTAACTAGGAAGGGAGTTGTCTAGACCTGGTGTGTGGTTTGGTCTTGGGTAATTTTGTGCTCATGGCTGCCTTGTTTGGTAATTGCTTGGTCAAGGTAGATAGAAAAATATCTATTTTTAAAGGTGGATGGATAATACTAGGCATAGGAAAGATTCCTAAGGTCTAGGTAGATTTTATGAGGAGGGCATGGGATGACTTGGGTGGAGGTGGGTGAAATGGCCCTATCATGGCTTCCTTGAAAGAGGAAGGTGATGGATCTATAATAGATATAGATGTGTTGGGATATTTACTTTAGTGGGGGAGACCTAGATGATGTAAAGAGGTGGCTTTATCCATGTTACGCTGAGATAAAAAGTCTACATTTTTAACTAATCGAGAAAAAGATTTAGATACTAGATTCATACCTTGGGTAGTTGGTTTAAAAGAAAGTCTAATAGGATGGGAAGAAGAAAGAGGATTAACTTCATCCTTATCTTCAGCTAAAGGGGAGATAGTGATAACTCCTTGATCAAATAATTTTAACCTTGTCCCCGCTTAGTGCGAGTGCACAAGTATTTTATTAATTTTCAAAAAACCAAGTACATAAGGGTGACTTTACTCTGTTAACCCTTTTACATTGAAAACATAGATTATATAGATTTTACCCATGACCAGTAAAACCAAATAATCCTATAACCAAATATTTATGGGAAATCAACCTGTAAGGTAGTTCTAATTAATAAACTCAAAACATAAAAACTACCTAAAACTAAAACTAAGTAACTTTACTTTATGGGGATGTCTTTATTAAAAATATGCATGCCCCATTAAAAATAATTATTTATTTAACCTACCAAAAAATCTAACCTAATGTTAAGACTTTGGAACAAGTCCTAACAAACCCCCCTATGATCCAAAGTCAGGTCTTTGGATACATACCAAGCATTTTTCTAAATTTTTTAAATTTGAATCTGTCAAGGGGTTTTGTGAAGATGTCAACTGTTTGATCGACAGTTGGGAAATATATTAGATCAAGAGCTTTCTTTGCCACTAGCATTTGTAGATAATGGTATTTGAAATCCATATGTTTTGTTTTGGCATGAAACACAATATTCTTGGACATTTTGATTGCACTTTGATTATCAATGTATAACTATGTAGGAGCAAACTAAGAAACCTGAAGATCTTCAATAATACAACGTAGGTAAACAATTTATTTGTAAGCATCCCATGCTATAATATACTCTAATTTTGCTAATGAATTCACCACTGTATCCTACTTCTTACAACACCAAGCAATTGCATTTGAACCCATATGCATATTGTATCCTGTGGTTAACACTTTGTCATCCACACATCTACCAAAATATGCATCACAATATCCAACAAGTTTGAAGTTCTTGTTATGGAGGTATTCGAGGCCATATGTTTTCATTCCATGAAGGTAATGAAGTACTCATTTTTCCACATGCCAATGAATTTATCTAGGCTCATGCATAAACCTAAATAAAATTCCAACTAAAAATGAAATATCAAGCCTGGTAGTAATCAAGTATATCAAACCTCCCACCAATTTTTTGTATGTGGTGCCATCAAAAAATCCACTGCTATCATCCTTAGAAAATTTTGAGTTACTTTCCACGGGAGTGAGGGTAGGTTTGAAATCACTTATGCCAAACCTATCTAATAACTCATAAATATACTTAGTTTGTGAAATGAAAATACTATGATCTTTCTAAGTTACCTATATTCCTAGATAGTAGTGAAGAAGTCCAAGATCTATCATCTCAAACCCATATTTAAATTCCTTCTTCACAGACTTGTTATGGTTTCATCATTACCTATGATAAACAAGTCATCGACATAGAGAACAAGTATCACCATTTTCTTACCCTACACTCAAAAATAGAGAGTATCATCAGATTCACTATGATGAAAACCAATGTATTTCAAGTATGAATCCATTTTCTCATACCAAGCCCTGGGTGCCTGTTTGAGCCCATATAAAGCTTTTATCAATTTACACACTTTGTATTCAGTACCCACCTATTTAAAACCCTGAGGTTGTTTCATATATACTCCTTCTTATAAATCACCATTTAAAAAAGCACTTTTAACATCCAATTGATGTACTTTCTAACCATTTTGTGTTTTTAAGGCAAGTACCATATGAATAGTGTGCCATTTGGAAGTTGGTGCAAATGTTTCCTCATAGTCAATACCTTCTTGTTCTACATATCCTTTTGCAATAAGTCTTGCCTTATGTTTATCAATGGAGCCATCTAATTTATACTTAGTCCTATAAACCCATTTACATCGTATGGGTTTAACATGTGGAGGAGGATCAACTAAAACCCATGTATTATTGCCAAGTATGGCATCATACTCACTTTTCATTGCCTATTTCCAAACATGTTCAGTAGATGCCTCCTCAAAAGTGGATGGCTCAGAGGAAGAAGTAGTAACAACCATAGCATAGTTTACCTATTTTCAAGAATTTTAGCCCATTTTGGATACTTGGTCAAATTATTCAAACTAGGGACTCCAGAATTCTCATTATGTGCATCATTTGAAGGGGAACTTAGATAATTTTCAACAATTTCTAAGTCATCAACCTATGAACTTGTAGATAAATGAGAGGAAAGTGAAGGAATTTGAGTCTCATACCACAAATTTGAAGATTTACTCCCATTATTCAAACCCTTTTCTCTTTTTGTATTTTTCCTATCTAATCTATCAAGTTGAGAATCAATCTCTACAGTGTTCACAGTCTGAAACTCATCAAATATTACATCTCGACTCACTATGAATTTTCTTATATCCTGTGCAAGTAAACAAAACCCCTTTTTATCTTCAGAATAACCAACAAAGATGCATTTTTGACTTCATGGTTATAACTTAGTTCTATGTTTAATAGGAACCAAATCAAAACAAAGACATCCAAACACTTTCAAGTGTTTAACTTTTGTTTTAAACCCATACCATGCCTCATATGGAGTTTGTCCCAAAAGTGCAACTCTGGAGGACATGTTTCTCAAATATACTATTGTACCAATGGCTTCTACCCAAAACTTATCATCAAGTTATTTATAGTGTAACATGGCACATGTTATGCCCTTTAAAGTTCTGCTCATCCATTCATATATTGCATTTTATTGTGGAGTATAAGCATTACTATATTATCGATGAATGCCATGTTCTCAATAATAATCTTAAACTCACATCCATTATCTAAATGAAGAGTGGCCAAATGTGAACTTGTTTCTTTTTTGAATAAGTGTAACCAATCAACAAACTTAGCAAAAACTTTAGATTTATTTTTCATAAAATATATCCAAGTCATCCAAAAAAGTCATCAATAAACAAGACAAAGTATCTACACCCACCAATGGATGGCTTTTTCATGTCACATACATCACTATGAACTAACTGCAAACACTTGTTAGCTCTCTAGGGTGATTGTTTAGGAAATTTTTCCTAATTTTGTTTGCCCAAAACACATGACTCATAAAGAACACTATCTTTCACCATACCATATCTCTAAAAATCCACTAAAGAGTGGATATTCAAATGTCCATAACAGATATGCCATAATTTTTGTGTAGACATAGTACCTATACCTGTGTCAACAATTGCCGCAAGTTCTATAGTGGGAGGAAGCACTTTACAATGCAATCTAACTAAGTTTCCATCTTCATATCTTGTAGACATTGTTTTATAATCATCCTTCACTGAATTAATGTAAATAAACCCATTTTCAAGCACAATTTGATAACCTTTATTTTGAATAGTTAAAAAATAAAGTAAGTGTTTCTTCAATGTGGGAACATACCAAACATCCTCCAAGTATTTTATAGACCCATTAGGAAGAAGAATCTGAATAGATCCAATTCCTAGTGGTGTATGCATAGACTTATCTGCTAAGGCAACTGGAGAGAGAGAAGCTTCCTTGAAAGACCAAAAGAAATATCTCCTAAATGTCATGTGTTTGGTTGCTCCTATGTCTAAAACCCATACATTTGTGAGCTCATCTCTAGCCTCATATTCAATATAATCAATGTGCCCCAAAGTAGTGAATGTAGATTCATCGGAAACATTACTAGACTCATCATAGTCATGATCAGCTTACTGAGCAGAGTTAGTCACTTTTTGTGGCCTCTAAATTTTATCAAAAGGAATCCAACATTGTGAGGCAATGTGACCAAATTTTCCACATCTATGACACTAAATGTCTGATCTACCTCAATCTCTACCCCTATATGAGTTGTGACCATGTCCTCAATCACTTGTTTCATGTGAATGTGATTAGTTAAATTGTTGGTTATTTGAATAACCCCTACCTCTATTTTGATATCTACCTTCTCTGTAACCTCAACCCCCTCTATAATTGTTTCCTCTATTATTTTGATGCCCAGATGAAGATGAACTAGGCTTTGACTCTAAAACATGGGCTTCTTTGATTTTCTTAGATTTCTTGGGTAGAGAGAGGTCATGTTGGATGATAAACTCAGCCAACTTATCAAAGGTGATTTTTTTGATCTTGTCAGAGACATGCAACAATTCAACAAAATTCTTATAGGACCCAGGTAGTCCTTTCAAAGCAGCAGTGACTATGAGATCATCATCTAGTTTTCCAAACCCAGCCTTAGTGTACTTAGTAGTGATATTTTTCAACTTAGACATATATTCTCCCATATCCCCATCTTCATCTAATGACAAAGTAAACAAATGCATATGAATATCTATCTTCTTATGCTTAGGTTTCTTATCATATAAATCCGAGAATGTTTTCCATGTAGTGTAACTATGAGGAGAATTTTCAATATGAACATAAGTATCATGAGTACAACAACATTTAATGAGAGATAAAGCCTTAGAATCATGAAAATTGAATACATCTAATTTAGCCTATTCTATTGGCAATGTGGGATTTTCATTCTTGATAATATCCCATAACTCATTAAAAACTAGTGAAGCCTCCATCAATCATTTCCAATCAGAATAGTTGGAAATTGTTAATCTATCACTATCTGAAAGCAAGTTTTGAATCTTTGGCATCTTGAAATTAAAGCAAGTGAAATAGAGAAAAGTGTGACAAAATGAAAAAGAGATGAAACAAATATCACACTCACTGCACAAGACACTGCTTCTATAGGGTTTTTTACCTAACCTCTGCGTAGAGCCAAAAAAGAAAAAGCAATAATTTTTTATGGGTTTTGCACTTAACCTCACCAAAAATCAATTTATCACACCCTTATTTCACAAAATTACTTCTTTATTCCACCAATTACAGCCTTATGTTGCCACAACAATGTAAAAGAAATAGAATTTAATTCCCCTTTTTCAATTTTTTAAAAATAACACTATACAATAAGTATGCTTTTCACAACTTTCAAGGCATATAAAAAGCAGATTAAAAGGGAATATTCCTTTTACAAAAAGTATATTCTAAATAAATTTCTTCCAAAAAGAAGGGATTTGAACCTTTGACCTCCCCTTTGCAAGCTTCTTACAAAATGACTTTAACCAATTGCTCTAAGAGCACTTTCAAAATATAATATGCAGAAACTTGTACTTATGCTGGATTTTGTCTATGAGAGAAAATTAAAAAAAAATACATGTATGTAAATAAATCCAAGATTTTTCCCTTTTTAGCCTTCTCAGCCAAGCTTCTCATGTGGGACCCATCTAAGGCAAAATTTATGATAACCAAACTTTAGAAACATTAAAAAAAAAAAAATTGCTTAAGTTTTATTCCAGCGCCATTTTTGCCTGGGATGCCATGGCAGCTCTTATAACTTTTCTCTGCACCTGCTCTCACTCCCTGTGGCTGTACAAATCTATATAAGTAGTGTAAAACTAAATTTTGATTGAGTTTAGCAAATTTTTAAGGTATTTTGTGCTGGAAATGGTTTCAAATTTCAGATAGGGTGTTGGAAGGCCGTACCATTAGCCGTACAAATCAAAAAAAAAATCTAGATTTTCCTTTGAAGATTTAAAATAGGGGTTTTAACCAGATTTATAGGTGTTTTTGGATTCAAAAGAGCTGAGAATGAATGCAATCAACAATGGCAGCCATGGATGAAAAATATAGAGTATTTCAATATGTAAACAAGTCATACAAGGTTATTTTTGCCAAAAAATTAATGAATTTAATAACTTTTAAATGTTAAGAAATTCATTTTTAGTGCTAGATGAGGAGTTTGAATACAATTTAATTGAGCTTGAATGGCCAAAATGACCAGATGGTCGTATAAGAGAAATACACAGGCTTAAATGTAAAAGTATTTGAAAAATTAAAATAATTTAATAATTTTTCAAACTTTTGACATTACATTTAAACCAATGAAATATTTTCTTGATATGGCATACCTTATTTCATGCCATTTGATTTCTCATAATTTTAACTTTTCACCTTGCCTTATTTTGAATTCACCAAGCTCCCAAAATTCATCGTGCTGGACAAAACCAAGCTCTAATACCACTGATAACTCCTTGATCAAATAATTTGAACCTTGTCCTCGCTTAGTGCAAGTACACAAGTATTTTATTAATTTTCAAAAAACCAATTACATAAGGTACCTTTACTTCGTTAACCCTTTTACATTGCAAACATAGATTATATAGATTTTACCCATGACTGGTAAAACCAACTAATCTTATAACCAACTATTTATAGGAAATCAACCCGTAAGGTAGTTCTAATTAATAAACTCAAAACATAAAAACTACCTAAAACTAAAACTAAGTAACTTTATTTTATGGGGGTGTCTTTATTAAAAAGATGCATGCCTTATTAATAATAATTATTTATTTAACCTACCAAAAAATCTAACCTAATTTTAAGACTTTGGAACAAATCCTAACAGATAGTTGGTGGAGGAAAGTCATGGGTTGATGCTTCTTCTCTAGACACAACATCCATAGGAGGGATGATTGGTTGACTAGTTGGAGGTAGTGTAATTATGATTGGTCTATCGGGTAAATCAGTTGATGGAGGTTTTAAATATGTCATGATCTTCATGAATCAAGCCATGATAAATGGTGGCTCCTCAATGTTGATTTCTGACTCTAGGGAAGGTGGTCATTTTTCCTCACTCAAAGGAGTAGGTGGATTTGTTGGGGAGGTAGTTGGTTCATTTATAATTGGAGTATCAAGAATCATATTAATCGTATGGGTGTCTTGGAAGTTTTCTACTTGGTTACTTTCTTTTTTTGATGGAGGGTGATTGGGAAAAGGTTTCCTAAAGATATCAAGATCCTGGTTCTAAGGTGCATTAATATTGTAAAAGACAAGTTCCCCCTTATAAATAAAGGATTGGATAATGTTTTTAAAGGTATTACACCTACTAACATCATACCCAACTACCCAATGGAAGGAACAAAGATCATTCTCATTGTACCAATTTGGAATAGGATGAGAAAAATCAAATTATTATGGGGGTTTAATTGGTGGAGTTTGTATGAGATTGGATTTGGCATAGCATTCTCCTAGTGGGCTAAGTTTCTTCGAGTTGTTTCAATTTGGGTTTTGCATGTTTTGGTTTGGAAGATTAGAAGAGTTTTGTTGACTAATATTTGGTGGAGGAATGGTTTTAAGGACAACCATATTAGTGGTTGTCTTTCCCTTGGTTCTCATATTGGTTTGGTTACTAGGTTTAGAAGAAGAAGTCTCATTGGTATTGAAGGTGGAATTTTTATTACATAATTTTAATTTACCTTCATCTATGGTTCTATTTTCTAGTTTGTGTGCCATGGTAAAGTATTCATCAAAAGTTCTAAAACTTTGGACATGTAGGGTAGAGGATATGTGCTTTACACAAGTATGAGTAAATATTTTAATCAGATCTAGTTGAGGTAAAGTGAATGATAGTTGGTTGATAAGACTTCTCCAATGAGCTATAAAATTAGCTAGAGACTCATCTTTGAATTAGTGGATGGCATCAAGATCAATAATTGAGACCTTATTGGATATGTTGATGGAGAAATGGTCTAAAAACATTTGAGCCAATTGGTTGATAGAAAAGATGGAATGTTTGCTAATAGCACTATACCAGTCCAATGTTGGGTTGGAAAGTGACATAGGAAATGTACACAAAAGAAGAGCATTATCGTAAGCAATCATGTAACATGAATGCCTAAATGCTCTCAAATTTTGTAGGGGATCTTATTTACTATTAAATTTACTAAATTTGGGAAGTTCTAATTGGGTTGGATATGGTCTGATAGGGACCGAAGGATGATTTGGTTTATTATAGATTTGATCATAGGACAAGAGATTATGGGGTCTAGAAATGGATGACTCTAGGTTTGTCATCTTTTCCATGATCATTTTCATCAAATTTATTTGTGGTGGTGGACTTGGAAGATTGTAGGTCACAAATTTTGGTTGAGAGGGGATAATATATTGATAATTCATTAGTGGTTGGTAGATTTCCCCATATTAATAGGTAGGTATAGATGGTTGGGTTAAAAGTATATAAGGATAGGTAGCTATTAGTGGTTGAAAAATGTGGGAATGTCCTTGTGGGTTAGAGACATATCTAGGATTAGGTATGGTTGTAAATTACTGAGAAGTGATCATAGGTTGGGTGGAAGATATATAAGGGTAAGTGATAGTTTGTGGTTAAGTAACATGTAGATGCCCATGTAGGTTGGGTACATAACCTTGGTTGGATATGATTGGCAATCACTGAGAGGTTACTATAGGTTGGGTAAAAGTCATGGTTGTGTTAACAATCAAGGGTGAAGTAGTGACTTTGGTACTAGTAGGATGTCAGGGAACTCTAGAACAATAAACATGCTCTGATCCCTACTTTGTCAGGATCTTGCTCTACCAATTAGAGCACATATGATTACTTCTTGTATTAGCAACTAAACACGGAATTTAACCAAAATCAATAAGTAACCAGAAATATGAAACAACACAGGAATATGAGAGACAATACACAATTGTATTAATAGTCACTCAGAAGAATATACAATAAAGAAGATGCCACTTCTTCTTCCACCTCAAAGGCTCACCACACCTCAAGACCTTCTTCCCTCTCTCTCTTGGTCACAACAATCAACTCCAATACAGAATTGATGTTCACCTCTCCAACCAGTTAGTAACATACTGCCAGTTCACCAAGTACACAACCGTACTCCAAGTAGATCCCCTGTTCTTTGTTGCTACCTGCAAATCACTAGACCTTACTCACCATTGTATATCTCCAAAAGTAGCCATGCTCACCTGCTGACCAAGGTCATATAAATATGAAGAACCCTGTTGATTCTCCAATCCAGTACCCACCTTGGTACTACAGCACTAGGAGGAACGCACCATTGCTCTCTTCTCTCTGAAGGAGCTTATAATGTTGCTCTCTTACTCTCTAGCTACAGTTTACAATACAACCCATGAGTCCATATATAGATCTCATGCTTACAATAATTAGACTAGCCTAATTACAATGATTAGACTCACATCTCAAGACTACAACTAGCCCTTGACATGCAAACAAATAGTCCAAAAATAGACTCTCCCAAATCAACATGCAAACTGCCTGTTCTCACACAGGCTACCGACGTTGGCTCCTCCATGACCGATGCCGGCCGACTGGTGACTGACATCGGTTGCTTCCTCTTTGCTATCTGATTGATGTCAGTTGATCAGATCGATGCTAGTTTTCCTGCAACTGATTCTACAACTCCCCGCATCTCTGCATCCTCTGTAACTTCTCCTATTTGCATCCTAGTGAAGCTTTTAGCTCCACAACCTAACAATCTCCCACTTGGAGATAAATAGCTGCACCTGTACCTATACCTGTACACCATCTAAATTATTCCTTGGCTTGTATTCCTCTTCAAGATCAATCCTGAAGACCAACCACCACATAACCTGTGATGCTATACCTGTCATCAAAGTATCCTGCCATATCCGAACCTACACATCCATGTAGTGAAGAACTTGACCCTGCATAATAAGAATCCCTGCTGCTAGTCCCACTGAACTGCCCTCCAGTACTCCTTCCCCGAATTGGCTCTATACTTTCTGACAACCCCCACTGCTTGGGAAAACAACTCAGGTCTACATTAGACCTCATGTGATTTTGAACCCTATTTCAAGCTAAGCTTGAACTGTCCAGCCCTTGGTGTGCTTTCTGATTCTGCATCCTGCATCATAAACCCTGCCAACACCATCTTCACATCAACTCCCACTGGAGATCAAATCTCCATGTCTCTTATGCCAAATAATTTCACTGCTTCAAATTCTTCATGACACGCCTCTGAACTAACCTTACCTTTAGCTCAGCAAATCCCTGTATGTACAAAACCTGCTAGCAAATTACCCACATATAGTAACTAGATAATGTCGTGACTCATCATCCACCTGGTAAGACAAAAACACAATAGTTACAATGACATTAACTGAAGCCATGCTTAGTCATCCACCTATCAAACCTGTACCACTGTCTTACAGCTTCCTCAAGACCATATGCCATAGCCTTCTGTCTCTTGTGTCCATCCACTCTCTTCTTTAACTTGGGAATCCATTCCGTCTCTCAGTGCTTACTTCCAGCTGACAACTATACCAACAAATCCCTATTTGGTTCTTCTCCAAGGACTCACTCCTCATCCATGCCAAGCTCCCACTGTATCAGGATTCTACCTGCATTGCCTCTTCCATCTTCTTGGTTCTTGACCATCAATAAGCAATATAAAGAAGGTGAACAATGAATATGAGGTTCACTTACCCTTTCTGACCTCAACATGAGTGTTTGAGACTTGTTGACAGCTTGCTATCTGCCCACCATCCATACCAGTGACTGATCTCAACCATCTCCTAGTCTATTTCCGACTGATGTCAGCTCCCTGTACTGACCCTTACTACCGACGTCATTTCCCTGGCTGACGTCGATGTCCTTTCTACCGACATCAGTTCCTTCATGACCGACGTCAGTCTTCTTGTTGCTGATGTTAGTTACTGTCTGACTGATGTTGGTACCTGTGTTCATCTGTGAGTGATAACTTTTTACCCGCGAGCTCTCCATGGATCAAAATCTTGATCAAATCAACCCTGCTCTGCTCAGAATAATTTAGCTTCCTCACCTGATCTCTGTCTATCATCTCCTCCATGAACACCAAGGCTTTCCAGTTCTTTAGCTTGTCAAAGACATCTGACTTCTGCTTCAAAACCTGCATTCCCCTCCTACATATGTGGCCAAGCCTATAAAGCCACATCTCTGCAACAGAAGGTGAATCAGTAATATAAGCAGATAGATAAAGGATACCTACTTTCTTACCACCATTTAATTCAATTATATCCACTGTGAGAGTTACAGTGCATCTCTCATCACCCAAATTTCTTGAAGAAATTAAACTCATCTCCAAGACTGGTACCTGCATGACTTCCTTCAACCACTGTGTGTCATCCATCTGCAATTTCAGCGTCACTTCCCCTTCGTCAGTAATCTGACAAGGCTCTCCAACCCCTAAATAAATCTCTCCAAAGTCTCCAAAGACATACCCATGAAAATATGCTCTATTTCAGGCTGCATGGAAAGAGGCAAAAGAATCTGTAAACAAAGATTCCACTTTATCCAGAACATCCTGTGCAATATTACCTGCAACATATGCTTTTACGCACTGATCTTCTACCGACCAACAATCTCTTTTTACTTGCTCTTTCTTTCCATCAATCAGACCATTCGTGTTATTCAGTTTCTCCATTCGTAGCTTACTTTCTTCTGCCATTGCTATACTCCCACTCAATCTGAAACCCCTGTGAGTGACCTATAATCAACAAACACTACCAGATCTGAAACCCCCTGTTAGTCAACCCAACCAAAAGCTCTGATACCACTTATCAGGGAACTCTAGAACAATAAACATGCTCTGATCCCTACTTTGGTAGGATGTTGCTCTACCAATTAGAGCACATATGATTACTTCTTGTATTAGCAACTAAACATGGAATTTAACCAGAATCAATAAGTAACTAGAAATATGAAACAACATAGGAATATGAGAGACAATACATAATTGTATTAATAATCACTCAGAAGAATATACAATAAAGAAGATGCCACTTCTTCTTCCACCTCAAAGGCTCACCACACCTCAAGACCTTCTTCCCTCTCTCTCTTGGTCACAATAATCAACTCCAATACAGAATTGATGTTCACCTCTCCAACTAGTCAGTAACACGCTGCCAGTTCACCAAGTACACAACTGTACTCCAAGTAGATCCCCTGCTCTCTGCTGTTACCTGCAAATCACTAGACCTTACTCACCATTGTAGATCTCCAAAAGTATCCATGCTCACCTGCTAACCAAGATCATACAAATATGAAGAACCCTGTTGATTCTCCAATCTAGTACCCACCTTGGTACTGCGGCACTAGGAGGAACGCACCATTGCTCTCTTCTCTCTGAAGGAGCTTATAATGTTGCTCTCTTACTCTCTAGCTACAGTTTACAATATAGCCCATGAGTCCATATATAGATCTCATGCTTACAATAATTAGACTAGCCTAATTATAATAATTAGACTCGCATCTCAAGACTACAACTAGCCCTTGACATGCAAACAAACAGTCCAAAAATAGACTCTCCCGAATCAACATGCAAACTGCCTGTTCTCACACAGGCTGCCAACGTCGGCTCCTCCATGACCGATGTCGGCCGATTGGTGACCGACGCCGGTTGCTTCCTCTTTGCTATCTGACTGACGTCAGTTGATCAGACTAATGCTAGTTTTCCTGCAACTGATTCTGCAACTCCCCGCATCTCTGCATCCTCCGTAACTTCTCTTGTTTGCATCTTGGTGAAGCTTTTAGCTCCACAGTGGTGGACTTGGAAGATTGTAGGTCACAAATTTTGGTTGAGAGGGGATAATATATTGATAATTCATTAGTGGTTGGTAGATTTCCCCATATTGATAGGTAGGTATAGATGGTGGGGTTAAAAGTATATAAGGATAGGTAACTATTGGTGGTTGAAAAATGTGGGAATGTCCTTGTGGGTTAGAGACATATCTAGGATTAGGTATGGTTGTAAATTACTGAGAAGTGATCATAGGTTGGGTGGAAGATATATAAGGGTAAGTGATAGTTTGTGGTTAAGTAACATGTAGATGCCCATGTAGGTTGGGTACATAACCTTGGTTGGATATGATTGGCAATCACTGAGAGGTTACTATAGGTTAGGTAAAAGTCATGGTTGTGTTAACAATCAAGGGTGAAGTAGTGACTTTGGTACTAGTAGGAGCTATATCAGTACACATGGTCATTGCCATATTATAAAGAGGGGTAGTGATTAGTGAATTAGGGTTGGTAACAGGAGGGTTTGACCTATCAATGGTAGGCACTCCCAAGGTAGAAGAGTCAATGATAGGGGTAGAAGGTGTAAGGGTAATAATTGGTTTAATGGGTTGATTTTCCCCATGGTGTCAAAGGGGTTGGTGGATACATATGTTTGGATAGCTAAAGTTTGGATAGTAATAGCAGCTACCAAAGGATTTGACATCAAGTAGGATGGAATGCCATAAAGAGGCTTTGTAGGTGGGGTTGAGATAGGGGTTATGTGATGCAAAGTATTAAGATAATATTGTAAGGTGATTAGGTTGTTATCCAAAAGGGAAGCAAAGTTAGAATCCCCCTAAGGAACAATCTTAGGGATATGGGAAGGTTTATAATGGTGAGATGAACTCTCTACATCTAATCGATATTCATCCATGGAAGAGGAGGTAGAAGAAACTAGGTAGTCTATAGATGGGTCTTGACTTGTTAATTATCTTCATTATTTCTGGGTAAGTACCATATAAGACTATAAGAGAAGTACAAATAGATGATTTTTGAATTCAACATAGAAATCAAAATTAAAAAACCCAATGAAAATTCAACACAAACTAAGGTAACTAAAATCTTGTGATTGATTAATTATCTCATCATTTGGCTTATGCCTTAATGTGAAGAATGTGTAGTAGATTGGTTTGTAGATCAAGTATGAGATAAGCAGTATAAATATGGTTTTAGTTTAGTTTTGGTACTCAAAATGAAATATGTATTGGAATTAATATGTGGATTGATATTGAGGCCTACCCCCTCAGTTCATAGTCCCATAGTGATAAGGGTGTCAGGTGCTTAGCCAATATATATTGATATCCAAAGTTTATACTCAACTAGAGAGCTGAGTTGGTTCTCCCCTTGGTGATGAAATCTAAGTAAGATCTTAGGTAGGGTAAGGTGATCCACTAAGTGGTGAAATCCCAATTGGACCTTATCTCAAGTACGTTATGATGTTTGCTTGATTTTTTGATTTGGTTGTGTAGCATAAGTGGATTATGCTTAATCTTGATTTTGTTTAATTAAACTAGGTGAGCTTATAAGAGATAAGTAATCAATGTATGTAGTAAGGTTTAAACCCAAATGAAATATTTAGATTTAAATTATGATCACATAGATAGATATAGATGGATACAGATGTAGATAAAGAGAGAACCCAAGTAAAGACCATGATCCCATCGAGCATGCCAGAATGTTTCACTCAAATTTTGCTATTATTCCAAAAAAGGTAGTAAAACTAGAAATACAAGTTATGGTAGAAATACCTAATAAAAGTGTGTGTATTGAATCATAAGATTGTGATGAAATCCTCTTTGGCTATGGAGGAAAACCTATAGATAAGAAAGCACTAAAGAAAATTTGTTTGTTAGATAGATAATTAGGTGGATTGTATAGCACCAGCTAGATCCCAGGAAGTGTGGGTTGCTTTAAGGGTTGTCAATCCACCATGTTTAAACAACCAATTTGATAATCTATAAATGATGTACTTTCATCAATAATCATAAAGTATTGAAATCAAATACAAGAAAACTTATTAGAAAAGTAGACTATAAATTATCTAATTAGTGAAAGACTAATTAATACTAGTGCTAATGGGTTAAGGTATGGCTCAAAAAATCAAAAAGGGGCCTATGAGTAGTTAAAGGCACAAAAAAGTAGATTTAGTTAGGTGTAAGAGGGTAAAATTAGCTTTTTGGTTCTTTTATCTACCTCAAGTGACCGTCATGGTTAGGGTGACCATCAATGGTTAAGTCTAACCATCAACAGTTAGGTCTAACCATTGACAATTGACTATCCAAATTCTGGGCTTGTCAACAACTGATGAAGAGACTCAAAAAATAAATTCTAGGAGTTTAATGCTAGGTCTGATAATTATAAAAGGGATGAAAATAGATAAACAACAATAATCAAATACTTGACTCACCAAAAATGGGTTGATTGATTGATAAATGTTGTTGATTCATAGGTGGAATCTGGTTTGATTTTGGTATAATGATGGTGCCTAAAATTTTAATTTAAGAGGCAATGATAGATTAGCTCTCCCAAATATATTTTTGATGATGTTTGATAATGATACATGACCTAAAATAAGAAACTCTAAGTACTTGAGCTCTTGACAATAGTTGTAGATAGATTGATCTCTTGTTGTTCTCTTCTTCTTATAGGGAAGGGTCAAGGTTGAAGTAGAAGTCTAAAAGGTGATTCTAATTATAAATTTTTTATGTAAGGTATCATGAGATTACTTTGCACAACTTATATTTAGAATAGGTAAGTGGGTGTTTTCTAGTTTTTGCATGCTTGTTTGCATGAAAAATTTTAGATGATTAGGATCGATCGTCAATGGTTACCTTGACCATCAATGGTTATCATGACCATCGATGGTTGAGGCCATCATTTAGAAGTAGCCAAAAATGGTGATTTTAAGGTTGATTAGTTAAACAAAAGTTGGTTTTGGTTTGTTTAGAGAATCCAAGGATTTGTTTTGGGGTTCAATAGTTAGAATCTAAATGTGTAAGATTTTGGTGTCTACACATATCAACTTGTGAAATTATTACACTAGATAGTAGTTAGTGTCTGGGTGTACCTCTCCTTTAGGGGACTTTCATTGAGTAAAACATAGTAGAAATATCAAAAACTAGTATTGTAAGGTCTACTTGGAAGTCATGCAACACTTGTCAATATTCATAATCATCTCTTGTACAAAGTAATCAAGATAGTTACATTACTCATTATGATGGATCATTCTATGTGCAATGTCAACCACTCCTTTGGGGATTTGCTTTGTAGACTTGGTGGTTTGTTATAATCTATGTGTAATGTACTCAACCAAGATATGCACTAGTTCATCCTAGATATCTTCAATTAGGATTCCTCTAGACTCTTGGACATATACATCTTTGACTTCCTCAAGGATAGGATGCATTCTTGACTTATATGGAGAAAGAGAATCACCCCTCACAGACATGCCCAAAGTTTTGGGCATTATTTTAGTGTTGATGATGATAGTGATATCTAGGCTGATGTATATGTTTCCCTCATTATAGAGGCTAAGAAATATTTTCACAAACTCTCCTAAATTATTGAAGGTAGGCATTCAAATCAAGTGTTTGATGTCTATGTTTTAGAAATGATGTGGGGATGTAAGATCAAGTGTTTGTGTAGCATCTACTCAATTTGGTCAAAAAAGTTTTTGTTTTATAGCTTGAAGGTAATAAAATAGATTTGGATAATTATATTTTGTCTATCAAAGCACAATATCAATGCCCTTTTCTTCCTTATGGGCATCTATCAAATTTTTTATGAGCTATGAATGATTTATGGTATTTGAATACTAATAATTAGAAACTTTTTACTTTTTTGCTAGATAAGTTGGCTCTACTCTAGAATTTTAGCTCATAAGATGATTGCAATAATGAAATGCAGACTCAATTTTCAAACATGTACCTATATATATTTCATGCCTATTGGTCTCCACATAAATTTCATGCTAAGCTATCCCTTCGATATCAATTTGAATTCTAATGTGGTAAATCGTAATCGATCTAAAAATAAAGGTGGTTAGTTATTTACACATACATAGAGATACAACGTTATATTATTTGTTGTCTATACTAGAGTACATATTGATGAGGTTGACTAGTTTCCATTTTGGTGAATATTAGATCAATCAAACCGAAGCTCTGGCATTGAGTACTTGGAATGACCATTATACTACTGAAATCTTAGCTGATGTGACTTGACCATACATTTCTTAGACTTAATTGCTTTATTTTGTTTTTTTTGACATCAATAATGATGCACTTGAATTATTTTTCACATGAGTGTTGCATGATATACTTCTTATCATGGTTCTAAAAATTGGTGAAGGGATCATCTAACCTACAAATACACACACACACACACAAGAAAACATTAAAAAAAAAATCCTAATATACTCGATGTTACTCATCACCCACTCTTTTGTTATAAAAATATCAATTAAGAATATTGTTAGTAAGTCTTAAGCCTACATCCATTTACCCGCCCTAGTAGAATGATTCCCTATAGATATCTCTAAACAATGGTTCCTTGTTGTGATATTTCATGTATAATATAAGGCCCTTTCAACCTGATCTATAATTTACTTAGAAATGCTCTGAAGCAACTATCATATAATAAAATTGGTTGATCTTTATGGAATTCCTTTTTTTACAGGTTCATATCATGCCATGCTTTTGGACTCTACTTATGAACTTCTTGTATCCAATATGCTCTACATTGATACTCATCCATCTAATTCAATTTGAGAAGCCTATTTGTGAGAGACTGATGATCCCCTAGTCTAATAACCATTGCAATGCATAGAGTGGGTACCAAATATTCCATAGGCATTATTGCTTCAAGCCCATAGACCAACTAAATATTAAAATATGTATCCCTCTTATAGTACATTTGATAATCCCAAAGAATTGTAGGTGTTATAGCAGTTTTTTGTTTTTCTTTAAATTAAATTACTTACTAAAAATTCAATGAAAAATTAAGGTTTATAAAAAATACCTAGAGATGAGGAAAGGATTTCACACCGCTTGCATCTAAAAACTGAGGGAACTTCTTTTTGGCTAAGAAGAATAACCTGCACACATAAACAACTGGGGAAAAAATATATTAATAGATAAATGGGTGAGCTATCTGGTTAGAAAACTATTTCTGAGAAGTTATGAACTTCCTAAAGTGGATGTCAACTCACTTGTTTACATAATTAAGTGGATAAACAACATTTGAAATTAAAATAGATAAAGATAGAAAAACAATAATGATTTAGATTCAATCTTCATTTAAGATATCAATGTAAGCAAAATATTCATCATAATAAGTTGTAACAGTATTCACATCCTCTTGTATGACATCAAATTAGTTAGCAGTGGCTTCAAAAGAGAGAGAATAAATAATTTCACAAAGTGCTAGCTTGAAGGCCATGTCACTCTGATTAAAAAAAGGGGTTGGGATACTATAAGCAAATTAGTGATGTTGATTATGTCATGTACAACACCGGATAGAGTCATTTACATAATTAATCCATGTTTAAAATGACAAGAAACCAACAAGAATTAAAGATAAAATCTAAAATAAAAGGCTTAATTTTTAAAATTTAAACACTATGGATCGATGTTGATCCTATTAGGATTGATGTTGATTCTATAAAATTGGTGTTGATTCAAAATGAATCAGCATCCATTCTCTTTGAAACTATATTTAATTAAAATAGAGATTGAATTGGATAACAGAGGCTAATAAATGGATATTCAGGGATATATATGGTATTATAAAGATTGAATAAGGAGATAAAATCAAAGAGACTGATGTAAAATGAAAGAAATAAATATTATTGTTTACCTTAGACTTGGTTGCAAAAATAATAAAATCCTTCTCACAAATGTAGGTAGTCCTTCAAGCTTGTGATGATGGATGCAGAGTGTATATAGTAGAATTCTAGTAGCTTAATGTTAAGGGCTTCCTTAATTCTCCCAAAAATCTTAGTAACACTTTTAGGTTTACAATTTTTGGTCTTGAATCCAAATGTTGGCTAGGTATATATAGATCAACACTGATCTAGAGAATCGATACTGATCGTGAGAGAATAAACACTGATTCACCCAAATTACCAGGTTTATTCCAACCATGTGTAAAATTATGCTTTATCAGCATGAGGTTATTGGTAACAAGGTTATATGGGGGTAAAGTGGTTAAGGGGTAGATTCCCTAGGTTATTAATGGATTTAGGTGGTTAGGGGGATAGAAAGGTAATTTGTAAAAGTAAATTATCAAGTTACTGATAGTAAATATATTAAACCTTAATATAGGGGTACTTAGGAGATTAAATAAAAATGAAGGCCTATAACACCTAAAAAATCATATATAGGATATAAAATTATAGTGTCTACATTTTCCCCTTTTTTGAAGTAGTATAGAATATGTGCCATGAGACAAAAACTGAGAGAGGTCTAATGCCTCAAGTTTATGTGAGGATGTATCCCCCCTCAAACTGGGATCCAACATAAGATAAATAATAGGTGATAGGTTTGAAAAATGGAATAATGGATAGGATGGGTGGATAACAGATGAGATTTAATAAACATGGATGCATAATATGAAGTATATGTTTTTACACTGATAGGATGTAAGCTAATATAGGAAAAGATGCCCCAAGGTAAATCTCATAATAAAACACCACTATTATGAATAGGTGGGCTTAAATGAAGGATAAATAAGAAGATAAATGATAGTATTTGGCTAACTAAAGTATCTAATGTGTTGTGCAGTGTGTGTACTATATATAGATAGTTGTTCTCAAGAGAAAATGCGCTCTTGAGACCCACTGAGGGGAGATAACCAAAAGAGTACATGTTTTATGTAGGTTGTGGGACCAATAGTGGGTCCAAATCCATAAACTTGAAAAGGTATCAAACAAATAATAGGGTAGGTAATGCAAGGTACTAGGATGAAGCTAAGGAGTAGGATTGGATGCATGTAAATTATAAGTAGTGAAAAAATGGGCAAATTGGTATCGATCCAAAATGAATTAGCACTGATGCACCAAATCAACATCGATCTAACATAGATTAACATTAATCTAAAGTCAAGTATATAAGCGAATCCAACATGTAAAATGCCTCGTTTTCTATTTTTGAAAAATGAAATGATGCTTGAAAGCTACACTTATGACATGAGACAAAATGGAGGTTAGCGATAGTGGATTAAGGTGATGATAATGATTTTAAGATGAGGTAGGTCCATTATTGTATTAATTTTTGATTTTTTTTATTTTTTTAATGTTTTTGGATTTTTAATATTAGGATATTAGCTTACACTAGGATAGGATGGTGCTAGAGAATTAGCATCGATTCCCATTAATTGGTAATGATTCACTAGGAATCAATGTCATTTCATCAAAATGACATTAATCTAGATGGAATGGTATTGATCCATAAGGGATCAGTGCCAATTCACATAAAAAAGATGAAAGGCTAGATAGAACCTAGGGTTTAGGCTAAGTTTAAAAAATTTAAGAGAATTTAGGCTTATATGGTATTCTGATGACAAGCACAGACTCTATTGTGGATGTGGGATTGAGTGTTACCTCTACTAGAGTGACTATAAGACTAGCTTGGTAATGATGATTGGGCACATTTGGAGGCCATAGGCCTAGGAGGTGTGCATTACTACAAATGCATTCATCAAGCTATGAGCTTGTTGGTCACTCTATTGGAGCACTAAGATGTGACTATCAAGATGTTCTAACTTCTTACTAGAGAGATGATGATTATCAAAGAGGATATTTACAAGATTCTACAATGTCTTATATAAGGAATAGTGATAGTACCTATGGATTGGTAGGGATGTGGAGTAGTGATAACACACCTATAGAGTGGGGATGTTGTTGATATCACATTTTTTATTGGTGAATTTATGTTTGAGCCTCTATATGAGGCTGACATAGCAAGGAGAGGTGTACTTACCATGATGTTGTTGGAGATCTCCTACTATGCACTCCCAAACTTGGAGATCATCATAGAGAGAGATACACTAAGGGCCAAGTGTATTTCCCTATAAGGATAGGTGTCTATAGCATAGGGGGCACTTTCCATAATGCAGATTGAGTGAGACACATTATATATTAGATTGGATACCTTGAGGGTGAATTTTGACTCATTATAACTTAGCCATGACTTGGTAGTGGAGGATTGAGATCGATACTAAGTGAAGAGAGATAGCCTAAGGAGGGGGAGGGTGACCTAGTACAAATAGTTATAGGGGTGATGGGGCCTAGCATAGAATAGGAAGGTATAGTGACCATTGATAGGTATAGGGAGTTGGTGGAAGAGATGTGATACTATGAGCAGATCATTCTAGATCTACATCCAAAGATTTTATGTTATGCTTCCCATCTAGCTGTATAAGGCAGGTCTTCTAAGTGCACATATAGGGTTGGTGAGCATGGGGAGTGTATCTTGTGGGAGGGATAGGAGATTTAGGGATAAAGGAAGATATGTGGAAAGGGATGGGAGTGGAGATGGTGGTGGAGCCCTATGGAGTATCCATCTTAGTAGGATACATTTTCTAGATTAGCTCATTTATTGTTGTATTTATTCATTATACTAAATAGAGATCCACTTACATGTATATAGATATTTGTGATGTACATATTGATTATTTATATGATTCATGATTATGATCTTGAGTTGTGATGTTCATATATATTTTTATATATGGATTATGGATGTTTATGGATTATGCTTATCATGGATGCTTGCATTTAGATTATGTGATTATGGATTTAGTTTATTAAATGTTGTGATTTATTAGGATTTATTACATGTTATGTATTTATATTAAAACAATTATGGATTATGGCTACTATGGATGTGTATTAGATCATAGACTATGGATTTTATGTTATACGTTTATGGGTTTAGATTATGGATTTGATGGATTTAAATGTTATAAAATGCTTATAGATCATGATTATATTATGGATGTGATTTAGATTAGGTGATTACTATGGACTTATATGATTCTAAAATTCTAATGATTAAATTAATATGGATGCGACCTTGATTATGTGATTATGGATTTATATGATTATGAGTTTGATTAAACTATAGATTATAGGATTTTATGTAAAAATGTTTATGGATTATGGATGTACATTAGATTATTGATTTATGGATTATAGTTTTTATGTGATGTGATTATGGATTTTATAATTATGAGTTTGACTAAATTATGGATTACGGGCTTTTATGTAAAAATGTTTAGGGATTATGGATGTATAACTTTATGAAATATTAAAAATGCTAATAAATTGTGATTATGTTGTTATAGATGTGATTGTGATTATTGGATTGGATTGGATTATGGATTATGAATTATTGTGCATGGATCATGATTATTATAGATGTGATCTATATAGATTAAACATTTCATGCTTATAAATTATTGATTTATTAGATTAGGATATTCATTGATATATGTGGAAAATCTATAATTAATTAGAAAAAATTAGATGGCTTTATTGCTCATTATTTGATCATACCATGACCCAAGAAAACTATTTGAAATGAATTCATATGCATCTTTAAGCAATTGCTAATAACTATCCTAACAACCTTAGGTCAACTAAGTCTAGGATATTGTTGATTTTGAGATGGAAAATTTTAAGGATTTGCTTTTAGGATTTGATAAAAAGTGGATTCATAAGAAGAATATGTTTTCATCATGTGTATTCAAAACTAAGGTCAATCATAGAAACCTTTTGTACTAGTCCCTGTAGACTGATCAATGCAAAAAGTCTACTAAATTAAAGAAAGTTGATTAATGAGGGAAGCTTTCTTGGGATGTTTTATGCATGATAGCCATCCTTCAAGGGAGTGTTCTATATTTTGAGATATACTTTTAAAAGAAGTTATCCTTTAAGGGATAATTCTACATTTTCTTAATATGTATATTTTTCTATAGATTTTTAAGATTTCATAGCTATCCTTCAAGGGATCAGTCTATTATTTTTGCTTATTTTATAAATGCTTTGCTTTTAATTTGATCCTAGTATTATAATTTATTTATGGATTGGCTTCAGGTATCCTAGGATAATTTCTCAAAGTTTTGTTACACAATATGATACAATTATTCTCAAAATTAATTAGTGATAAGGAGGATTTCAGTAAATAATGATTTGGAACTCTTTCCCATTATAGGCAAAGCTTATTCAATTAAAACATGATATGAATAGATCTGGGGTATTTATATTCAATGTTAAAAATGGGAAATGTTTCTAGATAACCACATGTCTTTATATATCATTATTTGGTATAAGAATAATAAGGATATGGTTTGGTCGAATGAAACCAAGAAACTAAACTATGCAGACCAAGGTGATCAAGATTTATCAATAGTATAAAGGACGTAGATGCAATGCATTAAAAGTTTCTCATTATGATTATCCATCAAGAGAGGCTAAGTGATATGCCCCAAACTCATATTTATGAGTGATAATATATGGTTTGATCCAATTTAGAACAATTTTTTCCTATTTGCTTCTTTCCATATTAGTGAGATTTTGATTTTTGTTTAAGACAAGGTCACCATTATTAAATTCATGTCCTTTTATATGCTTATTATAGGTGTGCTTATTCATTTATAATATACATAGAGATGGTCAAGGGTAGTTGATTGATGTATGTCCAAAAGTTCAAGTTGGGCTAATTATTCCTAATGGAAATCATCCTCAAAAATGATATCTTTAAGGGAGATGAAAAGGTAAGGAATCTAAACCTCTAGAAGAAGTACAACTTCAATACCATAGACTAGGGAGAAAGGAGTAGCACCTATAAGGGTTCGAATACTAGTTTGATAAGCCCATAAGGAAAAGGGAACATGAAGATGCTAGATCTTTCTTTCTTCATTAACAACTTTAGTTAGGATTTTGATGAGTTTTATTAGATGCCTTGGCTTGTCCATTAGCTTGAGGATAGTAATGTGAAGAAAAATTTAGCGTAATGCTAAAAGAAACACAGAGCTCTTGAACCTTTTTTTTCTTAAAGTATTTTCCATTATATATGATGATCTTATAAGGAATATCAAAGTGAAAAATAATATGTTGACTGATAAATTCAACAATTTTATCTTCTTTGGTCGAGATAAGGGGGATAGCCTCTACCCACTCAGTAAAATACTTAGAGGAAAATAATGATGAATCCATGATGCTAGGAAGATTTAGGATTAATCTAACCTATAATATCAAGCCCCCATGTGGAAAAAGGCCAAAAATCTTGGGCTACCTATAATTCTTGACTAAGGATATTGGATAGGTTGGCATGCTACTAAGACTTTACACATTTCGTAATGTATTCATAATAATCCTAATTTAAAGTGGGCCAATAATATCCCAATCATAATGTTATCTTAATGATGGTGTGACTATTAAAATGTCCACCACATGACCCATCATGAGATTATTTCATAACGAGGGTAGCTTCATGATTCTAGAGATAATGAAGAAGGATATTGTCTTAACCATGCTTATAAATAAAACCCCTAGTATGACAAAATGCCTAATGTGATGCTAGAAGGCTCACTTTCCATTTATACATAGATCCAGAGTAATAACCCCCCTTGATAGGTAATCAAATATTTGTGCATACCAAAGATCTGATGGATTTTCCTCCACACTATGGATAGAAGGAAAATTAGTTTTGGTAAAGGAAGGTTGATTAATCCTATGGACGAGGATAAATAACTTAGATTCCTGAGATGAAGATGGGATAAAGGAGGCTAAGTAATCCATAGTTATCCACAACTTGTTAGTTGATTGAGGACTGGCTTGGATAGCATAATGCTCAAAAGTAGCTAGTAACTGATCATCTAAGGTCTTATACTTCTAAAGATTGTCATTCTTACATTGATAGATGTCATTTATTTTATTGACCACAAGCTATAAATTACCATAGATATTAAGTGTTTTAATACCCAAAGCTAAAGTAGTTTAGATACCTATGATCAAAGCCTCATACTCTACCATATTATTAGTGTAGTCAAAATCAATTTTAAAGGATAGAGGTATAGGTGTCCCCCCAAGAGGGATTAGGATAATTCTAACTCCCCCATCATACTCACATTTGGATCCATCAAAGAAAAGATTCATTTTATATTGTGGATCTAGTTGAGACATGGAGTCTATAGATTCATCTAAGAATTCATAACTAACTAGTTGATTATCATCAAGAGGTGCTACATTGAGTTGACCAATAATTATTTGACCTTTAATTGATTTTATATGGATAAACTTGAGATCAAATTTTTCCAAAAACATGAGCCATTTATCCATTCACTAATTTTAATAAGGCTTTGAATGCATAAATTTTAGGGGATTAGTGTTCATGACCACATCATTACTGTGACTACATAAATAATGGTGTAGTTTGGTATCTACAAAGAACAAATCTAGACATAACTTCTCTATGTGAGAATAACACATCTTATATTCAACAAGTGTATGATTAATATAGTAAACCTTTTACTATTTATGTTGCTCATCACAATGGAAAATCATGGCTCTAAGGGCATAATCCATAGTGGAAATATACAAGAAAAAGGGTTATCCCTCTTTTAGGGGAGTGAGAACTAGTGGTGAAAGAAGGTATATCTTAAGAGCTTTGAAGGCCTCCTAACAACCAGAGTCCCAATTAAAATGGATATCCTTCTTTAGGGAGTGATGGAATTATTGACATTGATCAGACAGTTGGGAAATAAAATGATAAATAGACTATAATTTATCTTGTAAACTATAGAGCTACTTAATATTAGATGGGGGTGGCATTTATAAAATATCTTTAATTTTAGTAGGGTTGACTTATATCCATCGAATAGAGACAATAAAGTCTAGGATCTTACCATCAATACTCCAAAAATGCATTTTTTGGAATTTAGATGGACACAAAACTAGGTTAAGTGAGGAAAATTTACCTTTAGGATTGAGAGATGGTCTTTTCATAATTTTGATTTATTGAGGAGATCATCCACATAATCCTAAAAAAAAATATGGATGATATCATGGAATGTGTAAGTCATGGCTCTTTGATAGGTGGATCCTACGTTCTGTAGGCTAAAAGGCATAACTTGATAGTAAAAGGTCCCCCATGGAGTAATAAATGAAGTCTTATGTTATTCTTTTGGTGAGATAAGGATCTAATTATATCTAGAGAAACCATCCATAAGTGACAATATTTTTTGCCCTGCTATTAAATACACTAATTGGTCAATATTAGGGAGAGGGAAATCATCATTTAGACAAGTGAGATTAAGGTCATAAAATTCAATACAAAGGTGTAGTCCCCCCATAGGATTAATGATAGGGATGATATTAGATGCCCATTAAGGGTAATCAATAGGCTGGATAAAGTTAATAGATAATAGATGTTGTAGCTCTTCTTTGACTAAGAGCATAATGTGAAGATGCATCTTTTAAAGCTTTTTATTTATATATTTGTCATTAGGGAATGTGTTAATGTTATGGATGAAAATAGTGGGATCAATACTAGTCATGTCACTATAGGACCAAGAAACTGCTTCACTATGATCTATTAGAAATGTAGAGAAATCCTATTACTCCTAAGGATCTAAAGATTTTCTGACCTTAACTATTTATGGAGTCTCATGAGATCCTATGTTAACATCAATGGTGGCCTCATTTAATATAATAAAGGTTTTAAACTGAAGGGATTTACGTAGATAAGAGTTTTCTATGCCTAAATGAGTTCAGATCGGCTCATCATCCTGGCAGTGAAGAACATGAATGGTGGGAAAATATTATTCCCTATCATGTTTGGGTAAGATAAAGGAATGGTTTTGACCTCCCCATCATGATGATAGATTGGAAGTTATATAGTAATGGCATTGACTAAAAAAAGGTTTGGGAAAATGCATATGATGTCATATGTTGAAGAAAGGGTACTAGATGGTGAGGATAGCATGTCTTCTTCAAAGATAGGAAGGAGAGTAATCTCCAAGGTATCTTTGGTATTTTATCAAAACCAAGGATATGATTTTTATGAGGATTATTAAAATATCCTAATGTAACCTTGGGTGGGCCTTGTTCATAGCATCTTATGTCAAAACCCTTCTAAGCACACCATTGTAGGTATGTTTTTACAAAGTGGGGTTTATCAAGGAACACCATGTTTGAGGTAAATAGATTAGCATGGGTTTGATTAGAAAGGCCTAAAGAAGGTTGATCTATTACCCATAGATCTAATGTGTATAGAGTAAAGGTGGACCAAAAGGAATAATTTCTCTTAGATTTGGATAATATACATGTTTTTTGTTTGGATGCCCATATTCTTGAGGAGTAGGGAGAGTATTGAGTGTTAATAACTAGTATTCTCCAATTGATAGCTATTAAAATGTGGAATCAATATAATCCTTATTGATCCTTGATGCAGGGATTGTCATACTAGTTGATACCTTGTTGGATGATGATGGGGTAGTGTTTTGTAATGGTATTAAGATGTCATTTGGTCGAAAGGTGAGGTTGTAAGTTTTGAATTGATGAGGATCAGCTAGGACATTGTGGATTTTACCTTTGTGATTAAATTTAATATATTAATGCAAAGTAGAGGGGATAAAATTCATAGTGTGTATCCAAGGATAATCTAATAGGATGGTGTATTGAAACTCCCCTTTTATTATCTAAAATAATTTAGGTAGAACATGTATACCTACATGAATTTGAAGGACTACCATTCCTAATGTAGGGGTGATGGTATCATTGAATGCTCATAAAATGGTAGGGGATTGGGCTAAAATTGTTTTAAGTAACCATAGTTATTTAAATGCATGAGAGGAGATGATATTTATACTAGCACCATTATCAATCATTACTAATTTGATTCAAGTTTGATCAAGTTGTGAAGTGATACATAGTGTGGGATCCTAGTCATTAGGTTGTAGGGGTGGTATTTCTAAATCATGGAATGTTATGTATAATGGCTTTTGAAGTGATGTGATGACAGTTGATAAAGGATGGTGTTCATCAGCTTGTATTTTAGTGGCCTACAAGGCCTTTATTATAGCCTTGTGATGTTGTGCAGAATTTTGTACAAGTTCATATAGAGACATCTTGACAAGGAGTTAATGAATCTATTTTAGAATGGATATATGTATGAGTTATAAAGAATTATTATTTTTCACTTTCCCTAAAATAGAAATTTTAGGTTTTAGAGTGGGCATTCTATGACCATTTATGGTAGGAACTAGTGCTTTGGCAATAGTCATTTTAGCTTTTTCATGATTGTGGGTCTTATGACCCTGGGTTTGGGATCATGTATCTATGTGAATTAAATCTATCTAAAACAAAGGGGGATTTTTTGCATTCTTAGACTTCTCCACATCTAGGGTGTTCAAGAGGGATTGATATTGAGGTTTATCAAAGGTTTTATCTTCTTTTATAGCTTATTATGGTACTATTGGTAATATACTACTTCTTGAGGTTGATGTGACCCTAGTGGTTTGACTATGAGGATGGTCATGATATAGTTGTTCCATTAAAAGATTATCTTCTTCTAATAAGTTGCAGACCACAACCTTTAATGTGTTACAACTTTTCATGTCATGACCTGTTATTTGATGATATACAAATTTCTTATTTTCTTGATACCATGTTGGTTTTTGAATATGAGGGTTAATGGGTTTTATGGCTGGTAAAGTGATAAGGGAGTTTTAGAGAAATTGATCAAAAATATTAGAATAAGACCATTTCAATGGATCTTGACTAGGATTTTCAATCCTTTGAGGCATTGGTAGGGAAGTGGTATTTAACTTTGAACCTTCACCTTTTGAATTAGTTATTTGAATACTCCCTATAATATGTGTTGTGTTTAGGATAAGCCCATACACCTAAACCATGTGGATAATAGGGGTTTAAAGGGTTATATATTGGTATTATCATGGTGGGAAGATCCCTTTGTGATGGTACATGCTCTTTAGTAGAGGATTCTATGATGGTGGCTTTTAGTCTTGATGAAGGATGGGGCCCTAATAATGATGATTTTATTTAGATAGGTAAAAGTGGTACTTTTTCTTTTTGAATCTGATTAGGGGTAGTGGGGATATCTTCTTTATGAAGTTTAATCCTAATAGGATTATGTTTCAATGATTTTCCTCTTAGGGCCCCAAGGTTTTCAACATTTATAGATTTTTCTTTTATATCTCTAAGGTTTTTCTCCTCCCAAGTAATGAAAGGAACTGGTCTTGAGTTGGTTTATGGTAACATAATAGTTTCCTCAAGGGGTAATAATTAGAGGGGATGGGTATGCTAGATGTAGGTATTATGATAACATGAGGAATGGTATGCATATTTTTTGAAATGTCTAAGAAATCCTTTTCTTTAATAGTCTTTTCCTCTTTTATTTCCAATCAACCATTATGAATGTTTTTTTATACTATTTCCTCAAGTGGATCCCGAATAATGAGATAAAAAAAATTGAGTGAGTTTTTAGGATAACTTCACTTAATTTAAGATGGTTTTAAGGTGTCTCTTTTAAGGAAATTAGGGATAGAAGTACTATCAACTTATTTAGGTATAATTTGATCATGGATTATGCTAATTACATGGGTTTTATGGTCTAAGGTGGATCCAAAATTATTCTACACAAAATTAGATGTGGAAGCATGATTAGGGAATGGCTACCTAAATATGTCTATAAAATAATTAAGGGGTGCACTAGGGTTATATAGGTATAAATTCCCTTGATCAATAAGGTTCTATACTATACCCTTGAAATAGTGACACCTAATGACATTATGACCTATTGCATGATGAAAGTTAAAAAATTCATTTTTCCCTAAACTAGGTAGGCTTAAGGTGAGAGTCATTGATAATTCTCACTAGAGGAAGTTTGATGAGAGATGACTTTAAGATATTATCTAAGATAGATGCATAATACTCTCCTAAAGGTTTATACTATTGTGGGGGAAAACATGTCAATGGTTTTTGAGATTGTGCTTGAGAGGTGGAGGGTGTAGATTGGATTTTTGTTTGTGGTGGTGTTGATTTTATAACTATGAAATTAGAAAATCTGTTGGTTTTATTATTATTGCTAGTCCCTTTAGAGGGATCAAGTTTAATTTTTTTACTCTATAATTTTACTTTCCCTTCTCCAAGGCTTTAATTTCCAATTTGTGATCAATTGAAAAGGCCTCATCAAAGGTTTTGAAGGATTATACTTATAACATCGATGAGATATGTTCAACACATGATATCATAAACAATTCAATTAGTTCAAGTTATATAAGGTAAAAGGTGGTTTAGTTAATGAGACTCCTCCATCTAGCCATGAAATTAGCAATAAATTCATCATCAAACTATCAGATAGCATAGAGATCGATAATAGTTACTTTTTTATGATATTGATCAAAAAGTAATCAAAGAATATTTAGGATAGCTACCCAAAATAGAATTGGGAATGCTGAGGAATTGAGTTTTACCAATCTGGCTAGGTCTATATAGAGACATGGGAAAGGTCTTGAGGAGAAGTGCATCATCATGAACTATAAGGTAGAAATTATGTCTAAACACTTGAAGGTGTTATTGAGGATCCTCCTTATTTTAAAACTTTATAAACTTGGAAAGTTTCCAATGTAGAGGGTAAGATCTAATGGGGATAGTTGGTTTAATAGGATTGTTACATATTTTTTCATAAGTGAGCATATTTTTCCACCTAGAGGCAAAAGATTCCAAATTAACCATCCTATTCATAAGGATGCTCATAAGGTATAGTTGGGTGTAGTATTGATGGATACCTCCCAAAACATTATGTTGTGGGAGTTGATAAGTAAGAAGCTGAGTGGAAAAAGGTTGGGATAAGTGATAACCAACTAAGTTGGTCGTGATTGGTTGGGATGTCACCACATACTATGGGGCTTGTAAGGGGATATAAGTAGACCTGATAGCTTATGTAGGTATTATATATTAGGTGGTCAAGGGGACATATTATTGAAGTGGTTGACTTATAAGAGCTTGTTACAAAGGCTGAGTTTGAGGATTTAAAGTTATGCTAGTTTGGATAGGTGTAAGGGTTGATGGGATTGAGATAACTAGGTTCTAAAGCATCATGGTAATAGGTGTAGTATAGGTAGTTTGAGGCATGATGATATTTTTATCTTTGGTCCTAGTTAGGGATGAAAAACTAGATGTTATCAGAGGTAGATTTCCTAAAGGTTATGTAATATTAGTGTCAAAAAATGTTTGGGGAGGATTTTTATGGGAAGACACCATATTGGTGGTAAACCCTTCACCTTCCTCTAAATACATGCCATATGGATTCTTAAAAATTATGTATGGGGGGAAGTGAGATGTATATAACTCAGGAGTTTAGGTAATAGTTAAGCATGATTGGGTTGTTATCCAATATGGTGGTGAATTCAAGATCACCCTAAGTATAATATTGGGGAATACCTTCCCCTATGAACTTAGGAAAAGTAGGAGGACTAGGAGAATTCTCCATGGATGAGGATGAAGCTGGGGGTTTGGTCTGCTTTATCGATTGATGATGCATCAAAATAATGTAATGATAAGGAAAAAGTAAGAAATAAAAGAAAAAATCATACAAAAGTGTTTTTTATCTCATATTTAATGAAAAGGAAAAGACACATGCTAAAGATGTACCTAAAAAAATTAATTTTTAACTTTAAATTTTGATAAAAGAAAAGAAAAGGTTATTGAGGGTCCTAAGAACTGACAATCTAGGGATGGTTTTAGGTTTGTTTAGGACCAAAAATATTTCTATACTAGAACAATACTTAGCCTAGTATTGGGACCTACCCCCTCACTTCACACACTATAGTATAAGGATGTCAGGTGCTTAGCCAGTATATATTGAATAACTAGAGTATATACTTAGCATATTGAGTTAGTTCTCCCCTTGGTGGTCAAATCCAAGTGGGATAGTTAGGAAGAAGGTTACCACTAGGTGATGAAATCTTAGTTAGTTCCCTTATGTCAATATTTAATGAATTGATTATGTAAGTGGTTTGGTATGTGTGTGAAAGGAGTGATTTATAAAATAAATTAACTACCTAGATTATTCTATATGAATTACTTAAGAAAGAAAAAATGGATGCAATTCTTTTTAATCCTTAGAAAGGAAAAAAAATGATTTTGGATTTTCTTTTGAATGAAAACAACAATCAAGAGAAAAGGAGAGAAAGATGGATAAATTCACAATGAATTTTAATAATAAAAATGAGACCTTAGGGGTCCCACCAAACCCGCCAAAATGTTATAGTAATTTTTCATTTTTTCTTTAAACTAAATTATTTGTTAACAACTCAATGAAAAATCAAGGTTTATGATGAATACCTAGAGATGAGGAAAAGGTTGTGCATTGCTTGAATCTAGTGACTAAAGGAGCTTCTTTTTGGCTAGGAAGAATAATATGCACACATATAAACAACTTTGAAAAAATGGATTAATAGATAAATGGGTGAACTCCCTAGTTAGAAAACTAGTCCCAAGAAGTTATGAACTTCCTCAAGTGGATGTCATCTCACTTGTTCACACAATTAAGTGGATAAACAACATTTGAAAGTAAAATAGATAAAGATAGGATAACAATAATGATTTAGATTCAATATTCATTTAAGCTATCAATGTAAGCAAAATATTCATCCCAATAAGTCATAGTAGCATTCACATTCTCTTGTATGACATCAAGTTGGTCTGTAGTGGCTTCAAAAGAGGGAGAATAAATAATTGTGCAAAGTGTTAGATCAAAGGCTATGTCACTCTGATTAGCAAAAAGGGGTTGGGATGCTATAAGTAAATTAGTGATATTGATTACACCATTCATAACACTAGATAGATTCATATACATAACAAAGTCATGTTTAAAATGATATAAAATTGGAAAGAATTAAAGATAGGGATCTAAGATAAAAGGCTCAGATTTTAAAATTTAAACATAGTGGATCGATGTCAATCCTATTAGTATGGGTGCCAATTTTGTAGAATATGTGCCAATTAAGAATGAATTGGCATCAATTCTCTCTAAAACTATATTTAATTAAAATAGAGATTAAATTATATGATAGATTCTAATAAATTGATACTAAGGGATATATATGGTGTTCTAAAGACTAAATAAGTAGATAAAAGCAAATAGATTGATATAAAATGAAATAAATAAATATAATTACTTATCATGGACTTGGTTGTAAATAGAATAAAATCCTTCTCACAAATGTAGGTAGTCTTTCAAGCTTGTGACAATGGATGTCGAGTGTATGCAGCATAATTTTGGTAGAGTAACATTAAGGGCTTCTTTAATTGTCCCAAAAATATTAGCAACACTTTGAGGTTCATAATTTCTAGTCCCAAAGCCAATGTGTAGTTTGGTATATATGGATTGATGTTGATCAAGCTAATCGGTGTTGATCATGGGAAAATTGGCCCTGATTCACCCAAATTGGCAAGTTTGCTCTAACCATGGTTAAAATTTGGATTTATCAGTATGAGGTTGTTGGTAACAAGGTTATACATGGATAAAGTAGTTAAGGGGTATATTCCCTAGGTTATTAATGGATTTAGGTGGTTAAGGGGGGATAGAAAGGTAAGTTGTAAAATTAAACTATTGGGTTATCTACAATAAATATACTAAACCTTAAGATAGGGTATTTAGGAGATTAAATAAAGTTAAAGTCCTACAACACCTAAAAAATCATATATAGGATACAAAATTATAGTATCTATAGCATGAATGCAATCTTCCCAATCATCCTTCTTGACATCATAGATCTTTGTCAATATCTTTCCCAACACTTTATTAGAAGCTTCATCTTGTCTATTAGCTTGCAAATGCTATATAGTACTTTTTTGATTGGAAATCATAAATTCTTCAGTATTAGATTTGATAGTATTGTTCAGCAAGTGTGTCCCTTGATCACTGATAAGCTTTATGGGGCATCTAAATCATGTGATAATATTATTTTAAAAGAACTTTGTTTCATCCTTCACCCCATAGTTGGGTGTCATAGCAAATTCAACCCGTTTATTAAAGTGATATGTCACAATTATAATATACTACGCTTTTTTTGAATTTAATCAAGGGATTGATAGGTCCTAAAAAATCAATGCCCCACTATTCAAAAGGTTGTTCATCTAACAAAGTTTACAAGGGAATTTCATCCTTCTAATGTGGCTTACCCATTTGTTGACATACGTCATAATGTTGTGCTACTCTATCTACATCCTAAAAAAGATTTAGCCACCATAATCCACTCTATAATATTTTTTGTACAGTAGCTTCTTTGGCAAAATGACATCCTGTCATTCCTTGGTGCACTTCTTGTAAGAGATACATACATTCATGTTTTATAACTACCCTACGTAGTACTTCATCCTTCCCCAAATGATACAAAATCCCATTCATAATAGTATATGGCAAAGTTTTGGTGATAAACTACTTATTTTTTATTTCTTGGTAGTGCATAGGGAACACCCCTTGTTTTAGGAAATCAGAAATTTCATCAAAGTTCTTAGGTATCGTAGAAACTCAAAATAGATGGGCATCAGGAGAATCTTCATGTAGTTATTCTAGCTCTTGCCCATTCATGATGTGACTAAGATGATCTAGCCCAACATTTTCTCGACTCGGCTTAACATTGATGAAAAATTAGAATTCTTGAAAGAGCATCAACCATCTTGAAATTCATCCTTTGAGCATAGGCTTATTGACTAGGTAGCACAGAGCTTGATGATTTGTGAAAACATCAAATGGTGTTGTAAGAAGATAATGTCTGAATTTTTACAGTACAAACACTATAGTGAGTGATTCCCTTTTAGTTTTTGTGTAATTTTTTTATAAGTTGAACAACTTTTATCTTAAAAAATGTGTGGGGTGGTCCAGTCCACCATCTTCTAGCTAAAAAATCATAGCACTAACTATGATACCAAAAGCATCAACGTGCACATGAAATGACTTATTCTAATTAGGAAAGAGTTGAATAGGTGTAGTGACTAATCTATGCTTCAGTTCTATGAAATTTGCTTGACACTCAAAGGCCCAAACAAACTTCATACCTTTATATAGAAAATTATCTAATGGAGAAGAAATGGATGCATATCCCTTGATGAACTTTTGATAGTAACATGTGTGGCCACGAAAGGATTGCACTTCCATTGAGCTGGTTGGTGGGGGAATTCTAACAATGATTGTAATTTTGTCCCACTCCACCAAAATCCCTTCACACATACCACATGACCTAGTAGGACACTAAAAGGTGTAAAAAATAAGCACTTTTTCAAATTTAGGGCAATACACAGAGCTAAGTAGCATTCTATCATGAGTCACAACTTGGACAAGTGATCTTTAAATAAAGAGAAGACTACCCAATCATCTAGATATACTTCTAAAATCATGAATGAAATAATTAAAGGCAATCACCACTACTCTAGAAAAAATTGTAGGTGCATTCTTGAGGTCAAAATGCATTATCTTATACACAAAGGATCCCCATTTCATGGCAAAATTTGTTTTATCTCTATTTTATTTTGTGATGGGTATTTGATGATACCCACTAAACCCATTTATGAAAGAATAAACTTCATGACCTATAATAGATTCCAAAACTTCATTTATGAAGGGAATCAAAAATGGATCATTCACACATCTGTCATTTAAAATTTGATAAACACCACATACTCTAATTCCCCATATTTTATTAGGTTGCACTACTATGGGACTAACCCAATCTACCTTCTCTATAGGATAGATTATACCTACTTCTTGCATTCTATCCAATTCAGTCTTCACTTTCAACTTCATGTTTGGATTCAACTTTTATGGCCTTTTCTTTATGGGATGTGCACACTTCTTGATTTGATATGCATTTCACCTAAGGAAAGATTTACTCCTCTGAATTCTACAGGGACATGTACTCTTCCAGTGAATGATTCTTTCATGTGACTTCTTATTTTTCCATGCTTGAACCTACGATTACTCTATGACTTTATCCTACTTATTTACTTAATAATTTATGTCCTTCTGGTAATACATGTTCTTGTAGCTACACACTAAATCTATCAACTAATTGATCTACCTCTACAGTATACTCATCTTCATGTTCAAACATCTCTTCTTTCTCTCGCTCTTCATCACTTCTTTCTTTCTATCAACATTTATCTTCTTCTTTTATCTCATATTTCTTCATTCTTCACTCTTCATCTCTTTTTTCTCATTCATCACTTCTTTCTACTTGTTATTCAACTATTTTATTGATACTCTTAACAATACTCATAGCTACTTGGGTATTTTTTTTTTACTCCATCTATTTTGTTATCACAGCTCACGTTCTAAATCCAAACTCTTCTTCTAACTCTTCTTCCCTCACGTCTCAATTTTAGATTTAGGTCTAAGTCATATCCACTCATCTAATCATCATTCACTATTATGTCATAAACCCCCCCCCATATTCTTGAAGTGACTACTCCATATTGGTTGGAGTAGGCACCATGGCCTTATCCACAACCAATGTCTTCACCAGGATAGGTAGTTTCTAAAACAAATTTAGTTGAATTCCCTTGATAAAAAAGTAATTTATAGCTTCAAAAACTATGTATCCTTTTACTACAAACTTATTTATATATCCATCTACTATAGTAGAAACCTAATGATGTATTGCTCTTGTCCAGTTAGTTTTCAAACTCTAAAACTAGTCTATCTTTTCTTCAGTCCAGATTATAGTTTCTTCCATCCTTGGTCTAAAGCAATAATATTCCAATAGTGTTAACCATTTATCTAGAAATTAAATCAAATCACACCAAAATATTCCATAAATTTTTGCATAAATATGCTCTTGAATGATCTCCTAAACTGTAAGACTAGTCTTTCTTGATTCTTCTTCTACAAAATTACATATCCTTTGGTCCAACCATATCTCAATATCTCTCTACCCTGGTAACCATATTAGCATAATTTCCTCCAAAAAGAGTTTCCATGCTCATTGCACCATTGTTAGAAAATGTTCCTAAAGTATAAAAATATGTTAAGGATGAGGATAGTTGTGATATGATTCATGTATGTAGAATAGTTTATCATAAAATATAGGAAATTGGATGACATAAATGTAAGATGCATTAATTATTCTACATTATTGAGAAATTTAAGAATAATCAGTATTGTATAAACTAAAATAATGCATTCAAAATAGTTCAAATAGAAATTAACCAATATATTACACATGAGAGGACACATAGGGATGATAAAAAGAAATCATATAGGAAACCATAACTAGATAATCTCTATTAATCTCTTCTAAAATTGGAACCCTCTTCTATGACTATTCTACTTCTTCTCGTACTTGGCACCAAAAGTGGAGTCTCTTCATAATTTATCCATAAATATGCTCTAGAATGATCTCATGAACTATAAGACCAATCTTTCTTGATTCTTATTCTAAAAAATTACATATCCTTTGGTCCAACCATATCTCAATATCTCTCTACCCTGGTAACCATATTAGCATAATTTCCTCCAAAAAGAGTTTCCACGCTCACTACACCATTGTTATCAAAGGTTCCTAAAGTATCAAAATATGCTAAGGATGAGGATAGTTGTGATATAATTCATGTACGTAGAATAATTTATCATAAAATAAAATAAATTGGATGACATAAATGTAAGATGCATTAATTATTTTACATTATTGAGAAATTTAAGAATAACCAGTACTGTATAAACTGAAATAATGCATTTAGAATAGTTCAAATAGAAATTAACCAATATATTACACATGAGATCACACATAGGGAACATAACAATAAATCATCTAGGTAACCATAACTAGATAATCTCTATTGATCTCTTCTAGAAGTGGAACCCTCTTCTTCTTACAAAAAAAAGTATATATAGATGTTTCCAATCTATGACTATTCATCTTCTTCTCATACTTGGCACCAAAATTGGATTCTCTTCATAATCTAGCTTATTAAAAATCATGAAGATAAGACAAAATAGACTATAAAATGATAAAATGAGTGCATAATGCATGAATATCAGACAACTATCTTGCACAACTTTACAATCCAGATTTTCTACCAACGTGATTAATAGATGAAATTAGTATGATATTAGATGATATTATGTGACAACAAAGTGAAAATATTTATGTGTATACACCAAGTAACATAGTTGCACATTTTAAAAGGATTGATATTTCACTATTGAATTATGATGTTCTTATAAATGACATGGCATGTAACCAAGAATTCAACATGTAAGGTGAGGAAGATGTTATTGATATCACAAACATCTAGAGCCTCTCTTAAGGATTAGATGAAGAAATAGCTAATAGTGAAGAGATGGTTCTTGAAAGTCAATTCATGCAAAATGTAGAATCAAGAGGGATATACAACCAAATACAACACATGAAGTGGAGTTAATCAGTGATTTCAAAAACACAAGTAACATCAATAATAATAATGATTGTTCTACACTTTTCCCAAGTAATAATGACTTGAACTTGTGAATTCAAGTTAACATACCTCAATGCTTAGAGGAGGTCATGAAAATTATATGTTTAAAACTACATTCTAATACAAAATATCAGAGCTGGAATATACCTTCATTTCTTAAATGGATGGAACTATAAGAAATAATTCATTACTATGTAGATGTTGGGATGAGGATGAACAGTATGGAGTATAATTTGAAGAGGATTCCCTTCACCTGAGGTAAACTTGAAAGTTCCATAAAATAAGTCTCAAGTACCTAAGAAAACTCAAAATCAATATGGCCATGGTAAGTTACTTTCTTAAATCTTGTAAATTTTAAGGGAGATCGTAAGCAAAAAGAGAGTCAAGGATTCAGATAGTGTTATCAGACTAAGTAAGCATTCATAAATTTTAATTACATCCAATTACATGGAGCTATTGGATGATACTAAAAGAAAGGATGAGAAATCAAAACTAAAATTGATGGAAATAAAAAAGAAATGGATCAAGAAAAAAGAGCTGCTAGACTTGAAACACAAGAAAATATTGCAAGAGAAGATGAGAGAGATAAGTAAAAGTGAGCTAAGGAGCACCAAAAAGAGATTGAGAAGGCACAAAATCAATAAAGGCAAGCATAAGAGAAGAGGGAGAGGGATATTTAAAACCAAGTAAGGGAGTATGAAGAGTGGAAGTGTGTAAGCTTTTTAATGGGTCATGAGAATTGAAGGATTTTTCAAGATCACATCAATATTCAAAACCTAGGTTATGCTTAAATTATAAGAGATGGAGGTATTCCAATTTAAGCATAACCTACATTTTGAATATTGTTGTGATCAAGTAGAAGGATAATAAACTAGGAAGAATCTTCTTCAAAAATCCACCAAGCATAAACATACTAAGGCACTGATCAATGACAAGAGATAGGCAAAGAAATAATCTCATTACATTAAGAGGTAGTTCTTACAATATACTTTATAGGGTCGAGCCTAATCAAGAAAAACATACTTTTTAGTATCTCAATGAATGTTCATCTCCCAAAAGATGAAAAAGTCTAAAAACTAGGAACCATTACAATGGCTTGAAAGCCTATATATATAGAAGAAGGGGAAAAGAAAGAAGAGGGACTTACATGGAAGAACAAAAAAAGTAGAAAAGAAGTCATTGATGATTAGAGCCACTACTATTGTGACTGATTTGAGAATGGAATGGACCACCCAAGATCATCATAAAATCTCCTCAAGCCCTTTGCACATTCAAGTCTTCCTCTTTGAAAATGAGTAAGCCATACCAATGGTAGTTGTATGTCTTTGCCAAGACTGAGTGTTTTGATCTTTTCATTAAAGCTTAGCATGTTATTTATTGTAACTTAGACTATCCTAGTTGGTCTTTGCATGTTCGTTGCTCCACTTAGATGCGTCTAATCCTTGTTTGACCAATTTACATGTTCTAGAAGTGAGCTATATGTACTTGTGCCACTTGTCCTTGGTTGATTGGCCCTTTAGATTCACTGACCATTGACCTTAATGTTCTTGGGCCTTTCTACTTTCCTTGGTCTATTTTTCCCTAGACTATTTTCTATAATTTTTCTTTTAGAACTTTCCATTTTAATCATTCCTTCAGGATTTTCATACATAGCTTATTTCTAAGATGGCTTATTTCCATGGATTTTTCCTTACAACTATCCCTCAGAATTTTCTTCACAAATCCTCTAAAATTTTACTTTTGAAAAATTTTCTTGGGTCTCATTTTGTCTTTTGCCCTTACTGTTGATGACAATTTTCCCAGGTAAAATGGAAATGTTCCTTTGGAATGGGTAGTAACCCTTTAGAAAACCTATGACTGGCCTTCAGATTTTTTCAATGATCTTTAGATTTACCCTTGGAAAAGACTTGTATTTTTGAGAACCTAAGAAGCACTTATAATAAAAAATTGAGATTTTAATGTCTCATTACTTATTTTGGGTTTTTGACTACTCACAACTTATGAAGTAATAAAGTAGTGCTCCTTAGAGAACCTAAAATACACTGCCTAGACCAAATCAAGCTTTCTAAGCCTTCTTACTTGCTTTGGGGTTTCAATCATTGATTAAATATAATGTTTTAAAGTAGTACTCCTCTAAAATACCAAAGTTGTCTTCATCAGAGAAATTGAAGTCTTCTTTAAGATAAATCTTGAAGTCATTCACCTTGGAGAATCTGATCTGTATTGTGCCCTCAAAAACCTAAAGTCTAAATACTTTTCCACTTTTCTCCCTGAGTTATGTCCATTTTATTCAAACTGGAAATATTTTGGTATGTGGGCCAAAAATGGTTAACATTTTTGGTGACTCACAGGGAAGCAAGCCTTTTATGCTTGAGAACCCAACTCATGTTGCCTTATCTATTCCATTGGGCATGGAGTCTCTGCTTTAGTTCAACAAGGCTAACCCTTTCTAGAACCTCCTCTTAAAGTAACAAGGAAAAATAAAACAAAGTGCCCAAAGGCACTTATTCAAAGGAAACACACAACATAATAGGGAATGTGCATAAGGCACTTGGAAGAAAGCATGAAAATATATCCTACCCTAATCTAACCAAAAAGAAATAAAATTATAAAAAACCATTGATTGGTTGTACAAAACAACTTCCTTTCCTCACTAATACACTATACTTTACATGTTTGAGAGTTGTGAAACAAATATGGAGAAGTACTATATTTTTAACATTTTGATGGCATACTTATCCAAGGAAAGAAACAAAAATAGTCTCACTTACCCATCCTGATTGATTAATTATGCCACCATCTAGGAATTAATATGCAAGTTGGTCTTGTTCATGTTGGTGCTCAAAATTGTGCTCTAAATTTAGCATAACCTATGATGGCTCTTCCTTTTCATCTCCCAACCAATCAAGGTGCCTGATAGAACATCCCTTTATCAACACAAACATTAAGTAGTAAAAGTGTAACTCACTCTTGCTCTTTTTTGCTTCATCATCATGCTTATTAGGCATAATCAAATCATAGTTTCCTTGAAGGACATGCTCATATTAAAAAATATGTTTATCCTCAAGGTTTTTCTTCATCACACAAGGTGGTGATTCTTCAAGATGCACTTCTTGAGCACTCAATATGTCTTCCTTGTCAACCTCACTTAAGATTTCTTCTTATTCCTCAACTGTGAATGAGGACTGATTTGAACTTTTAAGGTCCAAAATAACATCTTTGTCTTACTCAAGGTCTAATTTCCTTTTTTCTAGCTCCAATTCATCCTAAAATGAATCATCCTCTTCTTCATCTATGTAGAATGGACTTTCAGTAGTCCATTCAAGGTCTGTCTAATTATCATCTTAAGGGTTGTCCTCTTTAAGATCCAACTTACTGGTATCGAAGCCATGCCAAGAAGATTGGTCTAAAACTAATTCTTCCCCCTCTGATTAAAGTGGGCTACCTATCATGATCTCTTCATCATAGACACTTGTTTTGTCTTCTTTAGAATCAACTTTTATTTCAAGCTCCTCCTCTAACCCTTGTAGAATAGGTTCTTCCTTCAAGAGGGATATGGTTGGAGGGTGAAGAAGTTCACCTTGCTTGCATTTTAGGAAAGTATCCTTCCAATTAGTGACTTTGAATGGTCTCTTTGGTGGCTCTTAAGATAATGAGAGAGAGTCTTAGAACTCTTGTAAACCAAGCTCATTGAGCTGAGCTATGGTTGCTTGATTTGGCACAACCAACTCCTTTTCAAAAATTACTTCTTAGAATATCTCAACTAACACCTCCTCCTTTTGAAAGCCGTTATAGATTGACTCCCATGAAGGAAAAGCATTAGGAGTGTCCTCTTTTTTTTAATTATACCTTGGACCCTTATCATTGATACCTCCTCCCCTTTTTGTATGCCCTCCCTGACTAATTTTCATGAGGGGAACTTGTGAGAAATAGCTGTCCTTTCTTGATTTTGACTCTTTTCCTCTTTCTTCATCTTTAATTCCAATTCATTGATCTGCCTATCTATATTTTATTTGAAAATATTCTCTTTAAGTTGTTCAAGAGCCTTAAGAAGATAAGGAACACAAGAGTGATGATATGATGTACATGAGGGTTATTGAGGAAGATAAGTTGGGTATTGGATCTCAATGATAGGCTGCTCTACAATAGTTTCCTCCTATCCTTGAAAGCTTTCTTGAATTGAATTATAAGAAGAGAAGTTTTGAGGGACACTTGAAGAACTTAGAACATAATGGGTTTCACTTAGAGTGGCCCTTTATGAAAGAATGGGTGATATATATGAGGTTTGAGGTGGTGTATATGAAGACAGATAAGGTTGATAGAATTGGACCTATTGTTCTTCAAGGATGTTCAATTTATCCTCAATACTTTGGATGTAACCAATCACATTCAACATCTCATCTGAGGGGTTGTTCCAATTTTCCATTTTAATAGGTTCCCATTTCTCTCTCATTTACTGTAATGTAGCTCTTATGTCATGAATGATGTGGTCAGGGATATCTTGACCTTATCCCCTCTACATATTAAGTTTCATCATGTAATTTTGATACCCTAAGATCATTTACCTCTAACTTAAAATGGATTGGTTTGGAGAAAAACTAAGGATATTTCAAGACTGAGAAGACTGCTCATAAGAATTTTGAGAACCACTTGAGGTGAAGCCATAAACATTGCTAACTTGATATGAAGGATGTTGAGGCAAAGAATGAGAATTTTGATAAAAATATGATTAATTGTACATACCAGATAATGATGATCAGTCACTTGGATTAATTTAAACCAACTAATACATGCTTGGAGTTGCCATTTATGTTTGATGAATGCTTCCAAAGGTTGATATGTAGAAGAATAACACCAAAAATCCTTCTATTGCTTTAGGCCTTGGTCCCACCGAGTGTTCCAAAAACTATTGTAGTGTGGAATTGCACCCTTTATGGGAGAGTTTTTTAGGCTCTCTCACTTCTAGCTACAAAAATGGGGATAACCTCAAGCTGTGGGTATCTTGTAATGAGGTTAAACCTCTAGAGTAGGCTGGTTTATCTTTGATGCTCACCTAAACTATAGATAAACTAATGATTCACAGGGAGAAGGGTTAGAAAAGGGATAAGGGCTCCTAAGAAAGCTAACTAGGTGATGCACCAAAGTAAAATGGACACTCATCTAAGCTTGAGCCCACACTAGATTAGTCATTAGACAACTATGGCTTACACAATCTTGAGATCAAGTTAACACACTAGAAGAGGTTCAGGCAGAACACTAATCCAAACCTCTAAGAACTTGAAAATACATTAAAGAGGCAGGCAAAAGGATGATAGACTAGGAGTAATCTCCTTCACAAATCCACCAAGAACAAACATACTAAGGCACTAATCAATGACAAGAGATAGGTAAAGAAATCATTTCATTACATCAAGAGGTAGTTCTTACAATAGACTTGACAGGGTCAACCCTAATCAAATGGAGCATGCTTTGTAGTATCTCAATGAATGTCCATCTCACAGAAAGATAAAAAAGTCTAAAAATTGGGAACCATTAAAAAGGATTGAAAGCTTATATATATAGAATAAGGGGATAAGATAGAAGAGAAACTTGCATGGGAGAATGGAAAAATGGGAGAAGTAATTGATGACTAGAGCCACTACTGTTGTGGCTATTTTGACCATGGAATGGACTGCCCAAGATCACCATAAAATATCCTCGATCCCTTCATGCATTTAATTCTTCCTCTTCAGAATTGAGTAAGCCATATTAGTGGTAGCTACATGTCTCTACCAAGTCTGAGTGTTTTGATCTATATATTAAAGCTTGGCATATTCTTTATTATAACTTGGACTATCCCAATTGGTCCTTGCATGTTTGTTGCTCCACTTGGATGTATATAATCCTTTTTTGACCACTTTGCATGTTCTAAAAGTGAGATGTATGTACTTGTGCCACTTGTCCTTGGTTGATTGGCCCTTTAGATTTGTTGACCATTGACCTTGATGTTCCCGAGCCTTTCTACTTTCCTTGGTCTATTTTACCCCAGACTATTTTCTATAATTTTCCTTTTAGAACTTTCCATTTTAATCATTCCTTCAAGCTTTTTGTACTTGGCTTATTTATAGGATGGCTTATTTCCATGGATTTGTCCTTACAACTATCCCTCAAAATTTTCTTTCACAACTCCTCTAGACTTTTACTTTCGAATAATTTTCTCAGGTCTCTTTTTGTCTTTTTCCCTTACTACTGATGACAATTTTCTCAGTTAAAATGGAAATGTTCCTTCAAAAGGGGTAGTGACCCTTCAAAAAACCTATGACTAACTTTTGAACTTTGTGAATGATCTTTGGATTTATGCTTGGATAAGACTTGTCTTTTTGAGAGCCTAAGAAGCACTTCTAAGACCAAATCAGGATTTTGATCTCTCATTACTTATTTTGGGTTTCTGATTGCTCACAAATTATGAAGTAATTAAGTATTGCTCCTCAGAGAACCCAAAATGGACTTCTAAGACCAAATCAAGGTTTCCAAGCCTTCTTACTTACTTCAAGGTTTTGACTACTAATTACTTCTAAGGTTTTTTAAGTAGTGCTCATCTAGAAACCTGAAGTTGTCTTCATCAGAGAACCTGAAGTCTTCTCTAAGAGAAAGCTTGAAGTCATTCACCTTAGGGAATTCAATCTGCACTATGCTCTTAGAAACCCAAATTCTAAATACTTTACCACTTTTTTTTTTGATTTATGTCCATTTTATTCAAACTAGAAAAATTTTGGTATGTGGGCAAAAAATGGTTAACATTTCTAGTGACTCACAGGGAAGCATGCTTGCTATACTTGAGAACCCAGCTCATGTTGCCTTGTCTAGTCCATTGGGCATGGAGTCTCTATTTTGGTTCAATAAAGTTGACCCTTTTTGGAACCTCCTCTTGAAGAAATAAGGAAAAACATAACAAAGTTCCCAAGGCACTTATTGAAAGGAAACACACAACAAAAAAGGGAATGTGTACAAGGCACTTAGAAGAAAGCATGTAAATCTATCCTACCCTAATCTAACCCAAAAAAGGAAACTATATAAAACCATTGACTGGTTATATAAAATAGCTTCCCTTCCTCACTAATACAATATAATTTACATGTTTGAGAGTTGATAAACAAACATGGAGAAGTGCTAGATTTTTAACAAGTTGATGACACTCTTCTCCAAGGAAAAGAACAAAAACAAACTCGCTTACCCATCCTGATTGATTGATTATGCCACCATCTTGGAATGGATATGAAAGTTGGTCTTGTTCTTGTTGTTGCTTAAACTTATGCTTTGAATTGAGCACAACTTGTGATGGCTCTTCCTTTTCATCTCCCAACCAAGCAAGATTCCTAATAGGACATCCCTTTGTCAACACAAACATTGAGCATTTTGATTTTACCTTGCTCTTGATCTTTTCTACTTCATCATCATGCTTACTAGGCATAATTAGATCATAGTTTCCTTGAAGGACATGCTCATATTGAAAACATTGTTTATCCTCAAGGTTCTTCTTCATCACATAATGTGGTGATTCTTCAAGCTTCACTTCTTGAGCACTCAATATGTCTTCCTTGTCAAACTCACTTAAGCTTTCTTCTTGTTCCTCAACTACAAACGAGGGTTGATTTGAAATTTCAAGGTCTAAAATAACATCTTTATCTTTCTCAAACTCTGATTTCCCTTTTTCTAGCTCCAATTCATCCTAAAATGAGTCATCCTCTTCTTCATCTATGTAGAATGGAATTTCAATAGTCCATTCAAGGTCTGTCTCATTACCATCTTAAGGGTTGTCCTCTTTAAGATCTAGCTTATTGGTATCGAAGCCATGCTAAGAAGATTGGTCTAAAACTGATTCTTCCCCCTCTAATTAAAGTGGGCTACCTATCATGATCTCTTCATCATATACACTTGTGTTATTCTCTTCAGACTCAGTTTTGATTGCAAGATCCTCCTCTAATCCTTGTAGAACAGGTTATTCCTTCAAGAGGGAGATGGTGGGAGGGTGAAGAAGTTAACCTTGCTTGCAGTTTCAAAAAGTATCCTTCTATTTAGGGACTTTGAATGGTCTCTTTGGTGGCTCTTGAGATAAGGAGAGAAAGTCTCAGAACTCTTGTAAACCAAACTCATTGAACTGAGCTATGGTTGGTTGATTTGGCACAACTAACTCCTTTTCAAAAACTGCTTCTTGGATTGTCTCAACTAACACCTCCTCCTTCTGAAAGTCTTTTTGGACTGACTCCCATGAAAGAAAAGCATTAGGAGTAGCCTCCTTTTTTTTAATTATCCCTTGGACCCTCATCACTGATACTTCATCCCATTTTTGTATGCATTCCCTAACTAATTTCCATGAGGGAAACATGTGAGAAATAGCTGCCCTTTCTTGATTTTGACTCTCTTCCTCTTTATTCATCTTTAATCCCAACTCTTTGATCTACCTATCTATATTTTATTTGAAAAGATTCTCTTTAAGTTGGTCAGGGGCCTTATGAAGATAAGGAACATAGGACGGATGATATGATGTACATGAGGGTTTTTGATGAAGATAAGTGGGGTCTTGGATCTCAATGACAGGCTGCTCTATAATAGTTTCCTCCTTTCCTTGAAAGCTTTCTTGAATTTAGTTCTAAGAAGGGAAGGTTTGAGGGACACTTGAATAACTTAGAACATAAGGGGTTTCAGTTGGAGTGGCCTTTTGGGGAAGAATGGGTGATAAATATGAGGTTTGAGATTGTTGGTTGAATATTTTGTCGATCAGCGTACTAAACAAAATAGGTTTGATCAGCCAAATTAGGAAGATTGGTCATCCAAATGTGTAGATTTACCACATCAAAAGGGGACTAATCTCTCCTCTCATCAAGGGGAGGTTCCTTATAGATATGAACCACCCATCTCTCTTTCTTTAGAGATGATGCGTGCAAATCAAAGGAAAAATCTCAAGGAAAATGACAAAAATCACTCCTCTTCTTTTAGAAGTACTATTCAACAAACCACAAGAATACTCCTGGTAGTAATTGCAAAATGTAACCAAGGACGTAGTAACCAGCAAATTGAGATGTAGCACAAAGTCTCCACCTGAATTGCCCAAGAGTGAGATACGAAGAACAATGAGGGCACAAAGTCATCTCAAGGTCCTTTACGTAGAAATAAAAATAAAACACACTAAAATCAATTGTGGGGGCACAAAGTCTCTCCACAGTTGGCTTCAGGATGCCTTCCTGACTACTTTCACTAATTATGCTTATTGAATTAAAGGAACATAAAATATATTAAGGAAAAAGACATAAGAATAGTTTCCTCAACAACAAAGATATCACAGCACAAAGTCTGAGAAGTCACTTGCTTTCTTATTCCAATAACAAAATATGATCAAAAATCTGAGCTCAAAGTCTTAGTAATGCCTTTCAATTTGGGCAAAGTTTCATTTCTCATTATCAGAGAGAGTCCTCTTTATAATAACAAGAGAGTCCCTTATATAGCCTCTTCAAGAAGGACTTGGGAATAGTAACACATCATGTTGCATTGAATTTTGTTAAGAAGACATGCTGGAATTCAGGGGCATTTACCCATTTGCTTTTCTCAATGCAGAGAAATGGGTCACACTATTGAAAGTTTGCATCTTTCAATGTCCACCTGGTAGTCTACTTCTAGAAACATATCTGATGTGCAAATGTTTTTGGTCCTTCCTCATCATTCCTCCTTTTTTGGTTAATTAAATTGGGTCCTTGTTTTAATTTGATGCTCTATTCCTTAGTCGCTTCCTGTTGATCTTGGCCTTAAAGCCTTTGAATGCATTTGGGTCCATAGATTTAAACCTACAAGGATCAATGGCTATTTCATTATCACAACTTTGACGTATGTGGGCACATCACTTTCCTCAAAAATTCCTTCGGCTTTGTCATTTGATCTTTCTCAGAGGTGACCTGCCCTTTGGGGCCTTGAGAAATGGTCTGCTTTGGGTCGAGAAGAGCCCCTCGCAAGGGTATCTACCCTTTGAGTGATCTTTAGATGGCCTTTAGGATTTTTTCTTCTGGCAGGTTGCTAAGTTCTTTGGCTCTTCTTTAAGGCTTTTCAAAATCAATGGCTATTTTACAAACCTTGAAATTGATGTTCATGCACCCATCACTACGTTTGAGTTTCCAATGGTTAGTTCACCATTCTTGACTTTGACATCTTCAGGCACGTCACCCCTTGGACTTTTTTCAGCTTTCTCTTGATTTGACCTTTTCTACTACTTGCTTCATTTGGATTTCTTGTTTTGCATCCTCCCAAAGGGAAGGTGACCCTTCAGCTTTAGGGAAGTGTCCTTTAATTTGGCAACCGAGAGTCCCCCATAAGGGCACCTGCCCTTCAGGGTCCTACGGTGGCCTTTTGTCTTCAGAGTCCTTTGGAGCTTTCACGTGGATAAAAAGTCTACAAGAATTGTTTTGGCTACTTTGTCTTTGACCTTCAGAAATTCTTTTAGGCTTTTCTCCCGCAGCTTCCCCAAATTTCTTCAAACTTTTTATCCGAAGGAATTCCTTCAAATAAAAGTCTAAAAAAATTGTTTATTGCCTTAGTCTTTTTGCTAGGGGAAATTTTGTCTTTTGGTATTTTCAATTGGTCCATTTGCCTCCTTCCTACCCTCTGTAAGGGTATCTACCCTTCAAAATTTGCCTTAGTCAATTTTATATGAATCTCAAATTGTGACACGTGGCAGCATCTATTGAGTTCTATCAAGTTTTTGCTCACTGCCCTCCGCAAGGGTTTTAGGCCTTAGTTCACCACCCTCCATAAGGGTATCTAATCCTTTGGCTTTGGGGCAACCCCTTGAACATATCAATTGAACCAACTTTGGTTCAATGGTTTAATGGTTCATTCCCTTTATCCACTTGAACCAAGATTCTTTGAAACAAGCCTCCTTGAACCTGTTGAACCTTGAACCTTTGAACCTTGAACCTGTTGAACCTTTGAACCAAAGTGGTTCAATGGTTCATCGGTTCAATTAGTTCATTCTTTTGATTGAACCTGCCTGTAGAAGCCTTTGAACTTGTCGAACCATTAGTCCAATGAACCTGTTGAACCATTGAACCCGTTGAACCTTGAACCAAAGTAGTTCAATGGTTCAATGATTCAAGCCTTCTTCTCTTTGATAAGTGTTTTGAAGCCATTGAACCTTGAAACGATTGAACTTTGAACCTTGACAAATGCACTTAACTCTTGCTGCTGATGTTGAATCTGTGAACCTATGAACCCATTAAACCAAAATGGTTCAAGGTTCAACGGTTCAATGGTTCAATCCTTGCTTAAAATCTTGCCAATGAACTCTTTTGGTTGAGCCTTGTCATTGAACCAACTTTGAAATTGACTAAGTATTGAGAGCTTGCTTCTTTCCTACAGAGTCTGTAGAAATTAACCTGTGATGTCCGTTAAACTTAGCCTATAGAGTTCGTAGATTTTCTTTTCCTGCAGAGTCCATAGATTCTCTTCCTATAGAGTCCATATATTTCTCTTCCTGCTGAGTCTATAGATTCAAGCCTATATATTCCATAAATTCAAGCCTATAGAGTCCATAGATTTAAGCCTATAGAGTCCGTAGATTCAAGCCTGCAGAGTCTGTGGATTTAAGCCTGTAGAGTCCGTAGATTTCTGAGAAGCTTGAAAAATGAGAAATTTAAATGCTCAAGATAAATTTTGAGAAGGGAAGATATTATTTTGGTATGAGGAACCAAAATAATTCACATGTTGTCCCAAAAAATGAGTGATACTTTTGGGGGACAATAGTTGGCTCTAGTTGGGGAACTTCTATCAATTGTAAAAAAGAATTGAAGGGAGTAGAATCCAGAATCTCCAGTGTCTTCATGTGTACCATTGGGCTATGGATTCATGTTACCCAAAAATGGAAGGTATCAAAAATGGAAACAAATAAAACAAAATAGAATTAAAAACTATATAAATATACATATGTATAGATGTAATGATCTGATACTTCAAGAGTTGAAGTGTTTCAAATGCTACTTCATGAGAGGTAGTGAAAATAGTGCTCTATCCTGATAAACCAGCAAGAATACATTTTATCCCCAGAAACGATGACGGGCAAATGGAACTCTCCACCAGGAAACCAATTTTTCACATCTTCCTCTTGGTTTTTTCTTCTTCTTTCCCCATGGCAAGATGTGGTCTTCAATTTGAAAGCCATAACTCCTTGCTTTCTTGGTGAAGGGTTCCTTTGCCTAATTTTGATTTGTAGCAGCATGGTCCATTACCATAATTGGTTGTTCTTCTGGTTCAGTCTAGCACATGATTGGATTGTCCACATCAAACTCTTGATAAACTATCAGCTTAGCATCTCCTTTGATGTGAAGGAGTTTGATGTCTTCATATTGAGTAATCTTCTTTTCGAGTAACAGAGATTTGCATCCAGCTATGTTGTTGGTGTTTTTGAATTGCAAATTTCATGAAGTAAGAATATCTCCTTAATGAGATATCAACACAGTCCCAACTCCATCGTTGGTGGAAGAATTGCTTCCAACAGATTCCAAGATCCAAGCATCATCAAAAACTGATCTATCAAATTTCTCTTCATTAGAGATGGAAGATCATTCCTTATTTATACTATACCCTACCAATTCTCCTAACGTCTTGTTTGGATCAATTCCTAGATTGTTAGCTACAGGAATTTTGTCTGTAGAAACATGAACATTCTCTGTGGTTAAGAAATAATTACCCCTGCCTAAAGACTCAAATAGAATTTGTGCTAAAGGGGCCGATGTTTGGGTGACCACGTATTTTGCCTCTTTTTCAGGGAGCAACCTCTTCATTATGCCTTTGACAGGGATTCTTGCTTTAGATAGGTCCATGCTTTGTTCTCCTCCCATGTCCTTACAAAAATTTCATCCAAGCAAAATGCCATAGGATGCTAGGATGTCAGCCACCAAAATAGTCATCTTGATTCCCTTGTCTAGAAAGGTTGCAAATGCAAATTGGGCATCTTTTATTTGCCCTAGTAGTGGTACTTGCTTTTTCTCCATGGAGAAACATCTCCCAAAGGTTTTGGTCAGTGTGAGACCCATAGACTCAGCTACTTTAGCAGGCATGACATTGTCAGATGCCCTAGAATCAATGATGCAATTGTTGAGTTGATAACCATTTATCAATAAGGAAACATAGAAAGGTTCTATTTTCCTAGGGGCAATTAGAGGATTAATGACAAGATTATTTGGAATGGACATGTTCTTTTGGGAATCAGGAATTATTTTCTTAACCTCTTGTCTTACAGGGACAGTTTGGTTCTTGACACATTGGACCAACTTATTTAATTAATCAGGATTGGACTACAAATATTCAAATCTAAACATTTGAATTTTGGTCTTCTTGACATGATCAATTATGTCAAATGGCTGAATTGGACTAGGAATAGAGGAAAGCATTTCAACCTTTTGGGTTTTATGAGGGATGGGAGGAGGGTTGGTTTGCAAAATTGAAGTAGAAGGTGAAGGTGAAATTGATATACTTATCTTTTGGGTGATCACCAAATCCTTTGACTGGTAAGGCAGAGTGGTTCCACGCTTAAAAATTGTAATTTCTAGTTGAGGTTGCTCGTCTGTCTTCGCTTTATCAGCTTTCTAGACTAATTGGTTCTTAGACCTGGTAAACACTGCATATGATCCGTCAAAAGCTTCTCCTTCACTTCTGGGTTCATCCTGGTAGTTTAGGAAACTAATGTGGGAGTCGCTAGCTAATTTTTCTTGATCCTCTGTGAAGAGATCAACATCATTTTCTTGTTCAAACTCAGGTTGGAAAGAGAAAGCATGTTTTGTTTCCAAATATCCAACTACTGAGTTGGTTGGAGGAGCTTCAAGGGCAAGTTTCCTTTGTGGGAGAGGAAGATGATCTAGCTACCCTTGATTCTTGGTAGCATTGCCTTGATATGACTGATTTGGAAATGTCCTTCTTGGCATATCTTTATATGAAGGAGCAAAAGACATACCTTGTGCCATTTGTCTTTTCAAGGCTAGCAGTTCATTTGTCAGTTTTTGCACCATTGGATCTATGGTGCCTATAGATGAATATTCAGAAGATGATGAGGGTCTATTTTTATTTGGATCTCTTCTTATCTTACCTACTAAGATGAGATCATCTTCTACCTAAGTGGCCAAATGTTGAGTTGCAACAAGATCTATTTGACTAGCACATCTCAAAAGAAAACTTACTTCAAGTAACTGAGAATTAATGAAGAGCATTTGAGATTCTCAGTTGTAGGTCGAGCAATTACAGGAATTCTATTTCTAAATTTGTCAAAGTTGGCTATGAAGTCCCTCATTGGTTCATGAGGTTTTTTCTTCATCTTTGTAAGTTTAGCCAGAAGTGCATGTGCATCTTCTGCAGGTTTGAATCTGGCTTCAAACTTAGCTCTGAGGGTATTCCAATCAGTTATTGACTAGGCCTGTAGATGATAAAACCAATCTATAGAAGCACCTTGTAATGTTTCTATAAATAACCTGACTGCTACATCTTCAAACTCTACTCCAATTATGCCATAGGTTATGCTAAAGGCTGCAATGTGTTCATCAGGATGAACTTTCCCATCACCATAGAATTTGGGGAAATTCTTCCTTGAACTGCGTGGAAGCTCATGTAGAGGTGGAGCAAGATTGAGAGGACCAAAAGAATTACCCCAGGGGCCTTGAAATACCATTATATGACTATGAAAAGGAGGAATAACAAATCTTAGAGGCATAATTATTGGCAAAGCTTTATCAACAGAAGATATGGATACTTCGTTTGGCAGTGGAGATTTGACTTTAGTAGGAGGAAAGCTCTTGGTTCGTTGGAGGTGAGATGGTGAAGTAAATAGATCAAAATTACTTTGTTGTACCAACTCGAATACAGGGTCAACAATACCTTTAGCCCTTTGGCTTCGTGTATACCTTGAATCTACCAGATTGTGAAACAAAAATGGAAAAGAATTGACTTTGCTTCAATTTGAAGCTTGAGGCTTTAAACTACGCACTCTTTCCCAGAAGCTCTAGTTTTGTAGACCAAATAAAATAATGAAGGTGGAGGAAGATGGTAAGGCTATAAATGGATAATGGGTAAGACATGAAATAGATTCGTTAGAGTCTATAATGGATAAGGGTTATAATGATAATGGGTAAGACATAGGTGATGTTTCAATCTAAAACTTGAGGTTCCAAATTGCACAAAATTATGTATATCCCTAGCAGAGTCACCAAAAACTATTGTGCGAGGTTGGAAGGAAAATTTTAACAATGGGAAAACACTGGAGCAGTTCCTTCTTCCCCAGTGGAGTCACCAAAAATTGTTGGTTGAATATTTTGTCGATTAGTGTACTGATAAACAAAATAGGTCTAATCAGCCAAAGTAGGAAGATTGGTCATCCAAATCTATAGATTTATCACATCAAAAGGGGACTAGTCTCTCCTCTCATCAAGGGGAGATTCCCTATAGATATGCTATATATATATATATATATATATATATAAACAAAAAATAATACTCAAGGGTAGGATAAACCATCCATCTCTCTTTCTTCAGAGATGATGCATGCAAATCAAAGGAAAAACCTCAAGGGAAATGACAGAAAGCACTCCTCTTCTTTCAAAAGTACTATTCAGCAAACCACAAGAATACTCCTGGTAGTAATTGCAAAATGTAACCAAGGATGTAGTAACCAGCAAATTGAGATATAGCACAAAGTCTCCACCTGAATTTCCCAAGAGTGAGATATGAAGAACAATGAGGGCACAAAGTCGTCCCAAGGTCCTTTACACAAACAAAAAGAAAACACACTAAAGGCAATTGTAGGGGCACAAAGTCTCTCTACAGTTGGCTTCAGGATGCCTTCCTGACTACTTTCACTAATTTTGCTTATTGAATTAAAGGAATAGAAAATATATTAAGGAAAAAGACATAAGAACGGTTTCCTTAATAACAAAGATATCACAGCACAAATTCTAAAAAGTCACTTGCTTTCTTATTCCAATAACAAAATATGATCAACGATCTAAGCTCAAAGTCTTCGTAATGCCTTTCAATTTGGGCAGAGTTTCATTTCTCATTATCAAAGAGAGTCCTCTTTACAATAACAAGAGAGTCCCTTATATATCCCCTTCAAGGACTTGGGAATAGTAACACATCATGTTGCATTGAATTTTGTTAAGAAGACATGCTAGAATTTAGGGGCATTTACCTATTTTCTTTTCTCAATGCAGAGAAATGGGTCACACTATTGAAAGTTTTCATCTTTCAATGTCCACCTAGCGGTCTACTTCTAGAAACATATCTGATGTGCAAATGTTTCTGGTCCTTCCTCATCATTCCTCCTTTTCTGTTTAATTGAATCGGGTCCTTGATTCAATTTGATGCTATGTTCCTTAGTCACTTCTTGTTGATCTTGGCCTTAAAGCCTTTGAATGCATTTAGGTCCGTAGATTTAAGCCTACAAGGATCAATGGCTATTTCATTATCGTAACTTTGACGTCTGTGGGCATGTCACTTTCCTCGACAATTCCTTCGGCTTTGTCATTTGATCTTTCCTGGAGGTGACCTCCCCTTCAGGGCCTTGAGAAACAGTCTACTTTGGGTTGAGAAGAGCCTCCTGCAAGGGTATCTTCCCTTCGATCAGTCTTCGAATGGCCTTCAGGCTTCTTTCTTTTGGTGGGTCACTAAGTTCTTTGGCTCTTCTTTAAGGCTTTTCAAAATCAACGGCTATTTTATGAACCTTGAAATTGGCGTTCGTGCACCCATCACTACATTTGAATTTCCAATGGTTATTTCACCATTCTTGACTTTGATGTCTTTGAGCATGTCACCCCTTGGACTTTCTTCGGCTTTCTCTTGATTCAACCTTTTCTACTACTTGCTTCCTTCATATTTCTTGTTTTGCATCCTCTCGAAGGGAAGGTGACCCTTCAGCTTTGGGGAAGTGTCCTTTAATTTGGCAGTCGAGAGTCCCCCGCAAGGGCACCTGCCCTTCAGGGTCCTTCGGTGGACTTTTGTCTTTGGATTCCTTAAGAGCTTTCCCATAGACTTTTTCCATGGAAATTTTCCCACAGACAAAAAGTTTGCAAGAATTGTTTCGGTTGCTTTGTCTTTGGCCTTCAAAAATTCTTTCGGGCTTTTCTCCTGCAGCTTCCTCTAATTTCTTCAGACTTTTTGTCTAAAGGAATTCCTTCAGACAAAAGTTTGAAAGAATTGTTTATTGCCTTAGTCTTTCCACTGGGGGAACTTTTGTCTTTCAATCTTTTCAATTGGTCCATTTGCCTCCTTCCTACCCTCTGTAAGGGTATCTGCCCTTTGAAATTTGCCTTAGTCAATTTTATGTGAATCTCAAATTGTGACACATGGCAACATCCACTAAGTTCTGTCAGGTTTTTTCTCATTGCCCTCTGCAAGGGTTTTAGGCCTTGGTTCACTCCCTCTGTAGAGGTATCTAATCCTTTGGCTTTGGGGCAACCCCTTGAACCTACCGATTGAACCAACTTTGGTTCAACGGTTCAATGGTTCATTCCCTTTATCTGCTTGAACCAAGATTCTTTGAAACAAGCCTCGTTGAACCCGTTAAACCTTGAACCTTTGAACCTTGAACCCATTGAACCTTTGAACCAAAGTGGTTCAATGGTTCATTAGTTCATTATTTTGATTGAACCTACCTATAGAAGCCTTTGAACCTGTTTAACCATTAGTCCATTGAACCTATTGAACCATTGAACCTATTGAACCTTGAACCAAAGTGGTTTAATGGTTCAACGGTTCAATGATTCAAGCCTTCTTCTCTTTGATAAGTGTTTTGAAGCCATTAAACCTTGAAATGGTTGAACTTTCAACCTTGACAAATGCACTTAACTCTTGATGTTGATGTTGAACCTGTGAACCCATTGAACCAAAATGGTTCAAGGTTCAATGGTTCAATGGTTCAATCCTTGCTTAGAATCTTGCCAATGAACTCTTTTGGTTGAACCTTGTCATTGAACCAACTTTGAAATTGCCTAAGTGTTGAGAGCTTGCTTCTTTCCTATAGAGTCCGTAGAAATCAACCTATGAAGTTTGTTGAACTTGGCCTGTAGAGTCCATACATTTTCTTTTCCTATAGAGTCCATAGATTCTCTTCTTGTAGAGTCCATAGATTTCTCTTCCTATTGAGTCCATAGATTTAAGCCTATAGAGTCTATAGATTCAAGCCTGTAGATTCCGTAGATTTAAGCCTACAGAGTCCATAGATTCAAGCCTATAGAGTCTGTAGATTTAAGCCTGCAGAGTCCATAGATTTTTGAGAAGCTTGAAAAATGAGAAATTTGAATGCTCAGGACAAATTTGGAGAAGGGAAGAGATTATTTTGGTCTGAGGAACCAAAATAGTTCACATGTTGTCCCAAAAAATGAGTGATACTTTTGGGGGACAACAAAGATGATGTATATGAAGACAAATAAGGTTGACAAAAATTGACCTATTGTTCTTCAAGGATATTCAATTTATCTTCAATGCTTTGGATGTAACCACTCACATTCAACATCTCATTTGAGAGATTGTTCTAATTTTCCCTTTCAATAGGTGCCCATTTCTCTTTCATTTGTTGCAATGCAACTCTTATGTCATGAATGATGTGGTCAGGGATATCTTGACCATATCCCCTCTATGTATTAAGTTACATCATTTACTTTTGATACCCTAAGAGCATTTGCTTCAAACATGAAATGGATTGGTTTGGAGCAAAACTAAGGATATTTCAAGACTGAGAAGGATGCCCATAAGAATATTGAGAACCACTTGAGGTGAAGCCATAAACATTGCTAACTTGATATGAAGATGTTGAGGCAAAGAATGAGCATTTTGATCAAAATATGATTGATTGTACATACCAAATAATGATGATCAGGCACTTGGACTATTTTAAACCAACTGATAGATGCTCAAAGTTGCCATTGATGTTTGTTGAATGCCTCCAAAGGCTGATATATAGAAGAACAACACCAAAAACCTTTCTACTAATTTAGACCTTGGTCCCACTAGGCATGGCAAAAATTGTTGTAGCATAGAATTGCACCCTTCATGGGAGAGTTTTTCAATCTCTCTCACTTCTAGCTACAAGCATGGGGACAACCTCATGTTGTGGGTATCCTACAATGAGGTTGAACCTCTGGAGTGGGCCAATTCCTCTTTGATTATAATGGGCACCCTGGTTGCACCCAAAACTAACCCGGCAGGGACTCTTTATGACTCCAGTAGATTTGTTATTATTGATTTTTTGTGTTTTACAAAGACTAATGCATGTAACATAAATATAGAATTGCAAGCATAGATACACACAGCTAAAATAACCAACACACTGTATTTATATTAATTGCAAAATGAGTAAACAAATACAATGTTGGTCACGTGGTGACTCATTAGATCCCCTAGTGATCATATGAACATTATTTCAAGTACATATCCCAGCAAGTTTTGAAGGTGCTTCATTTGTTCTCTAACCCATGGAACTACAAACTCTGTAGGCTATTTTCTACAAACTCTACAGACTAGATCTACGGACTCTGCAGGTAGGTTCTACAGACTTGGCAGCTGAGACTATGGACTCTACATGAACTTCTACAGACTCCGCAACAAGATCTACGGACTCTGCAGGCCACTTCTACAGACTCTGTAGGAGCTTCTATAGAATCTACATGCAGAAAACTATGGACTCTATAGGTAGAAAACTATGGACTCTATAGGCAGAAAACTATGGACTCTGTAGGTGAATAACTATGGACTATGCAGGCAAGAAACTACAGACTCTGTAGGAAGAAAACTAAGGACTCTATAGGCAAAAAACTATGGACTCTACAGGCAAAAAACTACAGAATTTACAAGTAGAAAACTACAAACTCTATAGGTAGAAAACTATGGACTCTGTAGGTAGTAAAACTACAAAATCTGCAGGCAAAAAACTATGAACTCTGCAGGCAAAAACTATAGACTCTGCAGGCAAAAAACTATAGACTCTGTAGGCAAAAACTATGGACTCTATAGGTGAAAAACTATAGACTCTATAGGCTAGAACTGTGGACTCACCTGGCTGCATACAGATGCTACATTGATGGAGCTGCTATAGTGACAATCTACTATAGTGGCATGGCTGCTACATTGGTATGGCTGCTATAGTGGCATGGCTGCTATAGTGGCATAGCTGCTACAGTGGCATAGCTGCTACAGTGGCACGATTGCTATAGTGGCTGAGAGCACAAACTCCAAAGACCAATCCTAAGGATTGATGTCTAGAGTGTTACAGATGAGAAGGACATTCTCAAATGCCTAAATAAGCTACAAGTGCAACAATTCTTTTCTTCTTATCCAACATGCCCAAAAAAGCCACAAGCACTTCCCTTTATCCTTCCTCCAAGGGGCAACTCTACTCACTTGATCAATGTGGGGTAAAAGATGTGCAACAGTCCTTCCATTAAAATATTGCTTGTGTCTCCCTTGGGTATCAACCCCATAAAGTAAATGTCTAAAGTAACACTCAATGTCTTATAGCTGGGTTAAATGCTACTTTTTTACAACACTTCAGGCCTAAAAATATACTAGCAACTGGACTCCAAATGGTGCAAGTGATAGCTCGCTGGAAAGCTCTCAGCAAGGAGTATCAAATCCAATCATCAAAACTAGCCTCCGTTGCATCCTATTAACTTGCTACAAATATTAAGTTTTCTAGAAATTGAGTAAGTCAGCTGCTAAAATGGGGACATTACAGTCTGCTCCCTTGAAATTGCTTGTCCTCAAGCAATCTCAGCCCAGCCTGCTAAATAACTTGCTCACTCTCCCATGTATCATCCTCCTCTGGCAAGTCTTTCCATTTAAACAAATACTCCTTCACTATCCTATTTCTGAGTTTCCTCTCTCAGGTGTCTAGAATAGCCTCGGGTTCTAACACGAGCCCCCCTTCCTCATCTAAAGGGGGTAAGTCTGTAATAGGCACTACACCCTGACCAATGGCCCTCTTAAGCCTAGACACATGAAATAAATTATGCACTCAACTGCCCTCTGGGAGCTCAAGCTCATAGGTGACTTTGCCCACTCTTTGAATCACCCTATAGGGGCTGTAAAATCTAGGCTTAAGCTTCTCTGCTCTGCTCTTCTTGAGTGATGACTGCCTATATGGATGTAGCCTCAAATACACCATGTCCCCTACCTTGAAATCTTGTTCTACCCTATGCTGATCAGCATACAAATTTTACTAATTTTGAGCCTACTGTATATTCTCTTTGAGAACTCTCAAGATATCTTAACTATCCTTCAACATGTCTTTAGCTTTGGGCACTCTACTATCCCCCAAAGCCATATCTATGAAGCTTGGAGCTTCATACCTGTATAATGCCATAAATGGAGTCATCCTGATGGTCATGTGATGTGTGGTATTGTAACAATACTCCCCCATGTGTAACCACTTAACCTAAGCTCTCTATTGTGCAGTCACATAGTTCCACAAATAACCTTCCACCCATTTATTTACTAACTCCATTTGTCCATCTATATGAGCATGGTAGCTCATACTAGGTGTAAGGTCTGTACCACATAGCGTAAACAACTTCCACCAAAAAATGTTCATGAACTTGCTATCCCTGTCACTGACAATAAATCTCAGTAACCCATGTAGCCTAAAAACCTCCCTAAAGAACACATCTGCCACCTAAGCTACTGTATAAGTAGAGAGGATAGCAAAGAAGTGAGCAAACTTCATCAATCTATCTACCACCACATAAATGCAATCTCTTCCCTACACTCATGATAGGCCAGTAATGAAGTCCATAGAAATGCTTTCCCACTTTCGGTCTAGAATGGGTAAGGGTTGTAGTAAACTAGTAAGAAATGTGTGCTCTTCCTTATTCTGTTGACAAACTACACACTCCTTGACATGCCTCTAAACATTATCCTTGAGCCCTTTCCATGAGAACCACTCTCAGATCTACCTATAGGTCTTAAAAACCCTCGGATGCCCAGACGTAGGTGCATCATGAAATGCCCTCAGTATCATCTCTCTTAAGCGTGATGATGGAATCAAATAAATTATGTCTTGAAATCTGATCAACCCATCTATCACCTCATAGCGATAATCCTATATAGTGCCTAAAACCAGTCCCAAAGCCCAAGCATCTCTAGCATATTCTGCTATAATCTTAGCTCGCCAATCTCCTGAAATCTCTGTAAGAGCACAAATGTGAGGTCTTCTGGATAAGGCATCAGTTACTACATTCTTCTTTCCTTTGACAAACTCAATGTCAAAGTCATAATCCTGCAATTTAGTGACCCACTTCTACTGTCTATCATTCAAGTCTCGCTAACCCATGAAATACTTTATGCTGTTGTGATCTATCTTGATCACAAACTTCCCTCCAACCAAGTAGGATCATAATTTGGCCAAGGCATGAATGATGGCCAACATCTCCTGATCATAAATAGAATAGTTCCTCTTTACCCCTCAGAACTTCCTACTCTCAAAAGCAATGGGGTGATTTTCTTGCATCAATACTACTCCAATCCTGTCACCTTATGCATCACAATGAAGCTCAAAGGGCTTCATGAAGTTGGGTAGAACTAGAATCAGACATGAAGACATCACCCACTTGAAATGTTCAAAACACTATTGTGATGCCTCTATCCATACAAAATCACCCTTCTTGGTGAGGTCCGTTCATGGTGCTGCAGTCTATGAAAAGACTTGCACAAATCTCCTATAAAATCCACATAATCCAAAAAATACTTTGAGTTGTGTAAGGCTAGTTGGAGTAGGCCAATCAACCACCACCTTGATCTTTTTTGGATCCACCTGAACTCCTTTAGCACTGATAATATGGCCAAGGTAGAGAAACTTGGTCATGCTAAACTCACACTTTGATTCCTTGGCATACAGTGACTCCTCCAAAATGACCAGCACCTCCTCTAATTGTTGTAGGTGCTCATCCCACGTCCTACTGAATACTAGGATGTCATCAAAGAATATCAATACAAATCTTCAGAGCTACCCTCTAAACACCTGATTCATATAACTTTGGAAGGTAGCTAAAGCATTGTTTAGCCCAAATGGCATAACCAAAAACTCAAAGTGCCCGTAGTGACACCGGAAGGCAGTTTTTTCTATGTCCTCCACTCACATCCTGATTTGATGGTATCCTAAACGTAAGTCTATCTTAGAGAAATATTGTGCTCCATGAAGCTCATAAATTTTAGGGATGGGGTACTTGTTCTTAATTTTCTTCTTATTGAGAGCTCTATAATCAATGCACATACGCATTGTCCCATCCTTCTTCTTCACCAAAACAACCGCTGAAGCAAAGGGGCTCTTACTGGGACTAATATGCCCCATCTCCAATAGCTCCTTTATCAACTTCTCTATCTCATCCTTGTGATTTTTATGATGGTGGTAGGGGTGATGATGATTGGTTTAGCCCCCTCCTCTAGCTCGACAACATGCTCTATACCCCTCTCGGGAGGAACCGCACGTGGGATGCTACCAAACACCTTATCATGCCTAGAAATGATCCCTTATACATCTGGGTGATAACTTTTTACCTACTACTATGGAGGCATGGGAATGATCAAACATTTAGCTACCCACTTGACATCATCATGTTTAAACAATCGTTCCATCCTTTTCAATGATACCACCTTGAGCCCCCCATTAGGTAAACCTCGAAGCACCACCTTCTTGCCCTGTTGCTGAAACCTCATCTCAAACTTAGCCAAGTTGAAGGTGAATTCTACCAGAGAATCCATCCATGTCGTTCCCAAGATGACATCATAATCTCCCATGTCAACTACATAGAAATCATCCTCCAACTCATAATCTCCTCCCAATCTGATGTGAAGATTTGAAATCTTCTGAGTGCATAATAACTTATGGCCATTGGCCACCATGACTCTGAACCCTACGTGTTCTTCGGTCTGAAGGCCTCTCTTGGCCACTAATTTTGTGTCGATGAAATTATGCATTGCCCCTATGTCAATTAAGGAAACCACGCGCTGCCCTTGAATCATCCCTCTTACCTTAAAGGTAATGACCTTCTGGATGCTTGTCAACTGAGCAAGAGACATCTCATCATCCGAACTCTCCTCAGCAGTGCTATCACCCTGAGTAGATTCTAAATCTGAGTGTTGTTCCTTGTCTTTGGAAGGTGATTCATCTATTGAGAAATACTCCATGGGCTTAGCCTTCACCTTAAGCAAACATTCATGGGAAATATTCCATGGCTCCCTACAATGAAAACATAGTTTTTTCTTCCTGAGTTCATTAAGGGTATCACTATCCAACCCTTTAGTTTCCCCCTTAGGCTACTGAGGGTCCTTCTAAAATGCCTTCCTTTCCTTATCCTTCTTAAAATGAGAGTCCTTAGAGTGAATTTTACTCTTGTAGGAAGAAGATGTTAGGTCTCTTATTTTCTTAATAGCCTCTTGTAGTGAAGAGGGGTTGTGTCCCTTTACCCATCCTCGTAAGGGATCAGAAAGCCCATCCATGAAAAGTAAAACCAGTCTCCTTTCTGATATATCTGTCACCAAGACTGCCAGCTTTTGGAACTCGGTGATATAGGCCTCCAAAGAACCCCACTATTTAAGCCGAGCTAGCTCCTTGAAATGCAATTTTGGGTCCTTAGTATCAAATCTATCAATGAGTCTCTCATTAAACTTTGCATAAGTATCTATCTGGTTATGGCCAAACATGACCATACTGTGGTGCCACCACTCATGGGCACTTCCATCTAAGTGCAATGCAGCATACTTAATCGCATCCTCCTCAAGCATGGGATTAAGCTGGAAATAAGTGTCTAATTTTTGGACCCACGTTCATGCTAAAGTCTTCCCTATATTGTCATAGTATGGAATGGACAACTTTCCCAATTTTTTCCTCATCTCATAATTTTTTTGCCTATTCCCTCTCATGGGCATATGCTTGAGTCTAACATCCATATATTCCCTAAAGGAAATTTCACCCTAAAAATATGATCCAACATTTCTCCAATCCTCTAGAATTTGGTCTTGTATCTCCTGTTGTGTAGGACCAGCATTATCCTAGTCATTTTATCTCGAAGGGAATTGTGGCATGAGTGGTCTTGTAGAAGAACATGCTCTAGCGTATGTTCAGGCTCCTCTATTAATCGATCCATCTCCATTACCTCCATTACTCGGTCCACCTACATGGTTAGCATTATTACCTTGGTTGGCATTATTGCCTTGATCTGCTCTAGTTAGGTGTTGTGTAATTGCTAGAGCCATCTGCTGCAATGTGGCCTATAGCTCCCTTTGCCCCCTAGCAAGATCACTGAGCATCATCTTGGTGTTGGGTTCTCCCCCTTCCCCATCTCGGTCACCCATAGCTGGTGTTAAAAAGGGGCCACCCTCCTCAATTTTTGAAAAAACTTGTAAGTCTAAGTTTGTCCAGTTTCTCCTCAAGAAGTACTGATATGTGGGATGCATGAAACCTCACAAGATGGCAAGAATAATAGGCTTTGATACCACTGTAATGGGCACCCCAGTTGCACCCAAAACTAACCCAGCAGGGACTCCTTATGACTCTGGTAGATTTGCTAGTATTTCTTTTTCATGTTTTACAAAGACTAATGCATGTAACATAAATATAGAATTGCAAGCATAGATACACATAGCTAAAATAACCAACACACTATATTTGTATTAATTGCAAAATGATTAAATGAGTATAATGTCGGTCACGTGGTGAATCATTAAATCCCCTAATGATTGTATGAACATTATTTCAAGTAGATATCCCAACAAGTTCTGAAGGTGCTTCATTTGTTCTCTGACCCGTGGAACTATGAACTCTATAGGTTGGTTTTCTACAGACTCCACAGACTGGATCTATAGACTCTACAAGTAGGTTCTATGAACTCTATAGCTGAGACTACGAACTCTGCAGGAGCTTCTACAGACTCTTCAGCTAGATCTATAGACTCTGCAGGCCACTTCTATAGACTCTGCAGCCAAATCTATGAACTTTGCAGGAGCTTCTACAGACTCTGCAGGCACTTCTATAGACTCTGCAGGTTCTTCTACAGACTCTACAGGCAGCAAACTATAGACTCTGCAGGTAGGAAACTATGGATTCTACAGGCAAAAAACTATGGACTCTGTAGGTGAATAACTACGGACTCTATAGGAAAGAAACTATAGACTCTGTAGGTAGAAAACTATGGACTCTGTAGGCAAAAAACTATGAACTCTGCAGGCAGAAAACTACGAACTCTACAGGAAAAAAACTATGAACTCTACAGGCAAAAAACTATGGATTGTGTAGGTAAAACTATGGACTCTACAAGCAGAAACTACAGACTCTACAAGAAAAAAACTATGGACTCTGTAGGCAAAAAACTATGGGCTCTGCAGGCAAAAACTACATACTCTGCAGGTGAAAAACTACAAACTCTACAAGATAGAACTACGAACTCACCTAGTTGCATATAGATGCTATAGTGATGGAGCTACTACAGTGATGAGCTGCTACAGTGGCACGGCTGCTATAGTGGCATAATTGCTACAATGGCATGACTACTACAATGGCACAATTGCTACAGTGGCATGGCTGCTATAGTGGCTGAGAGCACAAACTCTAAAGACCAATCCCAAAGATTGATGTCTAGAGTGCTACAAATGAGAAGGACGTTCTCAAATGCCCAAATAAGCTATAAGTGCAACATTTTTTCTTCTTATCCAACATGCCCAAAGAAGCCACAAGCACTTCCCTTTATCCTTCCTCCAAGGGGAAACTATACTCACTTGAGCAATGTGGGATAAAGGATGTGCAACAGTCCCTCCATTAAAACATTTCTTGTGTCTCCCTTGGGTATCAACCCCATAAAGTAAACATCTAAAGTAACACTCAATGTCTTACAGTTGGGTTAAATGTTACTTTTTTGCAGCACTTCAGGCCTAAAAATATACTAGCAACCAGACTCTGAATGGTGTAAGTGATAGCTCACCAGAAATCTCTCAGCAAGGAGTATCAAATCCAATCATCAAAACTAGCCTTTGTTGCATCTTATTAACTTACTACAAATAGTAAGTGTGTTGGAAATTGAGTAAGTCATCCACTAAAATGGGGACATTACATTGATGCTCACCTAAACTAAAGCTAAACTAATGATTCATAGGGAAAAGGGTTAGAAAAGGGATAAGGGCTCTTAAGAAAGCTAACTAGGTGATGCACCAAAGTAAAATGGACACTCATCTATGTTTGAGCACACACTAGATCAATTATTAGACAACTATGGCTTACACAATCTTGAGATCAAGGTAACACACTGTAAGAGGTTTAGGTAGAACACAAATCTAGACCTGTAAGAGATTGAAAATACATTAAAGAGGCAAGTAGAAGGCTAATAGACTAGGAAGAATCTCCTTCATGAATCCACCAAACACAAACATACTAAGGCACTGATCAATGACAAGAGATAAGCAAAGACATCTATAGACACTGAAATCATGTCTACCCCCTAGGTCATCTTTCACCCTTGGCCCCCCTTGGCCCATGTCCTAACCCTTGTCCTAGCCCCCTCCATTTATCAAATAAATATTTTAATTTATTTGGCCCTCTTCTACCTCATCCATGCCACCTTGGATCCCCCCACCTCTCTCCTAGCCTTTATTGCCCAAATCTCCCCTTTATCCTTCCTCCCACATCCATTTATGCCTTCCTCGACCTTTTTCCCACTGCCCCTTGACCCGGCAGCGTGCAAGAATGGACAAAGGCTAATTTTAGCCTCTGTCCCCATTCTTCAGCCACCGACGTCAGTCATTATGCGACCAATGTCGACGGTTCTATTGGCATCGATATCCTTCAAGACCACTCTCTGCAACCATTCTCCCCCCCTGCGAACAGAACTCTCTTGACGCTTTTGCATTCATATTTTATTCTCCTCCCCCTCATACAACAACACCAATAGCTACAGGCACCTTGCAGGAATAGCTCCAAGCAACAGCTCCATTTGTAGGTCCTTCAACAGCTCCAACAATAGGTTTCTCCATTCTCCAACCAGCAAGCAAGAGGTAAGCACAGTGTTGTTTTCCATTTCATTTCTTATCTGTATTTATCTATTTAGCTAACTACTGCCTAGACCTTCCCTGTCTGTCCTTGAGAGGCTGAAAAGCCTTCTCAGACCCCTACCTCTCATTCATCCCCCTTTTGTGCTTTTGGTTCCAGCCAGTCACTTTCCTGATAGTCCCCTCTGCCCAACCAGTTCTGTACAAACCCTCAGACTACTCCTCAGACCCCAAACAGTCCCTTTGAATCCCACACAGACCCTCAGACCCTCAGACAAAGCCTCAATCCATTCTACAGACCAAGACCAGACTTGTAACTCATCCCTAACTATTTCCCCAGCCGACCTCGTCTATTTCCCCTACCGATGTCGACAGACTAACCGACGTCGGCTACCTTCCCTGACTGACGCCGGCAATACCACCGATGCTGGCGACCGTGCAAAAGTAGATTGCTTCTAAACAGGTACGCATTTGTCTTAAGTTCTTTCTTTCTGTCTTTCATCATTTATCACTTTCTATTTCTGATCAGCATTCTATTTTTAACAGTGGACTGGCATCCTCCAAGAATCCTTTGCGCTTCTAGGACCAAGCCTTCGCTTGGCAGTCCACCCTTTTGTCATCTAACATTTTTTCATGTTTTAGTGTCTTTCCCTTTCAGGTGTCATCCTCCACAACCAAAGAGGAGTTCTCGCAACGTTTGAATTCTGGTGCGCATGTCTATAATTCGGGTACGTACAAACCCTCATCCTTCTTAGTTTCTCATTTTCTCTTTATTGAATGTGAAAAGCAAATCTAGCGTAGAAACATTCTGGCACGCCCGGTGGGACCTCAGGGTCTCCCTTGGGTTCCTTTTCTTTTTGTTCATATAGGTGCATTAGGTTTCTCCCTTTTCACCTCTTTCTTCTCTTCTAAACGACATCATAAGCAGGAATAAAAAGAACCTTTCTTTATTTTCTTGCATTTCAAACTAGTCAAAAATCATATCCTTCAACCCTTTCTCAACTTGTTTTCATTCAAACTCACATTTCAACTTGGGGCTTAAAACACATTGCATATCATCTCTGCTTGCTTGCATTTCTTAGTCCACACTTAGTAATTAACAAATCGCATCATGAATTAATCGTAGTCCACTTGATGTTACACAACCAAACCACTTGCACTAAATCAAACATCAAACTTACCTGAGACAAGGCCCGACTGGGATTTCATCCCCCAGCGGATACCTTACCCGTCCCGACGATCCTAGTTGGATTTCATCACCAAGGGCAAAGCCCACTCTGTTCTCTGGCAGAGTCTAATCTCTAGGGAAAGTATATTTTGGCTAAGCGAGACCAGCTTACCACTGGACTCGTGAAGTGAGGGGAGCTTGCTCCTTAGCACCAGGCCATGTACGAAACCTAACCCAAACTCTTGAGCGCCTAAACAAACCTGAAACCATCCATAGACTACCTCTTCTAGGACCCTTCTAACAACCAACCTCCCCAAACATCACTTTAAGGCATAAGCCACACGAGCTTAATAATTTATTTCTAGGGATTTAATGCTTAGGCTCTGCTTGTGTTCTTCATCTTTTCTGTTCTTATCTGCTTGTTTGAGCTAGTGAGGATGTTCTTCTTCCTATTTTTCAAAAACTCTCAAATATTTTGGGTTTCTAGAAAACACAGTCACCGGCATCAATTTTACCACCGACGTCGGTAACCTTTTCTTGTCGGCATCGGTTATCTGACCGACGTCGGCCATCTTTCTCACCGACATTGGTTTTTCAACCGACATCGGTCTCTGTCATAGTTCTTTCTTTTTTAAAAATAACAACCTTAAAACTCACCCCTTTTTTTGCCAAAACCCCATTCTGAGTTTTTGAAACTGAAAAAACACAGTTTCTAAAACTTGACATTTTTTGCCTTGAATGGTTCTGACTCGCAGTCAAGCCAAGACTTTAGTCAACCACGCGAGGCATCAACCACTTCCGTCTACCCCGTCCATAACCAGTCCTATAATGGAGTTCCACTCAGAGACTGAAAGAACTACTCCTCGCCCAACCCAGCCCCAAACTCTTATTGTCCCAGAAGGGGACCAAGATTTCGCACAGTTCTTGGACCTCAATGTCAAAGCCTTGCAGCACTATCTCACGCATAGCCGAATGCGAGACTCCTTAGGCAACCCAATCTATGGGATGGTAACTTCCTTAGCCGAGACAATGATCACATCAACAACATCTACAATTCAACCTATAGACAATCAAGCCAACACCTCGACCAATAATCCAACCGTGTCCCACCTTCAAAATTTAGCCTCTCCTTCTAGACCTGCCTCCATGGGGGTTCCAGTGCCCCCTCAACCTCAAACTACTCAACCAAATCCTACACCTTTCCAAAACCTAGTGGTCTCTATCCCCCCTACTCTTGCACCTATCAACACAAGAGTAACTGTCTACCCTTCAACAAGTGTGGCCACTCCTCAACCATCTTTGATGGCCCCTATCCAACTTGTGCCTACCAACCCCATAACACAAGTGCCCTTGGCTTCAACTTCTGCCCCGATAACTTGCTACCCATATGTTGCATCTACGCAACCAACCACGTCATATCCCCCTCTTAATATCTTTCAAGCACCTTATAATCTAGGAGGCGCTCCACCCACCAATCCGTCAGTAGACATCATCAAAATGCTGATGGACAAGATGTCTAGCCTAGAGACCTCCGTTTCTGGCTCACGTAATGCTCTCTCATATGAGCAAATTTTCAATGAGCCCATTCATCCTTCTGTCCCGATCAGGCCATATCTCAGCCAGTGGGAACTTCCTAAATTTTCTCACTTTCAAAGTAAGGAAGACCCACAACAGCACTTACAGGCATTCAGACATGCCTATTACCTTATTGCCCATGACGATGCATTACTTTTATGCACGTTCCCTATGTCTCTCTCTGGTGCTACACTTGACTGGGATAGCTCTCTTGCCAGCCATTCCCTCTTCACATTCACACAGTTGGCCCAGCTCTTTCTTGATCACTTCTCCATCAACATCACCAAGAAGGTCTCGATCACAGACCTCTATTCTATCTGCCAATTCGAGGACAAATCCATAGCTAACTTCATTGCTCGTTGGAGAGGCCTCATCAATCAACTCTCCTTTTCCTTACCCCAACCCAAACTTATTGAACTTTTCTCCCAAGCCTGCGCCAAACATATTTCTTCCACCTTACGGGTTCAGACCTTCCACACCTTTGACAAAGCCTTCACGATGGCCCAAAAACTTGAATTACGTGCCATCAAGGAGAATAAAGTCAAGTTGCGAAGCAAGAATCCCAACCCTAAGAACAATGACTCCTCTTCTTCTAAACCTTCATCATCTAATCCTAAGTCTAAAGCTTCAGCTAATGCTATGGTCATTAGACCTTCATCCTCTTCGCCTTCAACCAATCAGCCTGAGCCATCCATATCTCAGAGCACCACCCGCCAATTCTAGCAGAGATACGTACAATGATAGTATACTCCTCTCAAAGAATCATACACGTCTGTGCTGGAAAAACTTGTTAAACAAGGGGTTCTCAATCTCCCCCAGATTTGACCACCTCCACAATTTGATCCCTCATGCACCATCCCTGCGTGGTATAGGGAAAATGACTTCTGCAACTACCACCGTGTCAAAGGACATGACATGGGGAACTGCAATACCCTTAAAAACATAATCCAAGACATGCTCGAGAAGGGTGACCTCATCCTAGACAATCCCAATGCACCCCCTAATCAGGGCATCGACATCTTCAAGCAACCATTCCCCAATCATCCACCAACCCAAAACAATGTCCAGACCTTGATTGATGACACTCATGAACACAACATTCGAACAGTCAATATGGTCTCGCCCTTCATCCCCGACCAACCTCAAGAGGTTAGTCCATCTATCAGTCCATCACATGTGGACGAACCTCTTTCCCTGATTAGTTCTCTGTCAACCTCTCTCATCTTGGAGGACGCCTCAACCTTATCGGCACCACCGGTCTCACCATCCTCCTTCCTGCTGCCTATGGAGGACCCGACCCTTCCTACTCCTTGACTGCAAGTGGAGGGCACCATCATCCCTGCCCTTTACCCGCTTGAGGAGCCTCATTCTCCAATTTCTTCTCCACCCAGGGAAGAACTTGCCTCTCTTTCGTCTCCAACCAAAGACGAATCTATCGTGACTTTATCATGCCATGGGTCCAAAACTACTACACCCATCTCATCTTCGGCCCCACAACCGTCAACATCTTCTCTAGGACCCAAACCTCATCCAACATCTTCTCAACTATTTTCCCGACTAGTGGAGAAAATTGGACTTCTCCCTTCAAGGAAAGTGGAACATCAGGGATTATGGGAGTGTCTTAAAGCTCTTCAACATGCCCGTGCCCTCTCGTCTCATGCTGCCAATCCTCCCAAGGCAGAATCTCCCAAGACTCTCAACAAAGACCAGACTCCCGCTTCTAAACCTGCATCTACCCCATCTAAACCTATCAAGTCACTTGGCATTCGCCCTGTCTATACCCTCACTCACCCACAAGTGAAGGTGGAATTAGACCAGACCTCGACCAATAGTAGTCTTCCAACCAAGTCGAAGAAGACTGCCAGACCACAGAAGTGAATGCCTCTTCCCCCGTCACCATTACCCTCCATTTTGGACCCCCATCCTTCGACCCTGACCAGAGTCCTTCCCACTCTGACCTCTAATCAAACCGGGTTGCCTCCTTTGCTTCCTTTGCCTACCTACAGCCTACCCTCTCCTAAAAAGGTGGTACCTCTCATGAAGAAAGTGCCGTCTTCGCCTGTCACCGCACCATCAACCCAAAAGGTGGTACGGAAACCTCTTCCAACTCTGCCTAAGCAAAAGTCACCAACATCAAACACATCAACTAGCACGGACCCTTTAGTGGGCTCATACTCGTTGATATTGCACTGACTTTTGCAGACTTCCAGCATAACCCTTCCACCCATTAGGCCTTTCCAACCTCTCAGGTCCAAGCCCTCCTGATTCGACGACACGAAGGTTTGCTTATACCATCGTACGCCAGGACACGATATCGAGACTTGTTGTGCCCTCAAGGCCGTCATTCACCGCTATATGGAGAAGGACACTCTTCTCCTTGAGGACACTCTTGACCGACCCTCGACACCTTCCCATCCAACCTCTTCAAACACATCAACATCTCACCAGCAGGCCATGACCCCTTCTTCACCTCCTATCTTTGAAATCAATGCTATCCACATAACCACTAGGTCACAAAAGGACAAGGCGAAAGAAAAAGCTACCATTCCTTGGACCTACCCTTTCGTCAAACCACCTCTAGCGCCCAAGCCTAAAATTTCTATCCTTGGCACATCTCAACCCTCTTCTGCTTCCTCTTCAGGGCCGATTCATGACTCCATGTTGAAATAGCTTCACCAGACACCTGTGAAGATGTCCCTTTATGACCTCATCCAAACCTCACCTCAGCATCATCAAGCCCTCATCTGAGCCTTGCAGACAGTGGAGGTCCAACCCAAGGACCCCCAACCACTTGCTGCCCTCGTCCACTCCTTATCTCGTTGCCCTCCATCACATTCAGCGATTCTGAGATTCCCACATCCAACACGGAAGATCAGGATGCCGCCCTCTTCATCACTACCTATGTTGATCAGACACGCATTAAATGCATTATGATCAACGGAGGCGCCAGCATCAACATTATCTCCACCCATGCCTTTGATCAGTTAGCTCTTCCCAAGAATTGCATGTCCAAAACGGACGCAATCTTGCGCTCCTTCAATGACACCATTGCCACGACCATTGACATAGTCATCCTTCACATTTGCATTGGTCCACGCATAGTCCCAGAGCTCTTTTATATCATCAAAGGAGAGTTTCAATACAACATGTTGCTGGGCTGACCCTGGATCCGCGCCATGGCTTGTGTCCCCTCCACCCTGCACCGTTGTGTGAAATTTGAGCATGACAGGCAAGTCCACACCATTCCCACCGACCCTTCACCCTTAAAAACTTGTAACACAACCCATCGTTCAAATGACATCCTCATTCCTATCAAGCCATCAACCCCGGCACCGCCTCCATCCGTGGAAGCTTCAATTAGTTCGCAACCGGTGGTCACCCTCACCCCTCTTCTTCAAGTGACTACCAAAGACCCCTTAGAAGACATCTTCCAACGACTTTCACTTGGGGAATATCGCTTGTTGACCTTAGACATGTTCCAAACTCCGCAAGAGTATGGATGCCTTCACCACAGCCCCAGTTACGACCATCAGATTGGGATGGTCGTGCCTTATGGTCCTCCTCACCTCTGAACCAATCTTGTCTATGGGGGGCTCAATCAAGCTCCTACTAATGGCAACCCTCTCTCTTCACCCCAACCATTCACATCAGACTTCTCATTTCTTGGCAACCCTGCCTTTGCACACACTTACCTTTACAGGTGTGCATGGAAGGGTTTTGGTTTCGAACGCTATGAGTAAGGCTCCCATCAGCCCATCAAACCGCTCAATGATGATGATGCCAAGAAACGGTATGGCATAGGATATCATGACCCCACTCAGGCCTCTACAGACCTTTGCCCTGATCCAACCATTGACCAATCTCCTCCAAGCTCACCCATTCCTCCTCCTTCACCTACGGAGTCGGTGGTTTCCATCCCTCCCAGTTTTTTTTTTCCATGAACACCATCCGCCTGAAACCCCTGACCTATCAACTAAATGGGGTGTCTAGGTCTCTCCCTCTCATTTCTCCTAGCATGATAGAGGATGAGTCAGCGACCATTCACACTGTCCGTTGCGTAGACGATGATGCCATTCTTTCTTACATGGGTGCCGATGACTCTTTCATCCAGTGCTCCCTCCCTTCTGAGACCCATGTTATGTTAAATGAATCAACCATTGACATTAACCTCCCTTCTTTTGATGTTCCTCACGTCTTAAAGATTGGCCAATCTCTAGACGCCTAGGAGTAGCTTGACTACACTCAGTCCCTCTTAGACCATAGCAAGGCCTTTGCCTGGACCTACAGTGACATGCCTGGCATCGACCCCACCATTGCTACCCATAACATCGTCACCAAACTAGAGGCTAAGCCTGTTAGGCAAAAGCTTCGAAAGATGCATCCTTGTGTTGCACTCCTTGTCAAAGAGGAGCTTCAGTGCCTTCTTTCTGTCTCCTTCATCCAACCCATCGATTATCCGCAGTGGGTCTCTAACATCGTCCCTATCACCAAGGCAACTAGGGGGATCCAGATCTGCACAGAATATCACGACCTTAACTTAGCCTATCCCAAAGATGACTTCCCTCTTCCTAACATTGACCAGCTTGTTGATCTCATGGCCAGCCATGAGATGCTATCTCTTATGGATGGCTTTTTAGGATACAATCAAATCCTGATCGCTCTAGAAGACCAGCACAAGACTACCTTTATCACCCCATGGGGGACTTTCTGCTATCAGGTCATGCCTTTTGGCTTGAAGAACGTAGGCACCACTTATCAGCGTGCCATGACTTACATTTTCCATGATCTCCTCCATAAAATCATGGAAGACTATGTGGATGACCTGCTCGACAAGTCCAAGCTTCATCGTGACCATTTGACCATCCTCAAGATCATCTTCTCTCACCTTCTTCAGTATAATGTCTGCCTTAACCCCAAGAAATGTGTCTTTGGGGTCCTCTCAGGCAAGCTCCTCGACTTCATCATTTCCTTCCGTGGCATTGAGATAGATCCCACCAAGATCTGCGCTATCCTTGAGATGCCGCCTCTGACCAATCTCAAGCAGCTTCACAGTCTACAAGGGAAGCTCCAGTCCATTTTCCGTTTCATCTCATAGCTTTCTGACCATTGCCAACCTTTTCATCATCTCCTTAAGAAGGACGTCTCCTTTAAGTGGGATAAGGACTGCCAAGAGGCTTTTGAAGCCCTCAAACACTATCTGGTCTCTCCACCAGTCCTCATTCCACCTAAATACGACCAACCCTTCTACCTTTACATCTCTGCCACCAACCATTCGTTAGGTGGCATGATTGCGCACTGAGACGAGCATCACCGTGAGCAAGTGGTCTACTACATCAGCCAAACACTGGTCGACTATGAAACTCGATATACTCATACCGAGAAACTTTATTTGGTGTTAGTCTTTGCCGCTACCAAGCTCTGCCACTATCTTCTCAACCACAAGACCTTTGTCATCACTCACACTGACCCTCTCAAGTATATGCACTCCAAGCCATATCAAAATCAGCGTATGGCTCGGTGGCTCATGCTACTTGTTGAGTTCAATTTCAAGTTCATCCAGCAAAAATCCATTAAGGGGAAAACCATCACTGACCAACTGGCAGATGCCCCTCTTCCCGACAATCAACCTTCGCAGTGTGAGTTTCCTGACGAATCTATCACCGCGCTTTCCATCGATGACACCGTCTATCAAATGACCATGTTCTTTGATGGCTCCAAATGTCAACTCGGTGGGGGTGCGGGAGTCATTCTCATCCCATTTGAAGGTGAGCCCATGCCTCTGTCTTTTAAGCTCGACTTTGATTGTACCAATAATATGGCTGAATACGAAGCCTTAATTTTGGGACTTCAAACCACCCTTTCTCTCAGCATCAAGTCTATCAACATCTTCGGTGACTCACAACTTGTCGTCAATCAAATCAACGGTTCATACCTCTGTAAAAACAAAATTTTGCAAAGGTACAAAAACCGTGTTGACACTCTTCTAGCCTCTTTCGACCATTACCTCTTACAGACTATTCCTCGATCCACGAACAAGTTTGCTGACACCATGGCTTCTCTCGCCTCACATATCCCATATTCATCATCCTCATCCAGAATCTTTATCACGGTGCATCGTGTGTTACTGCCTTCATACATTTCTCCTAACACCAACCATGTCAACACCATAGACTCTAGTCCACGAGATGATTGGTATAACCAACTTGTGGACTACTTATCTCATTCTGTCATTCCTCCCCATCTCTCTAGCAATGCGCGGCAAGCTTTCATCAAACACACAGCTCGCTACACCATGTTAGGGGGTCTTCTCTATAAGCGAGGCTTTGACGGCCTCTTTCTTCGCTGTCTAACCTCCACTGAAGCCTCTCATGCCATAAAACAAGTCCATGACAGGATTTGTGGCAGACACTTCAGTGGGAACTCGGTTGCCAAGCGCATCCTTCGTCTGGGCTATTATTGGCCCACCCTTCATCAAGATTATAGCGACTACATTCGGCATTGTATCAAGTGTCAGCAGCACTCTAACTTGCTCCATCTCCCTAGCCACGCCTTACAAGTCGCTCAAGATTTATGGCCTTTTTCTCAATGGGGCTTAGATCTCATCGATGAGATTAACCCTCACTCGTCTCTTCGTCATCAGTCCATCATCACCGCCACTGAGTATTTCACTAAATGGGTGGAAGCCATTCCTCTCATCTCCACAAAAGCTGACAAAATTATCGACTTCATCAGCACCCACATCATCTGTCATTTCGGTGTCCCTCACAAAATCATCACCGACAATGGCAAATCCTTCAAAAATAAGACCGTCCAAAAACTCTGTGACTCATTTGGCATCAAGCTCAATTTCTCTTCGCCTTACTACCCACAAGCAAATGGGTAGGCCGAGGCTTCCAACAAAATTGTAACTAAAATTCTCATGAAGGTGGTCAACGACACAGGAAGGGACTGGCACATTCATGTTCCCTTCGCTTTGTGGGCCTACCGCACTAGCATCCAAACCTCTACAGGTGCTACCCCTTTCTCTCTAGTGTACAGAATAGAGGCTATCCTACCTCGCAAAGTACAGATCCCATCTCTCCGCATCTCTCTGCATGACATTCTCTCCAATGATGACTTTCATCAAGATTTCTTAGCTCAACTTGAGTTACTTGATGAACATCGTCTCGCTGCCCTCAACCATATCCATGTCTATCAAAATCGCATCAAGCGAGCCTATGACAAAAATATGTGAGAACGAGATTTCAACATCGGAGACCTCATCCTCAAAGAAAACCAGCATGTCACCAATATGGAGCGAAGTAAACGAGGCAAGTTTGCCCCTAATTGGCTCGGACCTTTCATCATCACGCACAAGTATGGGTCAGGGACTTATCATCTGTCTTCTCTCGATGGACGGCTAGAACCTGAGCCTCTCAATGCCTTGCATTTGTGGCCATTCTACTGTTAGTCAAGTATTCATCCACTTGACATTTAACTTGAGCTCATCCCTTGAGCAATCACCATCCTCTTAATCCTCATTCCTTCAACCCTATTTCCCTTAACAAATCCTCTATAACCCTTTTATGATGCATGGATGCTTTGTCCTAATAAAAGGGAGCCCTTGAACTTCTATAGTCTTGTCCATGACTCACAATTCTGTCAAAAAAAAAATCAAGATGTCAAAACATATCCAAGGTCACCAAATCAAATCAAAAGGCAGACTGCTCCCTCAAAGGACAGCTATACTATCATTGTTGTAGCTAATAGACTGCTCCCTCGAAGGACAGCTATTCAACGCCCTTATATATAAAGCAAAAATATAGACCACTCCCTCGAAGGATGGCTATGATTAAACTCTTGCTACAAACATCAATCTTTCTTAGAAGCTTCCCACATCAATCAGCTTCACAAATGACCACAAAGCAAAATGACATCTCTATGTGGACTTCCCGCATTGATCAGTCCGCTCTTTCAAAAAAAAAAAAAAAACGGGTCATGGACTTGGCTTGTAGTTGTCTCAGGGTCTCCTATAAAAAGGGGCAAGGTTATCCCTGCTCATAAAATGGGTTACCCTATCCTCCTCCTATTATAACACCTGCTCAAGGGACTTCGAGCTCACTTTAATGTCAAAGTGATTCGATTACCGTTCTAACACAACCATGGTCAGCGATGCAATGCATGAATAAGGCTTTTTGTTCTAACAACCCCTATCTATGCTGTCATCCTAGTCCTTATCAATGAAAGGGCGATTATGCCTTTCGCTTTCTACTTACACTTTGGTCACATTCAAAATTCATCACTTGTCAAACCCAGTCAACTCAACCCAATCTCTTTTCAGACCACTCACATAGCCTATTCACACTAGTTTCTATGGACACCAATACACATGGAAACTATCAACCAGACATAATTTATGTTAAGCATAAACCAATACTTGCTAAAGCATAAATAGACCTCAATTCATTTTTAGCATACATCCGTCGCGAATATGGAAAATTGCTAGGGATGAAAGACCCTCAACCAATGTTACAGCATACCCCATCTGGAAAAGGCTGTAACATCTTTTTCTCCTCATCATTTCAACACATGACCAAACCAATCATCGACCAATCTTCTCAACTAGTCTAAACTACATTGGTCTGAGGCCCCTTCCAATTTTGGCTATGTAGGCAGCACTCAGATGGCATGATTGTCTTCTAGGGTTAGCTCGACCACCCTCTGTTTGTTCGTCTCCCTGATGGACAAACATTCTCTTCTTTGACCATCTCCTATGATCGCGACCACTTCCAAAATGACTTTGCCTTAGTTGTTTTTGCTTGTATGCTACCTCACAAATGGTTAGCAAAATTGTGCGCAGACTACTTATGACCTTCACAAGTATAGGATCGCAAGCTGGTTGATCCCCACTACTTATGATGCTTTTGTGTTTCCAAGAGCACTTCCTGAGCCTGGGATACTTGGAACACAATGACCATTGGAGCTTCAACTTAGATTGAATAACTCGATTAGCTACGACCAAATGCTGGGGCCCAGTTATTTCAATTTTGGCACTCCTCGACCTTGACCTGTGATAATTTGACCTGACCATCCCGTGAAGTGATATGCATGCAATCAGGACTATTGCAGCGTTCACACTCACCCTCTCTCTATCCATCTCTCTGTCAAATCGACACTCGATCTCACATTCCCTTCCCTCGACTCTCGCTTTGAGGGGGGAACACCTCATCCCATACCTGGGGTAACCAACTCCTATTTTTGTCTTGCAGTTCATCAAGAACAACCAACAAGACAAAAAGGGGCAAATGTAGACACTGAAATCATGTCTACCCCCTAGGTCATCTTTCACCCTTGGCCCCCCTTGGCCCATGTCCTAACCCTTGTCCTAGCCCCCTCCATTTATCAAATAAATATTTTAATTTATTTGGCCCTCTTCCACCTCACCCATGCCACCTTGGATCCCCTCCTTGGATCCCCCCACCTCTCTCCTAGCCTTTATTGCCCAAATCTCCCCTTTATCCTTCCTCCCGCATCCATTTATGCCTTCCTCGACCATTTTCCCACGGCCCCTTGACCCAGCAGCGTGCAAGAACAGACAGAGGCTAATTTTAGCCTCTGTCCCCATTCTTCAACCGCTGACGTCAGTCATTATGCAGCCGACGTCAGCGGTTCTACCGGCGTTGGTATCCTTCAAGACCACTCTCTGCAACCATTCTCCCCCCTGCGAACAGAACTCTCTTGACGCTTTTGCATTCATATTTTCTTCTCTTCCCCCTCATACAGCAACACCAGCAGCTACAGGCACCTTGCAGGAATAGCTCCAAGCAACAGCTCCATTTGTAGGTCCTTCAACAGCTCTGACAACAGGTTTCTCCATTCTCCAACCAGCAAGCAAGAGGTAAGCACAGTGTTGTTTTCCATTTCATTTCTTATCTACATTTATCTATTTAGCTAACTACTACCTAGACCTTCCCTGTCTGTCCCTGAGAGGCTGAAAAGCCTTCTCATACCCCTACCTCTCATTCATCCCCCTTTTGTGCTTCTGGGTCCAGCCAGTCACTTTCCCGACAGTCCCCTCTACCCAACCAGTTCTACACAAACCCTCAGACTACTCCTCAGACCCCAAACAGTCCCTCTGAATCCCACACAGACCCTCAGACCCTCAAACGAAGCCTCAGTCCATTCTGCAGACCAAGACCAGACCTGTAACTCATCCCTGACTATTGCCCCAACCAACCTCGTCTGTTTCCCCTACCAACGTCGGTAGACTAACCGACGTTGGCTACCTTCCCTGACTGACACCGGCAATACCACCGACGCCAGCGACTGTGCAAAAGCAGATTACTTCTAAATAGGTACGCATTTTTCTTAAGTTCTTTCTTTTTGTCTTTCATCATTTATCACTTTCTGTTTCTGATCAGCATTCTATTTTTAACAGTGGACTGGCATCCTCCAAGAAGCCTTTGCGCTTCTAGGACCAAGCCTTCGCTTGGACGTCCACCCTTTTGTCATCTAACGTTTTTTCGTGTTTTAGTGTCTTTCCCTTTCAGGTGTCATCCTCCACAACCAAAGAGGAGTTCTCACAACGTCTGAATTCTGGTGCGCACGTCTATAATCTGGGTACGTACAAACCCTTGTCCTTCTTCTTAGTTTCTCATTTTCTCTTTATTGAATGTGAAAAGCAAATCTAGCATAGAAACAACATCATCTCATTATATCAAGAGGTAGTTCTTACAATAGACTTGACAGGGTCAAGCCTAATCAATTGAAGCATACTTTGTAGTATCTCAATGAATGTTCGTTTCCCAGAAAGATGAACAAGTCTAAAAATTGGGAACCATTACAATGGCTTGAAAACCTGTATATATAAAAGAAAGGGACAAAAGAGAAGAGGGACTTGCATGGGAGGATGAAAAAAAGGGAGAAAAAGTCATTAATGATCAGAGCCACTGCTATTACGATTGTTTTGACCATGGAATGAACCACCCAAGATCATTGTAAAATCTCCTTGAGCCCTTGGCACATTCAAGTCTTCCTCTTCATAATTGAGCAAGCCATACCGATGGTAGCTACATGTCTCTGCCAAGTTCAAGTGTTTTGATCTTTTCATTAAAGCTTGGTGTGTTCTTTATTATAACTTAGACTATCTCTATTGGTCCTTGCATGTTTGTTGCTCCACTTGGATGCATCTAATCCTTGTTTGACCACTTTGCATGTTCTGGAAGTGAGCTATATGTACTTGTGCCACTTGTCCTTGGCTGATTGGCCCTTTGGATTTGTTGACCATTGACCTTGATGTTGCTAAGCCTTTCTACTTTTCTTGGTTTATTTTGCCTCAGACTATTTTCTATAATTTTCCTTTCAGAACTTTCGATTTTAATCATTCCTTTGGGCTTTTCATACTTGGCTTATTTCTAGGATGGCTTATTTCCATGGATTTTTCCTTGCAACTATCGCTTAGACTTTTCTTCTACAACTCCTCTAAACTTTTACTTTCGAACAATTTTCTCAGGTCTCTTTTTATCTTTTGCCCTTACTGCTGATGACAATTTTCTCGAGTAAAATGGAAATGTCCTTTTGAAAGGGGTAGTGACCCTTTGGAAAACCTATGATCGACCTTCAAATTTTGTCAATGATCTTTGGATTTACGCTTGGAGAAGACTTGTCTTTTTGAGAGCCCGAGAAGCACTTCTAAGACCAAATCAAGCTTTTGATGTCTCATTACTTATTTTGGGTTTTTGACTTCTCACAACTTATGAAGTAATTAAGGAGTGCTCTTTGGAGAACCCAAAATACTACCCAGACCAAATTGGACTTTCCAAGCCTTCTTACTTACTTTGAGGTTTTGACTATTGATTACTTATAAGGTTTTTTTTGTAGTGCTCCTCTAGAAACCAGAAATTGTCTTCATCAGAGAACCCGAAGTCTTCTTTAAGAAAAATCTTTAATTCATTCACCTTGGAGAATCCAATCTACACTGTGCCCTTAGAAAACCCAAACTCTGAATACTTTGCCACTTTTCTTCCTGAGTTATGCCCATTTTCTTCAAATTGACAACATTTTGGTATGTGGGCCAAAAATGGCCAACAAGAACATTGATATTTTACTCAACATATAGCCAAAATACTTTTCATCTTTTTTATATACTTTCAGTTACACTTATGTATGCTTATGCAGACTCATTAAGCTCGAATAACACAAATGCAAGTACAATATAACAAATAATGTATTGAAATCTATATGCAACAAAGATCATATAGCGGCTAGTCCCTGCCTTAGTTGTGTCTATAGTAATAGAAATTGTAATGTCAGTTGTATATAGTTTAGTTAAAGAGTCTTTGTTTCAATTTTAGTGGCTAGTCCTTATTTTTAGTTTGTTGATGTGGCTAGTTGTTGTTTTTAGTCTAACGATGCAGCTGGTCCCTGCATTTTTGCTTTTAGTCTATCGATTATATTGGGAATTATAATATTAATTTTAAGATAATTTATATAGTATAATAAATATGCAAAAGCTAATAATATTTCAAAAGTTAAGTTGTAAATAAAAAATATGAGTTTTAATATTAATTAGAGTAATATTGCCTTTTTAAATATTATTAAATAAATGTAAATAATTATATTATATAACATGAAAGTTAAACTAAAATAATAATAAAAAATAAAAAATATAATTATATAATAATAATTAAAAATAAATTATGTTATGTTTTTTTTAACTAGTGTATTTTAAAAAGTTGACTTTTTACATAATAATATATATAAAAGTTGTTATATAAATAATTAATAGTTATTTTTTTAAATAATATGAATAATGTAAACTCATAATTTTTTCGGTTATGTTAATTAAAAATAAATCATATTAATGTTTTTATGAACTAATTTTTTCAAAAAGTTGAATTTTTACTAGTTAAATTAGAATTTTTAAGTGGAAAGTTTTTAAATTTTAATAAATGATAAATATAAAGTTGAGTTGTCTCTAACAATAACAATAAAAATAAGTGGTGGCAATAAACTTGAGTACAATTTAATATATATATAAGATTTAAAAAATCATTCAATTATTAAAAGTTAAATTGAATATTTTTTACTATCACCTTAAAGAATGTTTCAAAATATTACACATAAAATTATAATATTATTATAATAATATATTAAATCATACAATTTAATTGAATGGAATGAAAACATTAATTCTTGAATAGATTCTTATAATACTCTTCAGAGTGGACTACTAACCTTAAACATTGAAAATGAGTAAATAGAAATCTCCATAACAAAAGGATTGGTGTGAATGAGAATGATTTTCTTCGTGATGAATAAATATCTGAAGTGAGAATGAGAATGATTATTTTTTATTTTTTTTCAAAATTTTCTTCTCGACACATCGCATGCACATGTAACCACCCCGCGATAAATCCAAGGAGCCCCGTCCCTATCATTGACCCACTCACTACCATCCACGTCACCGTAGCAATATCTATGTGGCAGACAACCAGTGGTGGAAACCCTATCCCCTTAAAAGTGGGGGTAGAATCTAGAAGTAGCACCTCTTTATTCCTCTCCATCCATCGCTGGGGCCAACTTCTGGGCAAGAAGACGAGACCATCTTTCTCGTTGATAATGGTGGAAATCGCTTTCTTTTTAAGGATTAATTTGTGGAAAAAGCATCGGTTGACAGCGAGGTCCCCACTCCAACATACTTGGCAACCGTTAGAGAGTGCCACGTTAAGTTTGTCAACATCAATAATCTGTATTTCGCCAATATATGTTCGCCACGTCAACTACGCAGAAGCTGATTCCTGTCAGCTATCTGGTAGGTGTACAGTGTACAGTGTACTAGATTACAAATTCCGGAGCAGTTAGGCATTTTTACACTTTACAGTAATGTGGACGTGTCCTTTCAGCAGATTTCAAATGGGAAAATCAGTAAGATGCACCGACGTATGTCAGTCACTGTAACTGACGCATGGGACTTCACTGTAAGATAAAGAACGCACAACTACAACCGACTGGACAGCGAGAATGTGAATCCTGTAATCCTGAGTCTATTTTTAATTTTTGTTTAACTGACTTTTACATGGTGAAATGACTGAATGATCATCTCAAATAACTATATACGGGGCCAGGCGTGCCAAGTGCCGACCCGGTTGATAATCTTTGCGCAACGGACAGCTGTAGTGCGGAAAATAGTGAGCTGGAGGTAGAGGCTGCTGCAGGCATGTGATACTAAGTGTCAACGTGGCGCAGCGAATGTGAGATTAGTAGTTATGTTAGACAAGTTTTTAAAATTGAAGGATGTATTATATTATATAAATTGGGAAAAAAATATAATACATACTCTTGAGTGGTAGGAGAGTATATTTCAAGTGAAAGTATAATATAAATTGAGAATCATCTTTAAAAATATAAAGATTTAGGGTTCATATTTAAACAAAAATTATGTATAAAATACATTGACATCATTAATAGAGAATATAAAAAAGTAAGATCCAGAGTATAAGCGCCACCAATTTTGTAGATGGAGGAGGAAGAGGTGACACACTATCATGTTTATTTCCATATTTATTTTTGTGAAGGCGTGACTCGTCAAGGGTGTGTTTCCAACCACCTTGCTCTTTTTTTCCTTCCTCAACTTCTTCAATTCGACAATGTAGGGACGATATGGCCAATTTTGGTCTAAGAAACTTTCCTTGAATATCTCATCCTTGAGGCACAAATCCAGAGTATCCATAGTCACACTATGGAGAGGACCATCCTCAATGACCCCCCAAAGGCAAGAATCATCAACGAGGAGTGGAGTGTGCTAACATCTGCCATAGTTACATCGCTCTTGGACCCTTCCTGGGAGGTCTTGAGGAGGTGCATCTTGGGGAACTATACACGCGAGAAGTGACAAGCTAACTTTGTGTACTCAACTTCTTAGGGTTAGGTTGAGACAATCGAAAAGGGTTGATGGGTCAATGTAAACTAGTGATCTAGTTGATTACGTTTAGCTCATTGAATGAGATGAGTTGGTTGATTTCGCTGAGCTACTCTAGCAAGATTACAAACTGTCTCAATGTGTGAGCTTGTTTGTACCAATATTGTTGTTCGATTGTTTCAAAGTGCTCATTTAGGGCATTGAATTGTCTAGCAATGAGGGCTCTAAAATACCTCGAGTCCAAGAGCACTAGATAACATAATTCTTGATCAATGTTGCTCTCTTTAAATGCATAGAAACCAGAGTGGTTTATTATTGGAATTTGATCAACTCGATCAACATGATCTCGTTTAAGAAATGTCATTTGCAAAGAGAATAAGATTGAACAAGGCTCGACTTAAGGATGAAGAGTCAAATCAATTTTAGAGGTTGCTTGTTGGCAAGATAATAAATGTATATCCCTAGGTAATTAATTGTGCTTATGATAATCTTTTTGTTCATTCGTCTAAAGCCTCAAACTAACTCATGACGAAATCTAGGGGTGAGGTCAAGCGAAAGACCACTTGTCAGAGCTAGAAGGCTATGTCACCTTGTATGTTTGTTGTTGGAATGATAGTAGCTGTGCATGAAAATGCTCCTACACTATATGGATGTGTATGTTCTGAGAGGATCATTTAAGAGTGTCGGAACAAATGTATTCAATAATGTTTAAGCTATAAGTTGGGTATGAGTTTCTAGATGCTTATATCAATTATCTTGTTAACTAATGTTTTGGATGGCTAGTGTTTTATGAAATAAAAATATTTTTAATATTGAGCTAAATGTGTTTGTTAGAAATGAACAATTTACAAATTATGAAACAAAATAAAACTACTACTTTGCTAATGAATAAAAGGAAAAGATAATATTAGAAATGCTTGAATCAACACTTTTTAATCCTTTTTCAAGGTGTTATGAAAACAGAAAAAAGCTACTTAATTGTTGTAAATGATCAATAAAAATCTTTTTGTAATTTTCAAACTAATTTATACATATAGATGCAATTAACTAAATGTTGCAATTTCATTATGTAAATACTTTCAATGCATGCAAATTAAAAGTTGGATTTCTTTTGTTTGTAGTTTTTTGAATGATATACAAATTTGAAAACTAATTCAATGAATTGAAAATATACCATCGCTATTTTCAGATTTTTAGGGTAATATGTGACCCTATAAACTAATTAATTAATGATGACACACAACTAAATCATTTTTGCAAATTTCTAATAGATAAAAAATGCATGCAAGTGATAAGAAACTAGATGTCTTTAATAAAGAATTAGAAATGAATTTATATTTTCAAAATGATACAAACAACTAAAAATAAAATGACTATTTAAACATATAAGTCTAAATATTCACATACAATGATTTTACTAATTGTTGTATTTTTTTATGTTTTCATATTTTTCTAAATGAATGTAAGTTAAAGTGATCTAAGTGTTGAGATGAAATGACAAGTTAAATAATTTTTATGATTTTTAATTTTGAGTGTAAAATAGAAGCAAATTTAATTAAATGAACATGCCAAAACTTAATTTAAATTAGATTATTCACTATAATGACTATTTTGATATATTACTATGATGTGCATGAAATATTTATTTGTTTATTTTTGATTTGATAACAAATTTTTGATAAAGGAAATATAATCTATGAAAAATATAAGAAATAAATAAATAAATAAACCCTTAAACATATCAAAAGCAAATGGCATATTGGGAGTGTGTTGCTAACTCTAAGTTTGGAATTTTTACGCTATTCCCTTCTTAGATTTTCTCAATATAACTTAGAAATTTTCTATAACAAGAAGGATTTAAGATGATGAAATCAAAATCACAAAATGAAGGGAAAAATATAACAAGTACTATGACAAGTTCTCACAAATGACAAAGTGCAGGGTACTCATTCATTAATTTTCTGCTCCAAATTATAATAATGGTAGTAAAAGGAAATTGTAGAAAGCCTACTCAAGTTATATTAAATAAAAATAATAAAGTGCGTGTTGTGGCTTCCTTAAAATTTCAATGCTTCAAATATTCTAATGCCAATTTCGAATACAACAATTGTTTTATGTAATTTTTTTGAATGAGATCATTTCTAATGTGACAATTTCTAATCTAAATTCCATTTAAAAAAAACTAATTTATAAATATGAAACAATTGTGGCAATTGAGAGTTCATTAGAGTTTATAGGAGTTAGCTAGGATTGATAGGGAGTTGGCCAAAACTTGATTTGATGTGATAGGAGTGATGAATGGCTAACTAGAAGAAGCATACTTACTACTAGATAGGAAAACATGCAAAGTACTTAAGTCATGAAAGTTAATCTGATAGTTTTAATAAAGGTGATGCAACCACTAGTTTAAAAAAGTAGAGGTTATGCCACCATCATGGTAGTTGTGAAACCACCATGATGGCTTGCATAACCCCCACGACGGTTTTTCCATACACCTTGAAACTCCATGTTTGGAAAGGTTGAAGCCATATTTTTACAAATTTGACACTTTGGGAAGGTTTGGAAATCAACAAAAAGGAAAAAAAAGGCATGAAAATTAGTCTAAGCATATGCATTGGTTTTGCCACACATTGAAATTCAAATATTGGAAAGGTTGAAGCCTATTTTTTACAAATTTGATGCTTAGGGAAGGTCTAGAAAACAAGCAAAAGGAAAAAAGGGTAGGGAAATGGGTTTGAGTATATTTTTTTTATTTAGATGTCCTTGCATCATCATTGATTTTTTTTTAATGTTGCACTATATAAATTTTAGGTGCATACATATTATCCTCTCAAGGAGGTACCGTGTCATGAGTTGGCTAGAGATTTTTTATTGAGAAGAGTCATACCCCACTAAACAATGGGGGATAGAAAACTCACCTCACTTACAAGTTCAATGAATAAAAACTAGATGAGACATCCTAATGCTTGCAATGAAAAGATTAGAATCACACGTAATATGTTGTGCCCTAACACACACACCCCATTTTGAATTTTAAAATGGGGACCCACTATTGATTGAATATCCTAATTCAAGATCTTATGAATCTTAGAGATTTAAAACATTGGTTTTAAAATGCATAAGATTTACGCTATTTCCAAAGTCTACGGTATGTTTCAAGGTTATGAGAAGAGGAATCAAGGCTGTGAATAAGACGTATACATGATTTATCTTTTGCCTTTGATTTTATTTCAATTGAAAACTTTTATCTACATGATGGATTTTTTTGATTTAAAAGCTAACCAAGATGACATGTTTTATTATAGTTTATTCTTTGCCTATGATGTGCCTCGAATAGGCTATTCCACATTTAAATGTTTCCCTGAGACACCTCTAGGCTTAACTACTCTTGCCATGCAACATTGTTCCATTAACCCAAATCCCAAGAGAAGAGCACAACTCACCTAGGTAAGCGGATTGTTGAGATCTTTCCAAATGTCATCATCCTACTAACCTGAAATCTCTCAATATTTACATAGTGTGTGAAGCTTAACTATTAATCAAAGTAATGAGAATCATCCATGTGTCACCATCTTGTTAACCTAAATGTGATTGTTAGCAGATTTCTTTATACTATCATGCTAGGCAAATAGAGTAGCGAGCCATCCATGTGTTACCATCATGCTAACCTTGAGGTGGCTCACTTCCTAATAATTTACATTTCAAGAAAGTGGATTTTGGGGATCCTACCACATGTCACACTTCTGCCACATGTAGCCATCTTGCTAGCCCATGGTTAGGAAAATAAAGTACACTAGGATAGAGATCAACTATAAGGAGGTTAACAATATTCAAAAATGTGTCACTCATCCACACAAGTAAATAATAAAGACATGAATACCCTAAAAGCATGGAAAATGGAAACCCGTGATATTATGCTAACTAAGAACTTAGGAGTAAGTAAAATAAGCCACATGGTAATAAAATATGTGTATGAGAAAAGCAATCATAGAATGGAGAGAAATTCATTATTACCATTAATTTGCATGACTTTTTGAATTAATGCATTCAATTATTAAATATAGAAAATCTAAAACAAGATAATTTGAGTTGCCATACTCAATTTGATCACATTGCCTCCTGGCTACCAAGTGCAAACTATGAATTTGAAGACCCACAGTGACTAATAGATTTTAGGCTATTTAGAGAATAGGAATATTCCTACTTGAGTTTCAATGGCTTCCTCATCTAACACTCCTCCTTCTACATATTCAATTGCAGGACCAACTAAGTATACAGACACAATTTTTAATTCATCACCTCTTAACCATAATTTCAAACACTACCCAACTATTTAGGATGAGGTTTATGTTGTGGATCCATACATGGTGGAGGACCAACTTTCAATTTTCACATAGAGATATAAGGATGACCTTATGGAAATAAAATTATTCAACCTACGTAATGTTGCATCCAAGACCAAGATAATTTATTGCATTGATTTACTATTTGATTTATTTGTGAATGGGAAAATCTCTTAAAAAATACTATATTTTTGACTTAGCAATAATCCTGTAGCATATATAAGATAAAATACATTTGATAGGTACTACATGATCCCTTTTCTATAGTAACCTATAGGTAGGACATGGTCAATTCTTGGCTCATTACAAACAACATCCATAGTAAATTGCAAGAATTGGATGGCAATCCAAGTAGCATTGTGATTCAAGGCCCTACTCTTGTTGTTCCCATAGCCACCTTTAGACTAGGGGTGAGGATTCCCATGGCTTTATTAAATAAAATATATGGCTTCCTAAGAATTTCTTATGTCAATGAGATATGGGTCCATTTGTTGGATATCATCCTAACTTCCAACAAAATCATCACCCTGGGGGAGATAATCAACTCTAATTTAATTCAGTGAATCATCAATCTAGGGAGCTTACTAGATGGTATCTTCTATATGATGTCTTATTTAGTATATTTTTTGACTACAACAATGCATTCAACTTATGAGGAACCTTGGCAACCATATATAGACTAAATAAAGAACATGATTTGTGATGAGTTCAACATCCTCCATGTTCATAGGTTTAAGAAGAAAATGAAAAGGTTGATAGAGAAATTTGATCCTATGGTGTGCTAGGACATATATGGGAAGAAAATGCTTAGGTTGTTAGATCCCATAAATAAAACTATTTATAAAATGGGTGATTACTAGTTCTATCCTAAGTTCACCATAATCAGGATAGAAGGTACCAAGGTGCACCCTCTGTACTTACCATAGATTATTCTTGAAAAATTGTTTGAGTAAGAGATTGATGCTCAATTGGATGATAGTTTTGATGTTGATTTATATAAGGCTAAGCAATCAATTATTTACCCAACCCCTCTTAACATTGGATGAATACAATACAAAAGGTGGGACCACTTTCAATCCATGGGGAAGATCAAGGTGCATTATGGATTGAAATGGGCACCATTTAAACATTAGGACCCCAAAAAAATCATTAGGGGACATATACATAAATATGAGAAGAAGGTAAAAACCAACTATGAAAAACCATTCCTATAGTCATGACTATGAATTCATGCATTCAAAGGATGACATTAAGGTTTCTATAAGGATGCATAGGGTAAACATCTCAATGATTAGAGCACAAAGGATCCAATATGATCCCACAATTACTGAGAAAGATGCCAAGAGGATAAAAAAAGAATAATGTCTTTATACACCTATCCATGGGCCTCCTCCTCATACAAAACCAAATATGTAAGAGCAAGTTGGCCCATACAGGGAAACAAATTTTGAAGATAGAGTTGAGACCACCCCTACACATTCAATTACTACTCCTCAAAATACAACAATCATAGAGTAGAAATATACAAGTCCTAGTAGAGAAATTGGATTATGCTCCATGTTACCTCTACCTTCACTAACTATAGCACCACCAATAATTCTTCCTACTTTACTCTCTCAAGTTTCTATTATTCCTCATCCTAGGTCACTACTTGTGATAAAACCACCAATGATAGTTCCCCAGTCTCTTGGGTGACCATATTCACCTCCCATACTGGACTTAGTAGTCACTACCATTCCCAATACACCACCACTTGCTACAACTATAATCACTTCATTTCCACTCCACTTCCTATAGGGCCATCTCCCATTAATTTTAAGCCTCCAATCACCTAGAAGAGAAGGCCTAAGACTCCTTTAGTCTCACCCTAGAAGGTGGAAATAAAGGAGAGACCTACATAAGTTCCTAAGGGAGAAGTGGATAAAAGAAGAGGTCGATAAAGATTAGATCCAATTGAAATATATGATAGTGAAGAAGAGGATAAGAAATGGGAAACTAAATAAGAATGGGTATCCAAGATAGATATTGAGGAAACTGAATAATTCAAGGAAGAAACTAAGGATTATGAAGAATATGAGTGGGTGATAGAAGAAGACACTCAATCCATAGGGACCGGGATACTTGGGGAATATAAATAAGTTGATCAAGGAAATGCTAGCTCAGTGGCCACCAAGTTATTATCATATAAAGATGGAGACATGGAAGGTGAAGCAGAGACAAAACTACAAACCTAGGAGTAGGGGGCATCATCAACTACACCCCCATGATATTCATATCAAACTACCACCATAACAACTGTAAAAACAATTACCCCAACTATTTCTTCCTAGACTGTAAGTACACAAATTCACCATTCTTTGGTTACTTATTTAGTTTTTTCTACTATAATTTATGTGTCAGGAACTGCCCATTCCTTGTATTTTTTAAGCCCAATAAATAAGCCCCAGGTAGTTATAATGCCAATTTTTCCAACCATTATTCATTTTATTATGAGTCCTCCTACCACTTATATCACTATTGGCATTGTATATGCATTATTCATAGATTATTTACAAAATATACTTATCAGCCAAATGACATATTCCTTCTTTAGTGTAACTGGTCTTTAGTCTCCTGGGACATGAAATGTGGATTTTGAAGGTCTAATATCCACTTCCATTTTTGATACAAAGGTTACACCCCCAAGATTCTCTACAAATTTGAGAATTCCCATTGGCCAAGCTTCTCAAATAGACTCCCCTATGGTTTTAGTACATAATGCAACTAGGAAGACCAAGTACATCATTGATACACTGACATAGAGGCAAATCATTAGATGAAGTCTATACCTATTTTCCATACATTAGGGACATCTTTCGCTAAAACCTTGCACCCTCTAAGACAATATCCTTATTCTACTCCTATAGTTAAATAAAAAACACTAAGAGAAATAAGTTACACTGAGTGTTTCTTCATGGATTTGCAATTACAATAAAAGGAGGTAGGAAGGCAAGACCTAGTGATCATTGAAAAACCAATGGTCAAGATCCACTTTGATAGAAAAATAAATACCTTGAGGAAGGTCAAGAGGAAGAATTTGATTGTAGAGGGAAAACAAGTCAAATTAGAGTAGAGAGAAGATATATTTTCTCTGACAAAAAGGAGAAAAATAAATCCCTCATACCTAGATTGACATAAGGAAGATCTATACAATTTTTTAGATGCTACTAGGGGAGTAATAAAATATATGCTCAAGAGCTATGACCAATTTGTGCAAAGGTTATAAGAGAGAAGAACTATTAAATCTATAAAAGATATTATAAATAATGCAAATGGTACAACTAAGAAGCTATATCACACCATTTAATTAATAAGGTCTACAAACCCTACATCCTAGCCTAAGTGGGGGGAATATAATTCAATTATTCAATAAAATGAAGGATATGGATGATAAGATTCATTTCCTCCAAATAACAAAGAACAAGGTGTACACCCATTTGAACCTAATAATGACACCAAAGGCTACATGGGCCCAAAATTATGTGGATATTAAGAGGGATAACTTGTATACACATACTATTTTTAACCTTTTATCAATTATTTATGATTTACATCTTTTAAGAACCCATCAAGACTTAATGTATCTGAGTACACACCCTAAGTGGCACACTGAGAAAGGGGTGGGTAGACCTTTGGTGCTTCACAATATTGTTGTCCCTTTTTTCCACATTATTACCAATCCAACTAGTTCCCAAAACCTTTCCCTAAGCTATTTCTCTTCCCTTGCACAATCTTCTAGTATTTTTCCTCTTTTTATCCTTCATTTCCTTACTTGGAACCCATTTGACCTACTCAACATACTAGGTTGACCTAGTACAATTTAGGGATCCTTTTCTCTCTTTTAGTTTGTTAGCCTTTCGATCGACTTGGCATAGACCTAGTGAGTTAGCCCAAAAATGTGCTAGGTCAACTAGGTCAACCTAGCATAGCTGACATATCCAAATGATTTTACGGTAATTTTTTCCTATAAATACAAGGTCATTTTTTCCATTATTAATATATGCAATCAAGAGTTACTATTTTCTTGTGATTCTTCACAATCTGTGCTTCCACCATTCTACTTGAGGAGACTTAGCTTAGGTTTATTATTTTGGAGAATCTAGTCTTATGGATAGGTCTTGGATGCTTTGGCCTAATAAAGTGATCCTTAAGAACCACAAAAACCTCTTATGAAGTGCCTTTGTCCAAGGGAGAGATTGAGTCTCGATAGGTTCACATTCAGGTAAGTATATTCTAACTTTGTTTTCCTCTCTTTTAGTATATAGAAGTGACATAAGTGTTGGATCAAATAATATTACTCTTTATATTCTATGCATTAGGGTATTAATCATACTTACTTTATTTTAGGTTCCCTATACATGTTTTGATTGCTTTGCTTTACTAACACCCACTTTGTGCCACAAACTTTGGTGCACACTAGATTAGATTTACTTTTCTTATTATTAGATTAGTGAAATATTAAATCATAGGACTCTTTTAGGTTTGTTATGTGATTGTGTTAGACTGTAGGCTTTGGAACCCTACATCACACAATGTGTTGTGACAAGTGATCCCCTAATCAGGTTTAAAAAATATTGACATTGGTCATGCTCCCACTTAACAATTTTATGATCCCTAATTATAAGTGTAGGTGTGCTCTATACCATCTGATCTAGGATTGATTTATGGACATGATGTATTTTCAATTGCATACTGTATACACATAATATTTTCAAACTTTTATTGATTACTAACACTTTGTATCTTACAAGAACCTATCGAGTCTCAATCTCTCTGAGTGCATGTGTTAAGGGGTGCATTGAGAAAGGGGTTGGTAGACTATCGGTGATTCATAATATTGTTGTTTCTTTTGCCACTTTCTATCTACACACTAGCTCCCTAAAACCATGAACCCTAGGCTTATTCTTCTCTTTCTTATCCATTCTAGTCATTATCATGATTTATTCCCTCATTTCTTACCTTATTTAGCTTTTTATTTTTTTAGTATACTAGGTCAACCTAGTTGACCTAGTGTATTCTGGGTACATCTTTGCTATTTTGACTTGTTTGCATCCCAACTGACCTAGCATAGACTTTAGGCATTATCCCAAGAATGTACTAGGTTGACCTGATCAACCTAGTACAACCAACATGTTTGAATGGTTTTTAGGCAAGATACTACTATATATACAAGGTTATTTACCACCATTTCATAAGAGTCAAAAGCGAATAGAAGAATCAAGCGAATAAGTGTAAATGAACATTTGCTTATTGACCATTCTACTTGAGGAATAAAGCTTTAGGGTTCAATACTTTATTTAGAGCTCTGATCTTATCTTGTGGAGAATTATTTTGGATGCTTAGGTAGGTCATGTAACCTAGAGCTGATTTATCTTTGTTATCCTTACAAGCCACAACAATCTCTTACGAAGCACCTTGGCCATGGGAGAGGTTAAGACTTGATAGGTTCATCTTCAAAGGTAAGTATTCCTAACTTTATTTCTCCTTTGTAAGAGTAGATAAATAATGAAATATGTATTCTTCTCTTCCATGTATTCAGATTCCATATACATTGATTTGATTATATGTCTCCTATGCATGTTTAGTTTATTTATTTATTTGTTTTGTTCTAACCCCCACTTTGTGTCATAAGCTTTGGTGCACACTAGATTAGTTTACTTTTCTTGTTATTAGAATAGTTTACTTTCTTATTTATTAGCATAAGTGAATATCAAATCATATGTCTCTTTTATGGTTGTGTGATTTGTGTTAGAATGTAAGCTTTAAAACCCTTCCTAGCATGATGTGTTGTGACAAATGATACAAGTGATCCCCTAATCGGGTCTAACAGATCCCCATATTGGTCATGCTCTTGCTTAACAAGTGTATACCCAATCAAAAGTGTAGGTGTTCTCTATCTTATACGATCTATGATTAATTTATTATGAATCATGAAATTATGATTTCATACATTCTAGTGAACCCAATGTGAATCAAACCCTTACAAGATTTTGTTCACTTTTATTTCATTTATTTTATTTTATTTATCATCATTTTTATCATATATTTTGACCTAATAGTTTGATTCTATTGACCTAGCTATTTATCTCTATGTGTATATTTCCAAGTTTCCAAACTACTAGGTCAACCTAGTGCATTTTCAAACTTCCAGTTCAACCTACTAGGTTGACCAGGTCAACCTAGTGCATTTTCAACATTATTTTAATAGGCCTCTGTATTGCTTGGTTGATCAGCTTGACCTAGTTTGTAGATTTTTGATAGATTTCTCCAAGGTTATAGATCATAAATCTCCTTCATTTCCATCTCTATACCATTCATGTCAGTTTTTGTTATCTCTATATCTTTTTGTTTTGTACTTTATTTTCACAGTTTATAGTCTTTAAAATTGCTCTAGCATAGTCAACTAGGTTTACCTGGTAGACCTAGTTCTATGTTCTTTCATAACTTGATATCAACTTTATATCTTCCCTATATAATCATGAATCCAATGTATTTTATGATTTGTAAAACATTAAGTAGAACTAAAGATATAGACAAAAAAATAAATCAGCTCATGTCTATTGTACTAGGTCAATCCTATCAACCTATTATCTTTTTCAGCCCTTGTGTACTGTACTAGGTCAACCTGATAGACCTAGCACTATTTTCAGACTCTTTTAGATTTTTTTATAACTTTCATTCATTGTAATGGATTTACCTAATTGACCTTGTATAATTTTACAATCCCTATTTTTGCACTAGATCAATCAGGTCAACCTAGTACTATTTTCTATCACTTTTTGTTCTCCTTGTACGGTTTTCTAGTCTTGTTTCATCATGATGACATCTTTTCAGCCTTCCCTTAGTAAAAAAACATTTCATTATTAAGGACTTGGATATTAACCTCAGTTATTTCATTACCTCTGATAAAACTATCCAATTCCTACCTTCCCCTTCTCCTAAGCCTAAACCATTCACTACACAATGCAATGTAGTTGAGATCCTTCATCATAATCCTCATACCAGAAAAATTTTGGGAGTCCTTCACCAAATCATACTACTCAAATTTATAATCTAGATGGTTCCCAAATATTCAATAATCTTGATGATAATACTATTTACACTCCTTACAAGAATGGTGTCTTGACTAAGCTTCCTTCTTCTTATACCACACTCAAGACAACTAACAACAATGTTGGGAATCCTCTACCTACAATTAATCTTCATCCCATAAACACTACCAATCCTCTTCCTACCAACACTAGTAGCCCACATTCAGACCCCCTTATTGATACAACTCAACTTCTTTACCAAGTTATCTAACAAATGAACATCATAAAAAAAATCAATCAATCTCAAATGATGAGCATGCAACAACACTTATGCAACATAATTAGTCAACCATCTCAAGTCATTATTTTTCAGCCAAATCCAAATTTTATTCCTCCTCCTCTTAGATATGCCAATGGGAGTATCATCCCTCAACCTCAAATGAATAACAAAATTCTTCAACATATTTAAAATGAATGTTTAGCCCCATTCATTGCATCCATAGATATTGGAAACATTTCTCCAACTATCACATATAATGGGACTAAATACCCTACTCTCTTTCTTAAGTATTTTGGAAATCTCTATAATAAATGGGTCCAAAATAACACCTTTTCTACCACAAAGATCTTATCCAAAACCTTTGTTGGTGATGCACTTGAATGGTACAACCAACTTCCTAGGCACTCCATCTCACAACTAGAGGATTTAGTCAATTCTCTAGTGAAGGAATTCCAACATGATGACCTTCCTGAAAATTACCTTAGCTATTTCATCAATACCAAACAAATTCCTAATGAATATGTTCATTCTTTCATCAAATTATGAAAGTCCCTTTCTCATAAAGTGGACCATAACATGAATGATGACACTCTTCTAAATCTATTTGTCACTGCTCTTAAACCTTCTCTTCAATACAAATTTCAAATCTTTTCACCTCAAACTTTAGAAGAAGCCTAATACCAAGAAAAAATACAATAATTTCTTATGACTCAATTTAAAACCCCTCAAAAACTACTAAAGCATATTTCTAATCTTATTCTCATACCATTGTTTAATCTAAGTCTCCCCAACCTCAACATGGAGAATCTAATTCAACCAATTTTAACCCAACCTACCCTTCCTTGACTCTATAAGAACTTATGATGAAATTACCACCTTCTAAACCCATGAGATTTGATCCTTCCAAACCTCCTCCAAAATGGTAAAATCTAGATAAATTTTGTTGGTGGTATGCTAATATAGGTCATTCTCATGCATCTTATCATGATCTTCACCAATTGATTGCTTCTTCCTTGCTTGGTCCACATATCAATCTTGATACTCTCACAAAATAATGTTATCAAGAATATCTTCAAGCTTTTCAAAATGAATCTCAAGAACCACAATCACATCAACATCAATTACCTAATAAATAACCCTCATCCACCAATTTTGTCCAAACCATAATTGATCCTTATTATTACACCAATAAGGAAAGGATAGCTCACATGAACAACTTTGAACATATTGTTGCATCCATTAAACCTCAACCTCTTAGATCATATGAGCCAAAAGAATACCTAATTCAAATGTCTACTCCAAAGCATATCATATATGGTCATCCTTTACCTCCTTTACCTCTTCATACCTCTCCTACACATCATATGTCACATTCAACCTCCTTAAAATATAACAAACCAACACATTTACCTATTTTTGAACACACCTATAAATCCAATGAAAATATTTCTAATGGCTCAATATCACCTCACTCTAACTCAAATGTTAGGGCATCTTGTGATGCCCATCCACATGTCCCTTTAGACTTTGGGGCATCTTATGATGCCCATCCCTACATCCACTTACACTTTGGGGCTTCTAGAGATGCCCAATATTATTTTCCAGTTCATAATAACTAACACATCTCGATTTAAGAAACATTCAGAGACTTATAGACTTGTATTTCACATGCTCATCTTTGATACAGATGTTAATATAGATTTTACTTATTCTTTTTGTCTCATGTTTCTTTGTTTTTATGCACTAATCTTATTTTTAGTTTCACTTTCCTAAGAATCATCATTTTCCTTTGTGTTATTTTGGATTTCTTACACATCACATTTATCATTTAATTTCATTTTTGCCTTTATATATCTCTTTTATTATTTGTCTGTTTATGTTATTATTTGCCTTAGTATCTTTATGATCAGTTTTACCTCTTTCTTTAGCATTTTGTTGTACCATAGTCTTATTTATCTTTTAGAATTTATCTTTTGGCATCCTCATGGGTTTCTCTTTTGTGATTTATTTTGTAAGACCATGGATAGGACATGACACCAATCACAAAATTACCATCTTTTACTTACTTATCTTTCTCCTTTTGCTTGTCAATATTGTTTTGGCATCCCTTGGGTTTTTCTTTGTGAGGTGCTTTGTAAAAAGGCTCCCTCATTTTTTATTATCTCTTACTTATTAACACACTAATGGGTTTCTCTTTTATAAGTTGCTTTGTAAGACCATTTATAAGACCTAGCCCTCCTCATAAAATTACCATTCTTTCCATGTTCTTGATCTTTATTATTAGACATTAGATTTTGCTTCTTTTGGTAGATGAAATTTGTGTAAAAAATATATGTTATCATGTTTTCCTCCATTTCCCTCTCTCTTATGATAAGGAATCACACCTTTACTATCGTTATATCCCTTTTTTTCCTTTGTCACATTTTTTTTGCAATTTGAAGCAATTCAAACTGTTCCATTTGTCATTCCTCTTGATTTACCCTTTCTCTCATCTCCACATCAGATAAAACAAGGTCAAATTCAAGATGACACTTTTATTTCACTTTGATTTATGAGACTCTTAAACCCCATGCTATTTGAATCTCTCTCTCTTAGCAACCTTGTCCCAAGTTTTCAAATGAAAGTCATATTTAGCACCCATGTTTGGTTTTTCAAATCCATATGGAGGAGGAATCTGAAAAAGACATCAAAATAAATTTAAAAGGTAAATCATTTGAAACAAAAGGAAATGATATATAAAATATAACATACAAATCTCAAAAATCAAAATCACACAAAAAGACATGATTACAAACACATCTCCTATCTTCAATCAAATCTCAAACTCCACAATCAGCTTCACATAGAGCCAAATGCCTTTGGGGTGTGGTAGGCTAGTAGATTAGAATAGGGGAATTCAATAAAATCTATGGTGCTACTTGATTTCTCATGCAAGTACCCAATCTTCATAGTAGATCGAAGGATTTGTAAGGGGTCTTGAAGAGTGGGGAACACATTGTGGGGAGGTAGGTCCTTTTTAATTTTCATGCATATAGCCTTCATGGGATGATCTATATACTCCATTTGTTGACCTAAGACTTGTGTAGCTAAGAGAAGTTCTTCAAGGTTGAAAGTCTTCCTATTTTGACAAACCAAATTTGAGTGTCTTGACTTTGATAAAAAGTTCCTCTACCTTGATTTTTCCTTCATTATCACCTCCACCCATTTCATTTTTCCCCTTTGATAAGCAAATTGTGATTCTAAATCTATTTTCCCTCTTCTTTACTTCCTTTTTCTTCACATCTTAAAATCATGATAGCAATACTTTTTTTTTCAATTTTATCTATCTTTAGATGCAAAACAACATGTTTGAGTAAGTATGGATTACTCTTTTATTTCATTTATCATTATTGTACTACCCTTTTGTTGTGAACAACTGAGTCTGCATCTCTTTTGCCATCATTACATGTCTCTCTTTATATATGCCTTCTAATTGTTTGTCTTACATCTTGACTTACATTTTCATTCGACATTCCCTTAAATTTTATTTATGTTTTTCTTTTGCCCATCTTACATAATATTACTTTTTACCTTCTTCCATATCTTTATTAGCTTTGTCTTGCATGGATATTTCATTTGTCATTCATGTTTTACATGATTCCCAATGTGATTTAGTATGTTCTAAATTCATTTTTTCCCTTTATGTTTTACGTATTTTCTAATGTGATTTACCATGTTTTACAAACATTTGTCATTCATTTTCCATTCTTTTATCATTCATTTGCCATCCTTTTGTCATTTATTTGCCTTTTATATTCTAGCCTTATATTAAAAATCCTAATTTTCAAAATTTTCCTAAAATCTCAATCTAACCACTATATGCCTATTTTTCAATTTTTTTAGTTTTTGGCTTTTTTTGAACTAACTTCTATAGTTTTGCCTAGTGTGATTTACATTGGACACCTTCACTTTCTTATAGATTTCTTCTTTATCTACAACACTAAGGTAAGTTAAAGGTATGTGTTTTTCAATTTTATCCTTTCATTTATCTTATTTTCTTCTTACTACACCATACTTAGCATCAATGTTGTGTGTTATCATGTTTTATTTCAAAGCACCATCCTATGTTGCACTTACATGACACATGATGAGCTTCGATTGGGGCATATGTATCCACATAATATTTTCAAACTTTTATTGATTACTGACACTTTGTATTTTGTAGGACCTGTTGAGTCTCCATCTCTCCAAATACATGCCTTAAGGGGTGTACTAGGAAAGGATTGGGAAAACCATCAATGTTTTGTAAGATTGTTGTTCCTTTTTCCACTTGCTATCTACACACTAGCTCCCTAAAACCATGAACCCTATGCTTGTTCTTCTCTTTCTTATCCATTCCAGTCATTATCATGATTTATTCCTTCATTTTTTTCCTTATTTATCTTTTCACCTATTCAGTACACTAGGTCAACCTGGTTGATCTAGTGTATTCTAGGGACATCTTTGCTACTTTGACTTGTTTGCATCCCGACTGACCTAACACATACTTTAGGCATTAAACCAAGAATGTACTAGGTCAACCCGATTGACCTAGTACAACTAACATGTTTGAATGGATTTTAGGCAAGATACTACTATATATACAAGGTCATATACCACTATTTCATAAGATTCAAAATAAAATAGAAGAATCAAATGAAGAAGTGTAAATGAACATTTGCTTATTGACCATTCTACATGAGGAATAAAGCTTTAGGGTTCAATACATTCATTGGATCTCTGATCTTTTCTTATGGAGAAGTCTTTTAGATTCTTAGGTAGGTCATGTAACCTAGATATAATTTATCTTGGTTATCCTTACAAACCACAATAATCTCTTACGAAACACCTTGGCCAAGGGAGAGGATGAGACTCAGCAGGTTCATATTTAAAGGTAAGTATTCATAACTTTATTTCTCCTTTGTAAGATTAGATAGATAATGCAGTATGTATTATTCTCTTCCATGTATTAGGATTTAGTATACATTGATGTGAGTATATGTCTCCTATGCATGTTTAGTTTAGTTATTGTTTATTTGTTTTGTTATAACCCCCACTTTGTGTCACAAGCTTTGGTGTGCACTCGATTAGTTTACTTTTATTTTTATTAAAATAGTTTACTTTATTATTTATTAGCATAAGTGAATATCAAATCATAGGGTTATTTTAGGGTTGTTGTGTGATTGTGTTAGACTATAGGCTTTAAAACCCTTCCTAGCATGATGTGTTGTGATAAATGATACAAGTGATCCCCTAATCAGGTCTAGCAGATCCCCATATTGGTCATAATCACACTTAAAAAGTGTATACCCAATCAAAATTATAGGCGTTCTCTATCTTATCCAATCTAGGATAAATTCATTATGCATCATGTAATTTTGATTGCATACACATACATTCTGGTGAACCCAGCATGAATCAAACCCTTACAGGATTTATTTCACTTATTTCATTTCTATTCATCATTATTTTTATCATATATTTATTTTGATAGATCAACCCTATTGACCTATTTATTTATCTTTGTGCATAGGTTTGTAGGAACAGGTAATTGGGTCAACCAGCTCGACCTAATACAGGTTTTTAGAACTTTCAAATTTTTATTCAGATAATTGGATCAACCAACTCAACCTAGTATATGTTTTTTTAGGTTTTTAGATTTCTTATTCAGCCTACTAGGTTGACTAGGTCAACATCATTTACTTTTAGCACTTTTTTAACAAGTTCTTGTATAGCTTATTCGACCAGCTTGACCTAGTTTATAAGTTTTTACTAGTTTTCTTCAAGGTCTTAGATCAATAATATTTTCCTTGTCATCTCTAAACCATTTAGGTCAATTTATATTTATTTGTATCTTTCCTTTTTTTGTACTTTCCTTTCAAGTTTGGATTTTTCAAAATTGCCTCTACACAGTCAACTAGGTTGACCTTGTGGATCTAGTTATGTGTTCTATGTTTTCTAAAATAACTAGGTTGATGTGACTAACCTAGTTCACTTTTAGACTTTGATTTCATAGTACAAGTTTGACCCTATTCTATATGATTATCCATATAGTTTCTCAAATATACCTTATTTCAAAGTTGGAATGAACCATAGATGTTAATCACATCTTTATTTTAAGTTGATTGCATGCTTAGAATATATCACATAGTCTAAATAGGTTATTTTCAATTAATCACTTATTTGTACTATTTTTATTCTTTTGTACATATAGCTAAACCACATAAACATCAACAAACATTTAAACATTTGACTACCTAGGTCTACCTAATTGGATTTCATTACCAAGGGGGAATTTGACTTGATGCTCTGGTCAAGTATAAAGAGTGGTTAATGGTATATTTTATCTAGGCACATATTACCCTTATTGTTGTGGTGTGTGAAGTGAGGGGGTAGGCCCCAATACCAAGCCTATATCATTACCAATAAAGTCCCTTTCATCTTAAACTTACCTAATATTATCCATAGATTACTATTTAGTACCTTAATTATATCCAATCTCCCTTTATATTTAAAATCATTCTTAAAAAGTTTGATTAACATTCTAGGTTGACCAAGTAGATAGATTTAATTTCAATTTATTTACTTGCTCTTTGATCAATTATGTGTGTAAAAGCTTTCATTATCTAATGTCAGTGCAAGATTTTGCTTTGTGTGCATCAATTAGACTGGCCAACATCAATTTAGTTGATTATGTGTTTCCTTTATGCAATTACTTTCATAGATTAGTTACGAATTATCTTGTTTCATTTATAAACTTGTTATCAATCTTTTCCTCTTTCTTGTTCACTATACTAGGTCAACCTAATCAACCCTATACTTTTTTTGGTTCTTTTTCTTTGTACTAGGTTGACCTGATTGACCCTATACTTTTTTGACTTCTATGCACTACACTAGATCAACTTGGTTGACCTAGTATAGTTTACAAGCCCTATTTCTTGCATTAGGTCAATCTGGTCAACCTAGTAATATTTCTTGCCTTTCTTATTTTTGATCTAGTTTACCATTTCTCTAATTTTGTATTTTGTTCATCTCTCTTCAGTAAAAATGAGGTCTCTTATCAAAATATTTTTGGATAAACTAAATCCATTTAGATACTATATGGGATGTTCATTCCTCCCTCTCTTTTCCTCCCAAGAAAACCATCACTCTTGGGGCACCTCTCCTCCTCCTTCATCTATGAACTGTAACATGGTGAAAATAACACCTCAAGATGAAGTTGATGGATCCAATGCTTTCCATACTTATTAATACACTTCTCATAATCTCCAAACCAATGTAAGAGTGATTGATACAAATCTTTTTAACAATCCCACTAATAACCCTTATTCTAATAATCCTCTCCATAATACTAATTTGGGGAGTACTCCAACCAATACTAACTCACCTGCTGATACAACCCAACTCTTAGGTCAAGTTATTCAACAAATGAACATCATGTGAAATTATAATACCAATAAAATGATACAACTTCAATAACATTTAATCAATGTAACTAATCAACCTCCAAAAATTCATCCTCAAGCTAATCCTAATTATATTCCTCCATCTCTTAGGGATGACTCAGGTAATGTTATTCCTCAACCCATAATGAATAACAAGATGCTTCAAACCATTCAAAATGAGCCTTTAGCTCCCTTCAGCATAGCTATTGATATTGGTAACATAACTCCAACTATCAAATATGATGGGACTAAAGACCCTACTTCATTCCTCAAAGCCTTTGGTAACCTTTAAAAAGAGTGGATCCAAACTAATACATTTTCCATAACTAAACTATTAGTCAAAACTTTCACTGGTGATGTATTAGAATGGTATAATCAACTTCCTCAACACTCTATTTGGCAACTTAAAGATTTGGTTAATCCTTTGGTTAAAGAGTTTCAACATAATGATCTTCCTAAAAATTGTCTTAGTCACTTCATAAATTCTAAACAATCTCCTAATGAATTGGCTCATGACTTTATTAAAAGATGCAAATCTTTAGCTCATAAAGCCAATCATAATATGATTGATGATAATTTATTTAAACTCTTTATTACCGCTTTGACTCCCACTCTTCAATACAAGGTTCAAACCTTTGCTCCTTAAACTCTTAATGAAAATATTGACCAAGCTAAGCATCAATACTTTCTTATGAAGCAATTTGAACCCAATCATAAACTGATTAAAGGATCTTTTCAAACATCTAATGTTATCACTAGTAATATTCCCTAAAAAAAACATAGAGTTGTCAAATTTGATGTTCCTTTACCATCTCACATACCTCTTTTAGTTCAATAATTGAAATAATTTTTACCACCCTCAAAACCTTTCATTTATCCCAATGATCCTCCTAAATGGTATGATCCCAATCTATTCTACTAGTTCTATGCTGACATTGGGAATTCTTCTGAATCTTGTAGAGAGATCACTAAGTGTGCCATTTTTGATATGCTTGGTGACTCATTAAACCATGAGGATATGATCAAACTTTGTTTTCAAGAGTATGTTTCCGCATCTCAAAAATGACAAGACTTTAAAGCCTTTACTTCTAATAATCAAAAATATTCTTTAAACAATAATCAATCAAATATCAAGGATGTTTGTGCCATCATGATACTTATGACCTATATTATAAAAACTCTCAATATGCCAACACTTCTAAGGTTAATTATCATCATAAAATGACTCACACGATCCTGTTACCAAGCCTAAAAAACCATATTTAGAAGAACAATTAATTAAAGATACCATTACCACTCATGATGATTTGGAATCACCTAAGGAATAAATTCCTCTTTCTGATCCTCCCACCACATCTATAACTCATAAATCTAATTTTACTTCTAAAAATTGTGCTAGTTCTTCTAAATCACATTGGAATTTTCTTGAAGAACTGAACTCTATTCCTTGTAAGATTCCTCTTATGGAGTTGGTTTTCACTTCACCCTATCATCATACATTTCTTATGCAACAAATTTAATAAATTGAAGATCCATCTTCCATAGATGAAGAACCACCTTTTATCAATTCTCAACTAGATAATGTCAATACCATTGAGACTATGTGTCTTTCTTCCAAGCCTTCCATTGAATTTCTTGAAGAGGAAATGATAAATGATAAAATTATTTTTCATGTTGATGATTCAGCTCTCTTTATCAAAGTAGCCATTAATACCACCCTTATCCAAAAAGTTCTAGTTGACAAAGCTCCCAGTATTAATGTCACATCCTTATGGCTTATTCAAAAACTTGGTTATAACAAAGATCATCTTAAACAAACCCATATTACTTGTTGTGGCTTTGACAAGACTAATCAAAATCCACTTGGCTACATTTGGCTTCAATTGACCATTGGACCTAAGACTATTAGAACCACTATTATGGTCCTTGATATTACTTTATCCTATAAAATTCTTCTTGGTCATCCATGCACTCATCAAATGAGGCCCATCACCTCTTCTGGTAGTTAGTGTATTAAATTCTTACATAACATAAAATCTTACAAACATGAAGCTGATCCCAACCCATAAAACATCCAGCTTCCCAATCCTAAGCCTCAATATCACATTCCTATAATTTATAAAATCAATAGTGCTCCTTTACCTAAGTTCCTCAACATGAATCCTAATCTTCAATTTTCTCTTTTGGATTCTAATGATGATGAGCCCAATGAGTTACAACACACTTGTAATAGTAAGAAGTTACCTCCATATATTATGGAAAGGCTTCCTCATTCTCTCTTTACCTAGAGATCATACTATTCCTATCATGGATGACATTACCGATTTCCCCCCTACAAGTAATTCTCAGGAACCATCTTTACCTAAAGATGCCTTCACTTGTAATAATTTTGGAGTGGATAAATTATTCCAAGATCTCTCACCATGTCCCCTTGTATATTTAGCAACATTAAGATTTCACCTTCTGAAACTCCCCTCGATTCTCAAGCATGCATGATTTCTCCAACATATGATGATAACTATATCATGGCCCAAGCTCACTCTAAAGACTTGAATGTCTAACACTATAAAAAGATTTTATCCAAATTCATGCTTTCAATCAGGATGTACATACCATTTCTACACATCATGACTTAAATCTGGAGGGTCATGTACTTCCCACCAATTCTCGACTTATCGATACTCCTTAGGTGGTAGAATAAATCACACCTACCGAACCTATAGATGCTCTTACATATTATTTACCTCCTATGAATAATATCATTTCTTTATATTCTTCTACCATCATTGAATCTATCAATACTCCCATATCTTCAAATCCATCCTCCTCATCTACTTCCAAAATTACACTGGATGCCAAGGCAACTGATGTCCATCTAATTCATTATAAATATGATCACCATGGCAATAAAATTATATACCTTGAATTAGATGTTGAATATTATGGTCATCTTCTTACCTTGCCTAGTGATGAAGCTATTATTAAGTTATTTCATGCCTGAGAACCTCAACTTCCTTGACAACATCATAAACTTGCAAATTTTAAGAATAAAACTCCTTAATTTAACAACTTTGTTGCTAGCATTGATCTTAAAACAAATCCAATTTCAGCCTTGCCTAACATACCTTACCATTTTTAAGATGGAAATGCCATGCTTATCAAAGAAACAACTCATATCAAATATGGTACCTCATCTTCTCCTCGACCAATCATGATTTATAAAAAACTCTCACCATCTTAGAATGACAACTTTAGCTTATTATTTGATAAATATTAAGAGGCATTTGCTTGGTCCTACCAAGACATGCCTAACATTGACCATAGTATTGTGGTTCATAACATCATCACTTATCCTGACATTAAGCTAGTGCATCAAAATCAATGAAAATTCCCACTTGAAGTTACTAATTTATGTCATAAGGAAATCATTAAAATACTCGATGTCAAATTCATTAAACCAATGGATTATTCTGAATGGGTTTTTAACATTATTCCCATTCAAAATAAGGTCACTAGGGTCATCCAAATTTGTATTGATTTCTATAATTTTAATCTTGCTTATCCTAAGGACAACTTCCCCTTACCTTCAATAGATTCCATCATCAATTGCACAACTGGTTATGAAATGTTATCTCTTATGGATGGATTCTTGAGATATAATTAGATTCACATCGCTCTTGAGGACCAACATAAGACTACTTTCACCTTGAAATGTGGCACCTATTGCTATGTCAAAATGCCTTTCAACCTTAAAAATGCTGGAACTACCTACCAATGTGCTATGACTCACATCTTTCATGATCTCATCCATAAAGTTGTTGAAATTTATGTGGATGATATAATTGATAAATCTAAACATTGTAAGAACCATCTTTCTGATCTTGCTATCATATTTGACCATCCCCTTAAATAAACAGTTAGACTTAATCCTTTAAAATGTGTTTTTAGAGTCACATCCAGCAAATTTTTAGGATTCTTAGTCTCTCTTCATGGCATTGATGTTGACCTAGCCAAAATTAGTGCTATTTTTAACATGCCCATTCCTCGATCTATTACTTATATTCATACTTATTTACGAAAACTTGGGGTAATTAGATGATTTGTCCTTGAAATGGCTTATCACATTCACTCTATCAATTCACTTCTCAATAAAGTTATAAATTTAGAATGGATGGATCCATGTCAAAAATCCTTTGATAATATTAAAGAGTCATTACTTCATCCACCTACACTTCATCTACCTTCCAATGATAAACCATTAATTCTATATACTTCTTCCACACCTATTTCATTTGGGGAAATGCTTTCCCAATAAGATGATATAGGAAGAAAGTATGTTATTTACTACATTAGCCAAGGCCTCATTGATTATGAGACATGTTATACCAAAGTTGAGTGTGATTGCCTTGCTATGTATTTTTCAGCCAAAAAGCTTTGTCATTATATGATATACCAAACTACTTATGTCATCATTCATTTCGACCCTGTTCATTATTTCTTCTCCAAAGCCTTTCTTCCTAGAGATAGAATTGGCAAATATATGGTATTAATTATGGAATTCAAACTCTGCATCATCACACAAAAAAAAATTAAAGGGAAATTAATAGCTAACCAACTTGTCCCAACTCCCATTCTAGCCACTTCTTCGCTTTAAGATGATCTTACCGATGAAAATATCCTTTATATTGAAGGTATTAATCAAGCTATATCCTTTAAAGACTATTTTCATATCTTTATTATTGATCTTAAAGACAATAATATTAAAGAATCTTACCCTCCCTCTGGTACTACTAAACCAAAGGTAGTTATTGAGGATCTCTCTAAAATTAATGCTAACTTACATGAGGATACTTGAACCATCCACTTTGATGGTGCTAAAAGCCTTTAAGGAGCTGGGTCAGCTTTTATTCTCACTAGTCCTCTTGGTAAGATCATTCATTTGTTTTTTTCACTTTACCTTTGATGTCACCAATAATATGGTCGAATACGAAGCTCTTATCTTAGGCATGAGAGCTATTCTTGATCTAGACATCTAATATCTTCCTGCTTTAGGAGATTCTTAGCTCATTTATCATCAAGTTAATAGTGATTATCAATGTAAAAGTGAGAACCTTATCACATATCATCACATTGAAACCTCCCTTATTAAGGAATTTATCTATTTTACTATCAATCCTATTCCTCAAGATCAAAATTCCATTGCTGATTCTCTTGCCTCTTCAACTTCTCTCTTTCATCCTTATCAAGTTCTCTCTAATCCTTCCTTTATTATATAATTCATTAAATATCCATCATCTACCCAACCACTTGATTCACTTATCTGTCACATTGAGGCTATGACTATTTGATAAAGCCTTTTGTATCAAGATATAATTTAATACTTAAAACATTAAACTTATCCTCTTGATCTAGACTCTCATGAAAATACACGCATTCATAAAGAAGCTTTCAAGTACATATTTTGACATAAAATCCTTTATTATCATAATACCAAAGGTACCTTTTTGCATTGTGTTATGTAAGATGAGATTTTTCCTCTACTTGAGTAAGCACATGGTGACATTTATGGTGGTCACTATAGTGGACATGATACAACACGCAAATGCCTATGTATGGGTTACTTTTGGCCTACTCTTGAAAAGGATGCAATTGAATTTGCTAAAAAGTGTACTCCTTATTAGCTTTATAATGATCTTATCCATTCACCTCCTATCGAGAATCAAAATTTAAAATCTCCTTGGCCATTTTACACATGGGGATTTGATCTCATTGGTAAACTTCCTCACTCCCAAGATGGGCATGTCTTTATCATCACTGCTACCAAATAATTTACCAAGTAGGTAGAAGCCATGCCCCTTGTTAATGTTACCAGTCCTACCATTTCTAAGTTCATTATCAATAAAATTATTTTCCATTTTGGTGTTCCCCATACCATCAATTTAGATAATGGTGGTAATTTCAAAAATAAACATATTACAGAACTTTGTACCAAATTTAAGATCAATCACAAGTTTTCCATGCCTTACCATTTACAATGCAATGGTCAAGCTGAGGCCAACAATAAAATTCTCAACAAAATTCTCCAAAATATAGTTTATGAAATCCATATGGATTGGTATATTAATCTTTACCCTACACTTTGGGCCTATCTTCTTAGTTTACTTGCAAAATATGGTCAAACCACATAGTCAACTTTGAAGCATAATATCTTTGACTATATAAACATTCAAGCCTTATAAATAGATTATATATATGTAACTTTAATTAATATTTAAATTTAATTTTAAACCATCAATAAATTCTACATATATCAAAATTTATATCTCAAACACTACAAATTAGTTTTCCTTCGTGAATTTGAATATTCAAATTCCAATGGTCATTATGTAAACACAAAAGATTCAAACATGCTTCATAGATATCATTATAAGTATCCTATTATTTACCTTTAATTATTCACCATTTATATTATATCTAATCTTCTATTATCATTCCACTTAGTAGTTCTACATGCCTTCTGCACACCTTGCACCATTTAGTCAACATGCTTACACCATTTGGTAGTTCTGCATGCAATCTAAGCACTCTATTGACTTATTAACTCATTAAAATCCATTGGATCATAATATACATGATAATTCACTCATATTTTATCTCTATTTTATAGGTTTCATGCTTATCATATATCTTTATCATCCAATTGAATGCTCATCATTAGATCTATCTTGACTATTTGACCCCAGACTTTAATGTAGTTAAACTTGAGAGTCTTTGGTCCATCAAAGTATGATAGATAAAATTTAAAGGTTTATATATTTAACTATAAAAAATTCAAGACTCATAATATTTATATTAATTTTTTAACATTATAGATAACATCTCCATGAAAATCTTTGACCAATGTTGACTTTTTGATTACCTTCACAAAATGCATAAACTTGTTGGATCACTCATATATTCATGAAGTGCAGTGATAGTTTGGCTTCTCTTAATCTATCATATGCATATTCCTCTTTCCAAATGATCAAATGACACACCATACCTTTACCAAAACATCTATGGATGCCTCAACTTCTTCTTTATCCTTATAGACCTGCACATGTGCCATATCTCTCCAAGATATCAAACACAGTTTCTTTGTCATTCATACACTAGTACCACATTCTCTCTTTGAAATCGATGACAACCTAAGATAATAATGAACATGATAAAAAATATCTCTATTTTTCGTTGATGGTAAAACACCCTCATAATGATTTCTTACTAATTTGAACTCCTTCATTCTGATCTTTCTCCCCCTTTGACATTAATGACAAAAGGTCTCTTCCTTAATATGCCAACTTGATCATTAAAATAAAAAATCTACTCACAAAGCTTATAAATCTCCCCCTAACATCGAGATCCATCTCATGTCATCTATTATTTGACATACACCAATATGAACTTGGGATTCTCTAATCCTTGGACCTATCTACATATAGAACTCACAATCTCTCTTTGATCATGCATGAAGATTCAATACCTTGTCAAAACACATGACTTGGTTTGATCAAGTAATCATATCAATCTTCTTGAATTAAAAAATATATAATACATCTTCACACTTCTATCATGACTAAAACATCTTCACATATGCTACCTCACACCATGCACATCTTCTTCAAGCCACTCAAACTAACTAAGTTAGCGCTCCATTATCCAAACACATCATCAAATGATATTATTGTCCTAAAAAATCAACCAAATCTCAAATTACATCCACCATTATTCCTATTACTATCGAGTATCTCCTTGAATCCTAGATAGAGACACCCTAACCCATAATGTCTTAGAACAATGTGAAATTAGGAGTTGCCCACAACTCCTCATATTCCTTCTCCTCCTTGATCATCTGATACTAATAGTTCTTCTTCTTCTTCTTCTTAGGCTTAAGAGAATCAACATGATCATCTACTAAAATATTATCCTTTTATTCTAAGATAGGATTGATAACATATGGAGACAACATAGACTCATGACATACCTTTTCAACTAAAGAAAGAACCTCATCAATGGGCATTGACAACTAATGTTCTTTACATGAAACTTTCTCAATAATAGCAGGATGTTCTCTTGGATCCATACATACCTTAGAACTATACTCAATTATAACTTTGATATTTTATTTGAGATTGACTTGAACTAAATTTTGATTCTCATTTTCTATTTGGATAGAAGACACATTCTCTTGGGATTCTTGAACCTTCTTCATATCTGATTCCTCTTTTAATTTAGCAGGCAGTCCACCTTGATCTTTCAACTCAACTAAATTAGTTTTCTTAATTTTCACTTTCTAAGGTTTCCATACTAAGGATTTACCTTTCTTGAGCACTCTAGGATGTCCATGCACCTTATTAAGACTTGAGATCTTGATTTTACAATATCTTTCAATATGACTAACTTGATGACAACTGAAACAAATAACATCATTCCTACCTTTTGCTTGATGAGTATTATAAATATTAACAAACATACCATCTTGTATCTTAGGTTTATTATGCTCAAGCTTAACTATCTTAGGTCTCCATACCTGAGTTAGTCTTTTCCCATGAATTTTGGCGTAGATTATATCCATATGTCCCATGTCATGACAATTATATCAGACTATATTATCCATACCTCTAGCTGACCAACTATTCTTCCTTGTATAATTTATTAACTTATGACCAAAAATATTACATGCAAAGTAGTGACCATGAAATGAATTTTCATACCTTATAGAATTTGTCTACTTGATAGGTCTTCTCATGTTACACTTGGTGATTTCATCCTTCTTTTCTTGATCTAACCTCTCTTGATATTTCTTAGTCTTATTTACCTTGACAATAAATTACTCATGCTCATCCTTCAATGAATCTAGCTTGTTTTTCAATTGAATGCTCTCATCCTCTTTAGTTCTTATACTTGAAATTGCATCCTCTAACTGAATTCTAAGAACTTAGTTAGTCTCCTTATCCTTCTTAACTTCTTTAGCCATTGCATCCTTTAATATACATTTTTACTCTTCAATAATATTTATAGAATCAAGATTGGAATTCAACTCATCATGATTACCTTTATTTGAACTCAAATTGGCATTTTTATCTTCTAACTTAGTCTTTAGATTTCTGCATTCTTCCTCTTTTGAACTCAGATTAGTCTTTGTAACTGTTGGCCATTTTTTGCCCACATACCAAGATTGCACCCATATGGATCAAGTTGCTAATGGATGATTAGATAGACAAGTTGTAGAGGCCCTTTGGAATGTTGAGAGTACTTGGAATGAGTATGGAAGTGCATGTTTTTCATCTAGTTCTTCATTATGTTCATATTGAGATTTTAGGGTTAGTGGTAGAAATTTTGAGCAAGCACTTTGCTAACGTCACCATTACCATGTATGGATGAGTTAGGAAAAATTGGTGATATGGGTTTGTTTAATTTTGTACCAAGTTTATATGTTTTAAGTTTTAGGTGCTTTGACAAAGAGAATCAAAAGTTATGGAGATCCAAAGTTGTCTTCTCAACCAAATTCCATTGTTTTTCCATACTTAGCTATTTTCAAAGAAGTTCAAACAGAGCTTAGTGAGCATCTTGATGAGGCTATATCTCACATGTGTAGTAGTTTCAGGGGAAAATGGTCACATGGGTTTATTTATTTTGATCCGTAGTTATTACACACAAAGTGTTAGGTCTTCTACCAAATCATAAATGAAATCATGCATGTGAAAAGTTGGCTCCTTAGTTAGATTTCACTAAGTTTCCCATACTTAGCCAAATGATCTTGACCATCACTTGGACATCACACAAGAGAAGATATGGACCAACCAACTTGAGCATTTAATATATTCACTTAAAAGGCTCCTAGGATTTATGGATGAAATAGGTTTATTCATTTTGACCTAAAAAATATCTCCTACAAGTTTGGTGCCTCCATAATTCTTGTGTTTCAAGATCCAAGGCTTCAAAGTTGGTCAAAAAGCATGTGATGTTCATACAAACATCAAATTTAAGATAGAGTGAGATATATACTATTGAGCTTAAATTTGATGATTGCATGACCATCAATGATGGTCATGTGACCATAAATGATGGTCATGTGAACATCATTTGATGAGAGCGAGGATGTCAATGTTAAGATCATGAATTAGTCATTGGCTTTCAAACAGTGGTTATCCATAGATCAACAGTTGAAATTTTATCTAAATTTTAGATATAATGATGAGTAGAGGTCAAAGGGTCAGTGAATCTCAATAGTGAATATAAGCATGAAAAGTGTCAAGGATGTGTTCAACTAGTAGAAAATAGATAATTCTTGAGCATTTGTATCGATCAAAATCAATAGAGTGAAATGAGTCAATGTGTCAATGAGCTAAGTTGGATTTTGAAAACAAATTAGAGAAAAAGTGAACCCAATATTCTCAATGGATGTTGAGAGGCTATTTTTAACCATGAAAAATAGGGTTTTGTAAGGTCATCTTGATTTCATTAAAATTGGTTCAAATGCCATGGAATAGTAAATATGATGTAGTAAGATATAGGGAACACATATAGATCACCATTAAAGTTAAATATAGACCTTTAGTTCATATTTTTTCTTGGTTAGGGTTAGTTATACAATAGTGTTCACCATTTTAATGAGGATCCATGTATATATATGTGCTTTTGGTTTCTATAGAGAGAGGATTGGTGTATTTGGACCTATTATAATACAAAAAAGTGCTATATAGTCTACAAGTCTGTACTAATATGGAAACTATAGGAAAACCAATAACCTTAGATTGGTTTTACACCTATATATGGACCTATAATCTAAACATAAAGATAAATTGAAGGAATGATTAATGCAATGGGCCTTCATCCTTCATCATGGCCATAGTCTTGACAAACAACCACCTAAAAGGCACAAATCCATGATCCGATTAGATCCATGAGCATGAGATTATCTTCAAGTGAGAGATGGTATGAAGGATCAAAGAATGGGTGTAGTACTAGGAACTAAATCTAAGATCATTTAATGCATCCTTAAAGCCTTTGGGACCTTTCTCACTTAATGATAAAAGGTGGTAAGGTTTCCATTCGATAGGGAGCAAAAGGTGGTGGCTTAGGTTTATTTGATGACCCATGATAAGTGTTATTTTATGATAGCATGTTCCCATATAATTTATTTCCCTCTCCCTTTGCCTATATATATTGGTATCATTCCCATTCAAAGGGTTCTCAGATTTTAGAATTTAGCATTTTTTTTATGACAAGGATACTCATAGAGACTCTTAAAAAAGTGTGCTCATTTGATATGGTTAAACCTTATCAAAATATTATAAAAACTACCTTTTGAAGTAATAAGATAAACTCTCTACCTATCTTTTGCTTTTAATTAGTGCCTAGCATGCTTGTGTATGGTAAATTTGTCAAGGAGATTCTTCCTAGTTTGTTATCCTTCTACTTGCCTCGTTGAAGGTGTTTCCAAACTAACTTGCAAGTATAGACTAGTGTTACATTTGGCACCTTTTCTATGAAATATTTATGCAACTAGTAAGATTGTGAGATTGAGTAAGCCATAGTTAACTTTTACTAATCTAGTGCATGTTCAAGTTTATATGAGTGTCCATTTAACTTTGGTACATCACCCTTTTAGCTTTATTATAATCCCTTAACCATCATTCTAACCTTTACCTTATGAAGCATTAATTTAGCATTAGTTTAGGTGAGTATCAAGAGGAAGATGACCTTCTCTAAAATTTCAACCCCAACATAGGTTACCCATATCCTGGGGTTGTCCCAATATTATATCTTAGTTGGAGAGATTCTGAAGAGCCCTCTCCAAGGGTGAAAATTAAGCCTATAATAGTTTTTGGCATGCTGATGGGACCAAACTTATTTTAAAAGGAATATTGATCAAAGTTGATGCTAGTTTGATCAAATTTATATTAGTTAAGCTCCCAAACAACAACATTTGGTGAATCTAAAAGGAAGAATCAACACTATAGTATAGAGCAACAACTTTATCTCATGACAAAGGTGATAATAATGTTAGCTTCAAGAAATATTCCTTTTAATTTTGTTAAACTACCTTTAAATTTAGTAAAAAGATTACGGTTTGCCAATACTCATCCATATCAGGGAAATTTTTCTCCTAGGCCATTTCCAAGGCCTACCCATGCAAGAAGCCCTTTATTAAACCCTTAAATAGCCATGGTAGTCCCTAGAGATTTAAAAAAATTTAATGGACAAATCCCTCTATCCCTTGGTTATTATGATCATATCCTAGTTGAATCCCTTAAAAGTGTTCCCTATTACATTGGAGACCAATATATAACACCCTATAAGCATCTAATTGACATAGAAAACTCTTACGATATCCATAATGTAATTGAGGAGAATATATCTAGTAGGATGTTAGACACTTATTTCAAAAGAGAATCCATATATTAGTATAGAGGCCTTGCTGCTAATTCTATTTAAACATGGGAATAACTAGGGGAAGCCTTGTATAAAATATTTGAGGACAAAAGTGACAATTTATCACTTACAAAGCAACTAACTAACATTAGGAGAGATCTTCATGAAGTCATGCAAGACTTTAACACAAGGTTCCAAAAAAATTGGGATAGAATCTCAGTCACAGTTAGACCAACCCATAACTTTGCCTTCCTATATTACTGAAAGGATTTAAATAGTGACATAAAAGTGATGATCTAATCTATGGGAGGAAATATACTTCTAGATGGTTATGAGGTAGCCATCAAAGTAGAAAATTATTTAGTTCAAGCTGGTAAACTTACACCTAGACTACCAATGCCCTTATTTCCTAAAATAAGACCACCTCATATTTCTATCCGTCCATTAGATGTCATTCCTCCTACACCAACAATTGTTGTAATCCCTACACCAAAGTAAGAGAAAACTTTCACTAGTGGATTTAATGATTCACTAGAGAAAAAGAACTTTCAAGAGCTCAAAAGCATGTTTTAGTCCTTGGGGAATGAGCTAGTAAATTTCAAAAGGTAGCATACTTTAAAAAGGCCTTATCAAAGTTCACATAAGCCTCAATAATAAACCTTTTAAACAAATAGGCCACCATATAAGGGGAACTACCAAAGCCAGGGCTAAGGTCAAAACCAAGGACAAGAGAAACATGGATATAGTAGGCAAAATAACTACAATAATAATTTTGATAGTACTTCTAACTTCTTGGTCCCATTATAAAATAATGTGACTCAAGAAGAAGAGGGTAATATGCCTTGTAACCCATCCTTTGGTCAGCATATTGTCCCAAAAATTGACCTTAACCAAGCTTTCAATGATCAATGGAAGCAATTTGCCAATTTTGGATACAACCAAGCTCTTATGGCCCAACATGTAGAGGTACCTATGATGACCAAGCCAACTCCACAAGGTCAAGGGTCAAATTAGGGACCAAATCAGTTTGATGCTACAATGATGAACTATGAGCAAGGAGAATGCTATAGATCTAATTAGTAGGCTAGTTCTAGTTAGAGCTGTATTTTGGTGGTTACAAATACAAAATTTAAAAGAAGGAACATGAATGGTAACTACAATGTAGTTAAAGAGATTATCACCATTACTCTTTCACTAACAAAGCCAAGTGAACCTATTGTCACTCCAAATTTCCTAGTACCTCCAAAAGATCAGAGATAAGGGAATGTTTTTGTGCCCCAAGGCTCACAAGCTCAATAAAAAATAATGGTGGCTCCCAAAGCACAAATAAAGGTTAGTGGTTTACCCATCAACATTATCAAATAAATGAAAAATTCAAATGTGAATGTGCCCATGTTGGACATGGTTTCCATTCCTAGATAGGTAGATATCTTTCAAGAAGGACTATCAAAGATCAATGTTGTAGATAAACCACCAAGCAAGATGAATGAAGTTCTCACACATGTAGCCAAAGGGCCAAATAAAGGGAAATCAGGTAAAGTAATCAAGCCTCCTCCATTCTATATTTCAATAATCATTGGCAACTCTCTAGTACAAAATTATTTAGTGGATAGTATGGCTAGTACCTCAGTGATGCCAAAGTCTATAGTTAATCAACTTGGTCTTAAATATGAGCCAAAGTACAAAGGAGTGATGTAACTTGATGGTTATTTTCCCAAACCATCTGGTATAATCAGGGACCTCAATATGAACCTAAAATATTGTCCTAGTGTCTCAGTGGCTCAATATGTATTAATCTTGGATGTGCCTCCTCACTTTGCACTATTCTTATCCAGAGAGTTCATAATAAAGATACATGGCTATCTTGCAACAGACTAGTCCTATATGGTATTCAAGACAAGGTATGGGTCCAAAGTGTCAATCAAATTTGAGCCCATTATAAAATTCCATATAGAGACCTATAGACCAAATAATGTCAACATCAATTACACCATCATTGATGAAGATGAATTTACAATAGGGTAGGAGCTAAACACTCATCCAAAAGAGGTACCAAACATGTTCTTGGATGAGTTATGGAATGACAACTAGTTGGTGAACCCTTTAGAAGGTGTTGAAGAAAGGGAATCGGGTATCTTATATTTTCATGAAGAAAACCAAGCTATGTCATTCCTCACAAGGTTTCAAGAAAATTCTAATGGTCTATGGAAGTTATTCTTTGATGGCTCAAGGAGCAAGCATGGGGTGGGTACAAGTGTCATGCTAATATCCCCTTCAAATAATAAATATTTATCTTCATATATATTATAATTCAGCTACTCTTGCAATGCAATAGAATATGAGGGTCTCATTCATGGACTTCAATGGGCTTATAAGAGAAGGATCAAATAGTTTCAAGTCTATAGGGATAGTGAATTGGTTATACACTAGGTTAGAGGTTAGAATTCCACTAAGAACCCTTTAATGAATTATTAAAAACATAGAGTGTAGGACCTAATTGAGGACTTTGAGGCTTTCAACATCCAATTAGTGCTGAGAGACTAAAATCAACATGCTAACAAGCTAGTAGTTATGGGGGCTCATTTTGACATCCCTAATGATTTGAAAAGGACCAAGGTTCAACCACATGTCAAAGTGGTAATAAGACCATTAGTGCCAGATAATGAAGCTCACTGTTAGGTATTTGAAAAAGATAAATAAATTGCATGTTTCTTGCAGTAAGAAGCATAGTTCTCCTCCCTTAATAAAGAAAAATTACAACATCAGTATCAAGAGTAGATTGTTCAATTAAGGTCCAATAAGATTCCTAAAGGGCTAGTCACCCTAGAAATCCTCTTTCATGAAGGGGACCATATGAGAGTAAAGATAAAGTAGTGATGTCAACTAACAAAGAAAACTATGAAAGAGTTATTATCTTTGAAGATAAACTCCTAAAGCTTGGAAAGGTAAGCACTAAAGCTAAAAGACATGCTTTAATAGAGATCTATAAGGAATACGCAAACATTTTTGATTAGAAATATAGTGACCTAAGGGGATTTGATCTTAATCTGGCCCAACACACAATAGAGCTAGAGGTTAATGCCAAGCTTATTAGGCAAATGTAGAGGCCCATAAATCCCAAGATTGAAGAGCTCATGAAAAAAACGTTGACCAAGACTATCAAATCCATGACCATATTCCCAATCAAACACTTCTCATGGGTAGCTAATCTAGTCCTTATTAGAAAGAAGAATGGGGAGATAAAACTATGTGGACTTTAGGGATCTTAATAGGGTATCTTTTAAGGATCATTACCCTCTACCATCCATGGAGCAAATATTGCAAGTAGTTTCTAGTTCAGAATGATTCTCTCTCTTAGATGAATATTTAGGTTATAACCAAGTGCTAGTGAGAGAAGAGGACTAATACAAAACTACCTTCTCCATTAAGTGGGGGACATTTTCTTATCAAAAGATGCCTTTTAGATTGTCTAATGCTGGGGTGACCTTTCAAAGATCAATGGACATGGATTTCAAAGGAATAATAAATCAAATGGTATTGGTATACTTGGATGACATTATAGTCTTCTCCAAGAATGTTAGTGAGCACATGGACCATCTGAGGCTGATATTCTAGAGATGCAAAGAGTATGGGATCTCTTTAGATCCCAAAAAATGTGTGTTTTCTATACATGAAGGCAAACTATTGGGTCATAGTGTTTTAAAAGAGGGATTATCCATTGACCCTAATGGATTAAGTGCCATATTAGTCTTATCCTTGCCAAATCATAGAAAGGGGATGCAAAGCTTCCTTGGGAAGATTAACTTTATGAGAAGGTTCATACCTAGTTTTGTAAACTTGGTCAAGCCTATCATTGCCATGCTAAAGAAGAGCCAAGTGTTTCCTTGGTTTAATGAATGGAAGGTAGATTTTTAATCCATTAAGTAGGCCATTACCCAAGCACCCTCACTCTTGAATCTTGATTTTTCCAAGGACTTCATCTTGTACACCTTTGCTAAAATTGACAATATATCAACTATGATGATGTAAAAAAATGAAGCAATGGAACAACTAGTTGCCTTTTTTAGTCAAGGGATGGAAGGATATGAGATGAGGTACACTTTTATTAGGAAGCAATTTATTTTAGTCTTGAGAAGTCTTAATAAGTTTAGGCCTATGCTCTTTAATAGAAGGATCCATCTTATGGTGTCTCATGTTGGAGTTAGGGATTTCCTCCTCAACAAAGATTTGAATGAGAAGAGAGAAGGATAGATTACAAAGGTCATGGAATATGATGTAGAGATAAAAGTCACCAAGTTGGTCAGGGGTAAGGGCTTGTGTGAACACATGGTGAATGACCTCTAGGAAGATAGGAAAGCTATTTTGGTGACTGAAGATAACTCATAGGCAGGTGCACCTCCACTTTAAGAGAGATGGCTTCAAGATATGAATCAATTCTTTACAATAGGAAAATACCCCCAAGGTTTGGATAGAGCCAAAATAAGGTGTTTTAGGCTTCAACATATAACTTATATATTATTTAATGGTGTTGTTTTTAGAAAGAACCTCAATGGGGTACTCCTTAAATACATAGATGATGACCAAGTGACCAAAATCTTGGAGCAGTTCCATGATGGACCTGAAAGAGGTCATTTTTCACCTTAAACCACCACAAAAAGGTAATGAAGTCTGGTTATTACTAGCCCAATATTTTCAAGGATGCTCATACATGGATTAAAAAATTCCAAAAGTATACCCTATTTTCAAGAAAGAAAAAACTAGTAGCCCTTCCACTTAATCCTATCTAGGTGGAACAACCCTTCATGTAATGGGAGTTAAAATTCATAGGGATGATAAATCCACCATAAAGTGTAGGGAATAAATGGGTGCTCATTGCAACTGACTATTTCACCAGGTGGGTGGAAGCCATTGCTTTTAAGGAGGCTAGTGAAAGTGCAATCTTGGATTTTTATGACAACCTTGTAATCAGGTTTGGTATCCTAGACACCATAATTTATGATAATGGATTGTAATTCCTTTGTATTAAGATAAGTGAGTGGGATCTCAATATGGTAATGAACCTCAAAATCTCTTCCAACTACTATCCTAAAGGAAATGGACACCAAGTTAAAGACAACCTTGTGGGATGATAGGGTGACTCCTAAAACTACAATTGATAATTCTCCATATGTTCTTGTGTATGGAAGGGAATAAAAATTTGATATCCACCTTGATATGTTTGCATTATAATTAGCCCATTAGTTTTAGTTTTTGGAAGATGAGCCCATAAATGTGAGGATGATATAACTCATGGAGCTGGAAGAAACCAAGGACCTTGTTATGAAAACTTTGGAATCACATCAAGCTCAAGTCAAAAGGGACTTTAAAAAAAGATATAAAATAATGAGATTAAAATAAGGGGACATAATCCTCAAATAAGACTCAAATAAGGTCAAACTAGGAAACCATACCAAGTTTGACAACTTTTGGAGTGGTTCTTATTGATCCATGGATGCAACGAACACAATGCTTTTCAGCTTGCGCAACTAGATGGAGAGGTATTACCAATTCTAGTCAATGGAATTCATTTAAATCCTTGTTATTAAATAAAATTTCATCCATTGTAACATATTGTACATATTAGAGTAGTTTTTATGCTTTCCTCTAAGTGCCTTGTGCACTTTTTCTTTTCTTTTCTGCTGTTTCCTTTTCCAAAATGCCACTGGAATATTATTTTGTTTTGTTTCTTCTAGTCCTTATTGCTTCAAGAGAGTTCCAAATTAGTTTTAGAGTATAATTAATCCATTCCCAATGGACTAGATATGGAAAATGGTCTGGGTTCTCAAAGCATATCAAACATGCTTTCCTATGAGTCACCAAAGATGTTGGCCATTTTTGGGCCACATACCAAGATTGCACCCATATGTATTAGGTTGCTAATGGATAAATAGATGGATAAGTTGAAAAGACCCTTTATAATTTTTAGAGTTATTGGAATGAGTATGTAAGTGCATGGTTTTCATCTGGTTCTTCATTATGTTCATATTGACATTTTGGGGCTAGTGGTATAAATTTTGAGTAGGTATTTTGTTGACATCACCGTTGCCACATATAGATGAGTCAAATAAAATTGGTTATATGGGTTTGTTCACTTTTATGCCAATTTTATATTTTCCAAGTTTTAGGTCCCCCATAAAAGCACATCAAAATTTATGGAGATCCAAAATTGTCTTTTTATCTAAATTCAACTATTTTTCCATAGCCATTTTAAAATAAGTTCAAAGAAAGCCAAATGATCATCTTGATGAGGCCATATCTCACATGTGTGGTAGTTTTAGTATAATTTTTTCACATGAATTTATTTATTTTGATCCCTAGTTGCTATGCACCAAGTGTTAGGTCCTTTATCAAAGTGAAAATAAAGTTATGCATGTACAAAGTTGGCTCCTCAGTCATATTTCACTAAGTTTCCCATACTTAGCCAAATGAGCTTGATCATCGCCAGGATGTCACACAAGAGAAGATATGGACCTAAAAACTTGAGAATTTAATATCTTCACTTAGAAATATTCCAATACCAATGGATAAAATGGGTTTGTTCCTTTTAACCACAAGAATATCTCCTGTAAGTTTGATGCCTTCATGATTCTTGCATTTCAAGATCCAAGACTTCAAAGTTGGTAAAAAATTATTAGATGTTTGCATAGATATCAACTTTAAGATAGAGTAAGACAAATATTATTAATCTTAAATTTTATGGTCATGAAACCATCAACAATGGTCATATGAATTGAATTTGGTGGGAGTGAGGATGTCAATGTTAAGATCATAAACTAGATGTTGGGTTTCAAATAGTGTGTCCCAAAAGATCAATGGTTGGTGTCTGATCAAGATTTTTAATCTAACATTGAGTAGAGGTCAAAGGGTAAATGAATCTCAAGATATAATTAAGGCGTGATAAGTGTCAAGGATGTATTTAACTAGTAGAGGATCAATGGTACTTAGACATTCATACCGATCGAAATCAATGGAGCAAAATGAGTCAATGTGTTAATGAATCATGTTGGATTTTGGCAACCAATTAGAGAAAAGGCAATCCCAAGATTCTCAATGGAGGTTGAAAAGATATTTTTGACCATGGAAAATAGGGTTTTATGGGGTCATCCTGACACCATTAAAATTGGTTCAAATGCCATAGAATAGTCAATATGATGCAATAATATATAACAAACACATAAAAATCACCATTAAGGTTAAATATGGACCTATGGTTCATATTTTTACTTAGGTAGGGTTGTTTTTGTAATAGTGTTCACCATTTTAATCAAGATCCATGTATACATATATGAGCTTTTGATTCCATGTAGAGAAAGGATGGGTCTATTTGGACCTATTATAATACAAAAAAGTGCTATATACTCTATAGTCTATATTGATATAGAAACTATAGGAAAACCAATAACCTTAGATTGGTTTTCCACCTATAGATGGACCTATGATCCAAAAATGAAGATAAATCAGAGATATGATTAATGCAAAGGGACTTCATCCTTTAACGTGGCCATAGTTTTGACAAGTAACTACCTAAAAGGGACAAAGCCATGATCTGGTCAAATCCATGAGTATGAGATTTTTTCTTCAAGAAAGAGATGGTGTGAAGGATCAAAGAAAATGTATAATATTGGGAAATTTAGCTAGGAGCATGCAATGCATCCTCAAAACCTTTGGGACCTTTCTCACTCAATGATAAAAGGTGGCAAGGTTTCCATTGGCTAAGGAGCAAAAGGTGGCAGCTCAAGTTCATTTAATGACCTAGAAAAAGTTTTCTTTTTATGATAGTGTGTTATTATATACTTTATTACTATCTCTTTTCTCCTATATATCCTAGTCTCATTCCCATTGAAGGAGTTCTTAGCTTTTAGAATTTAACATTTTTATTCTTTAAAGAAGGATACTCATCAAGACTCTTATAAGAGTGTGATTATTTGATATGGTTAAACCCTATCAAAATATTGTAAGAACTACCTTTTGAATTAATAGGATCAAATCTTTACCTATCTCTTTCCTTTAATCAGTGCTTAGCATGCTTGTGTATGTTAAATTTGTGAAGAATATTCTTCCTAGTTTGTTATCCTTCTGCTTGCCTCTTTGAAGGTATTTACAAATTAACATGTAGGTCTAGACTAGCATTCCATTTGTAACCTCTTTTATGAAATATTTATGCAACTAGTAAGATAGAGTAAGCCATAGTTGTCTTTTATTGATCCAGTGCATTTTCAAGCTTATATGAGTGTCCAGTTAACTTTGGTGCATCACCATTTTAGCTTTCTTAGGATTCCTTAACCATCCTTCTAACCCTTTCCCTTGTGAATCATTAGTTTAGGTGAGCATTAAGAGGAAGCTATATTTCTCTAAAGATTCAAACCCAACATAGGTTACCCATAGCTTGGGGTTGTCCCAATATTATAACTTATTTGGAGAGAGATTGAAGAACCCTCTCCAAGGGTGAAAATTAAGCCTATAATAGTAACACTTATTTGATCCTCAAGATACTAAGTGGTCATCTTGTCTTATTTGTATATTTTACTTAATCTCTCAAACTTGGTTTGAAGATGACTTATCATTTCTCTATGTTTCATGATCTATTTGTTAAGATCCTCAAGCCTCATCTCATGTTCATCATCCTTGGAAAAAGAATTACTATTCCTAGTCTCAATATGACTAATCTATCATTAAAGACTTTTGACCATTTATCTCAACTCAATATTTTATTTCCTCAATTTCTTAGCCATATTTTTACATTGGATCACGTTCAAGTGGTTAAACTTAGATAGAAGGTCTTGCTTTAATACCAATTGTTATAGGTAAAATCACTAAGAGGGGGGATTTGAATAAATGATGCATGATAATCTAATTTAATTCCCAACTCTTAAAAATTTAGAATACATCAACTTGATCAAAAAACATAGAAATGAAAACATATACATCCAAAGCATACTGTAGACACTAGACAATTGTACACAATGATTCTAGATGTTGTGTTGACCCTTGGATCATCCCTAGACCCCATTGGGACCATTTCAAAACTTTTCAACTACCAAACCTAAGTCAAGTTGACTAAATATAACCATTCCACCTTTGTCCTATCGACCATCGATAATCAACCCTTGACTTTCGATGGTTAGACTCAACCATTGACAGTCATCCTTTAACCACCATAAGGGCTAACTACCACCTAGCTATAACTTATTTTTTATTTTTAGTTTTTTATTCATTGGCATAATTAATGAATGTCAAGGATAAAATTAAATATCTTGTTAAACTATTTATTTAACCTCTTGTTTCACCACTCCCTTTTTCCTATATAAAGAGGAGGTAAAAAGGGGAGAGATCAATAATCATTGGAGTCTTGTGCATTAGAGATTATTGTGTAGGTATTCTTCTAGCTTGTATCAACCAAGATATAAATCAAAAGTGTTGCTACTCATCAATAAAAAACCAAGCTATCATCATTCTCTCAAAATTACTTGAGAATCTATAATAATTTTCCAACCACTCACCTCAACAATCTTTAGACCAATAGTAAAGTTAATTATTTGATTTCAATAATTAGTCCCATTGTTTCTCTTAATAAATTATCTATAGCCTTCCCAAAAAAACTTCTTTTAACTCAATCCAAATCTTACAATAACCATCAATGGTCACCTAACTACTGATGGTTTACCCCTAATTGTAAATGGTCACCTAACCATCAATGACCTTACCCAATTGATGATGATCATTATATGTCAATTCCAATAGCCAATTAATTCCACCAATTATACCCTAACCAAATCCCACTCTTTGGATTTCTATCTGATCATCGAATATCACCCTATTTTTTGAACCACATCTAATTTATTTAACATTAATATTTAATCATTTATTGCTATAATTAGGTAAATTAATCTCTTTCAAGCACTTCTTTTATTTGATTTTAGTGTCTTATATTATTCATGTAAGTAAATTATCTTTCATTTCTAGATATTGATTGTTTAAAAGTGTGGATTGACATCCTCCAAGGAAGCTTGTACTTCTTGGATCTAGCTTGCTAGGTAATCCACACTACTATCTAACTAATCAACCATTTATTTAGTGTTTTCTTATTTATAGGTAATTCTTCCCTAGATAAAAAGGAGTATCTACAACCATTTGGATCATGGAGCACAAACCAAATCCAGGTTCTACTAACCTCATCCTTATTTTAAGTTTTACAACTTTTTTCTTAGAAATAAAGCAAAATTTATGTGAAACATTCTGGCATGCCTGGTGGGACCCTTGGATTTTTTTCTTGGGTTCATAGTTACATGTAGGTGCTTCTTCTTCTTATTTTCTTCTCATACGATGAAATAAAAATTTCATTTTGGGCTTAAAATTGACTACATATATTATTTGATTGATTATTATAGCTCACATAGCTTAATTAATCAAGTGAATTAATCATAGCTTCAATCTTAGCACACACATAAAAACATTGACATAAGGCTCGACTGGGATTTCATCACCTAACGGTCACCTTTCCTAGCTATCCTACTTGGATTTCATCACCAAGGGGAGAACCAACTTAGTATGCTAGATGAGTATTATCTCTAGTAACTCACTATATTTTGGCTAAGAACCTAACACCCTTATCACTATGGTGTGTGAAGTGAGGGGGTAAGCCAAAATATCAAGCTACGTACCAAGTTCTAACATATATATTGAGATCTTTTAACTACCTAAAACCATCCTTAGATATCTTCTTCTAGTACTTACTCTATAAGCCCAAGTTAGTCTTCATAACTGCCTCAAAATTAAGGCATAAGCTACAGGATAGATTAAAAATAACTTTAGGATTTAATGTGTTTTATTGTGTGTTTCATTTCCTTGAATTATCTTATCTTCTCTTTGTTTTAGTGGTGAGATTTCTTATATCTTCCTTTTCCCCTTATTTGCATGATTTTAACTAGGCAACAATTAAAAAAAAAGAAAATCAAGATCCACCTCCTAATCATCCATCTTCCTCTTCTCCTTCATCCATAGAATATGTCTCAGATGCAAAAAGTTCTTCCCATCCTTTAGGAATTATTAACACCACTCAGATGATTACCCAAGGTGATACAAAATTTTCCACCTTTCTAGATAATAACTTCATAACCCTCCAACATTATCTTAATACCATATCCCACCATACCCTTCTTTAGTTCTACCTATTGCTCCAACCTATGGCATACCATCCCACCTTATGGGAAACAATCCCATATTCACCATTTCCACCCAACCTTTCATCACCTAGGCATCATCTTTTACCAATAATCCCACCAATACCACCATTCAAAACCAACCTACCTAACCAACCAACACACAAACACTTTCTACCCTAAATAATAATCCTTCTAGTATAAGAGAAACTCAATTTTTGGCTATCGATACTCCACTTATCATGGGATTACCCTTTACTAGTGTCACCACCATTCATCTTATTTCCAACCCACCTACCTCCACTCCATTCCAAATCTTGGTGGTCCCCATACCTTATACCATTCCACCCATCAGTACCAAAGTTACCACCTATCCTCTATCTACCAACCCAACCATACCTCCAACCTAACTTATGTTAGTCCCCTAATAGGTGCCCATTAAACAAAACCCAAGATGAATCCCTAACCCACAAGGGTATGTACTTCTACCTTCCACCCAACCACCTATATCCATACATTCATATGTGGAATCATCCCAACAACCCATGTCTACATACCAATATGTGGTAACTTCTCAACCCCCACCAGCTATTTGTATATTTCACCTACCCAAACCAAACATAATCTACCCTACAACTATGGGGGTGTACAACCAAAAATGGACTTTGTCAAAACGTTAATGGAAAAAAGACTGCTTTGGAGTTATATATTTTTTGTGCCCATAACCTCTTATCTTATGACCAAATTTACAACAAACCAATTCATCCATCCATCCCCATTCAACCTTATCCTCCTCAATGGGGGCTTCCAAAATTTTCAAAAATTTAGAGCAAAGAAGACCCTCAACAACATCTAAGAGAATTTAGACATTCTTTCTATTTGATTGCCTATGATGATGCTCTCCTTCTCCATACCTTTCCCATGTCTTTGTCAAGCCTAGCACTAGATTAGTATAGTGATATTACAAATCACTCCCTCTTTTCTTTTGCCCAACTAACTCAGACTTTCTTATATCACTTTTTCATAAACATCTCTAATAAAGTTTCCATCACAGATCTCTACTCCATTCGACAATTTGATGATGAGTCCATAGTTAAATTTTTAGCCCATTGGAGAAGATTGATAAATCAACTCTCTTTCTCTTTACCACAAACTAAGATGATTGAAATCTTTACTCAGGCTTATGACAAACACATTTCCTCCACTTTGTGGGTTCAAAATTTTAAGACCTTTGATGAAGCTTTCAACATGGCATGGAAATTAGAGAACAAAGCCATTGATGAGGGGAAGTTTAAATTGAGAAATAATAATTCCACCCTCAAATCAAATTAGACTCCCTCTTCCAAGTCTAATAATCAAACTAACACTAACTCTAAAAATAAAGGAACTGTGAGTGTAGTTGTCCTTAAAACCACTTCTCTACTAGTTGTTAACCAACCCAACTCCTCTAGTTACTCTAATTAGAACACTAGAAACCCAAACCATAATAACCAAAAGAAACTTAATCTACTAGGGGAGTCATATACTTCAATCTTGGAAACATTATTGAAATCAAATATCATGCAACTCTATTCAATAAAAACCCTATAATAATTTGATTCCTTTTGTCTTGTACCTGGTTGGTATAAGGAGAATGAATTGTGTGCCTTCCACTATGTCATTGGAGATGATGTTAATAGGTGAAATATATTCAATAATGTCATCCAAAATATCATCAAAAAGGGGGAACTTGTGTTGGATATCCATAATTCACCCCCAAATCAATCACTTAACATTTTCAAACAACCATTTCCCAGCCATGCCCCTTCTATGAACAATGAAAATAATATAGTGGAATCCTCTCACAACCATGAAGTCCATACCATTAATGTAGTTCTTAGTGAACTCATTGTTAAGGAAACCATTACCCAAACCACCTTTCCTACCCATCCACTTATTGAGGTAGTAGAGTCACTCTCCATTCCTTTAGAAAATGAGACTAAGGAAACATCTATTCCCCTTTCTCCATTCATCAAGGTATTTGAGCTACCAACCTCTCCTTTGGGAGACATATCAAAAGAGGCAGCCATTACCACCATATCCTTCTCCTTCATCATACATCAATCCACTCTTCCTTTGGAAATCATCCCTAAAGAAGAGATTGCTCTACCTACCTCTGCCATAAGAGACTCATCTTCCTAAACCTTTGAGCCTTTGATTGAGGAAAAGGATGAGGTAACCACTTCTCTCTCTCCACCCATGGGTTTTTACTTTGAGATCAATATTTAAGGTATCAAATCCATCTATAATCCATTCTCTAGACTAGTTCAAAACTTGGAGTACTTATCCCGACCCAATGCAGATCATGCCAAATTTTGGCACTATCTTGGGATTCTTTACCCCACCAAACAAGAGCCTTAAACCATGCCACTACCATCCCAACCTTCCATTTCCACTATTTAATCCACCATCACCATGACCAATCCTTTATAAATATCTACCCCTCAAACCATAGTTGAACTGACCCAACTAACTCCACCCAAAATAGCCCAAGTAGCTTCCCCCATCATAACCACACCCATAAAAACCCTAGGCATACTCTCTACTTAGAGCCTTACACACCCATAAATAAAGTTGGATTTAATATCACCAAACAAATACCAAGATAAACCATAAAAGAGGGTAAAACCACCCAAGATTCTACAAACCAAAACTCTGTCTCCCCTTTCCACTTTACCTTCTATCTTGGAACCTCACCCTTCTACCCTCATAAGGAAACAAACCATCCTAGACAAAATCCAAATTCAACCACCAATTTTGGTTTCACCATCACTCTTACTTTCATCATCACCTATTTTCACCAAAAATTCTATAACCAAACCATATACTATTCAGGCATCTACCCTAACACCTTTCACCCCCAAACAATCTATACCAAAACCATCCACCAAGAACTCTCCTTCACCCAAATATCTTAACATCAAACCTACTCCTATAAGGGATTTCACCTCAACTATAAAACCTAAGACCTCCATGCCTTTGACACCTTTACCCAAGTCTTACTCAACCATATCGAAAAGGTTGTTGTAATTAGATTGCTTAACCTTTCCACCTATCAAACCATTGGGCCCACATATTCCTAAACCTTCTTGATATAATGACAAATTAGTATGCTCTTACCATAGAACACTTGGACATGATACATATAACTGTGAGGCTATTCAAGTATTAATACATCAATTATATCATTAAGATGACTTATTTTTAGATGATCCTCCTATGATCCCACCACTGACCCAAGATCCAAGAGCCATCAAACACCACTTACCTACTCCCCCATTCTCATCTTAGAGTGAAATAGAACTAAAGCAATCCTTTATCTTAACTCTTTCCCAAATCCATACCATCCATGTGGTCACATGATCATAGGCTCAACCAAATGATAAGGGAAAGGCAAAGGTGTCCATTATATGGACATATATCTCTTCTACCACCTAATCACCTAAATAACACCAAACACCTTTAACTTCAACCAAACCCAAGGTGTCCATCTCAGGTCCCTCTCAATCCAACCTTTATAAATCAATCCAATGAGTAGTTTTGAAATAGTTTCACCAAACATCAATGAAGATGAGTTTTTATGAACTAATTAATATCTCAACCCATCACTACCAAGTAATGATAGAGTCTTTGTAATATATAGAAGCTTTGCAATCCATATAGGCTTAACCAAAAGACCCTCAGCCTCTAGTAGAGTTTATTGTAGATATTCAACTTACCAACCTTGTTACCTTTAATGATTCAAAAATATTATCCATCCATCCAAATGATCTAGATCCTCCTCTCTTTATTACCATGTACATCAACAAAACCTGCATAAAAAGGGTTATGATTGATGGGATATTGAGCATCAACAAGATCTCATACCAAGTATAAAACCAACTCAAATTACACAAGAACATTATGTCAGAAACCTCAACAATGCTTTGATCATTTAATGTTACCATGGACACAACTTTAGGAACTCTTGTCCTTCACATTAACCTAGGACCTCACATGATTCTTGAGCTTTTCTATGTAGTAGAAGGTGAGTTCAAGTACAAATTTTTGTTGGGATACCCTTAGATTCATTCTATGGGTTTTGTGCCATCTACCCTACACTGATGCATCAAATTTGAACATGAAGGTCAAGTTATTACCATACAAGCTGACCTGAGTCCTTTTACATCATGCAACATGATGTACTGACCCAATGACATTGTCTTTCCTCTATAAAACAAGATTTTATCAGTAAGAGACAAATCCCCATCATCTTCTACAAATGAAGCATCCACAATTCATCCATCCCTTCCACCCAAATCTCCACAATTGATCCTTTGGAATCAAATTTCTAGCATCTTTCATTAGGGGAGTATTAGCTTTTAACACTAAACACTTTTCATACCCATAAGAGTATGGGAATATTGACCAACTATAGACATTGGAAATTTGCACACCTACACTTTTGAATGTTGAAATACCCCTATACCTACCCTAGGACCCCTTTGGGACCAACCTAGACCTATCAGGCCTAAACTAACCAATTTGCACTCAGTTTCACCTAATTAAATGAACCTAACCTTCAATATCCTATTATTGTGGACCCTAACCATTGATGGTTAGGGTAACCATTGATGGTCAGCTTTGGGAATGCCTGATCATTAATATTTAGGATCCACCTTTTAGTTAAGAGCATGCAAGCTCCACCGACCCACTCTTAAATATAACATTGTCTAATTTGTATTGCAAGCCTTTACATGCACAAATTATATTTAGATGACCCATATACACCTTCACTTCCACCTCTTGCTTGTGTCTATAAGAGAGAGAGGCTTGGGAGGTTAAATCCATCCAAAATAATTATCAAGAGCTTAGGAATATAGGATTTTTCTTTTGCATGTAAATCAATATCATTAGTGTTATCAAGCATTATTAACCATCTTATTGAGAGCTAACTCACCATCACCTCTAAACCAAGCTCTTAGGTATTGTTACTTTTCTAGAATCAAGCTAGATTCCACCAACATGTTAACTACATTACCCACCCATCAAACTAACTTCTGATAGGACACATATTTGTTTGTCAATATTCATGTGACTTAATTCCATTTCACAATCAACCTAGCCCTTGTCCAACTCTCAAAATCCATATATGGGATCCCATCATTCATCTATTTGTCAAACATAGAATTATATAGTCAACCACAAATGATTAGACCCAACTACCAACAGTCAGGCATAACCATTGATGGTCACCCTAATTATCAATGGTCACATGTGGCACAAAAAACTAGAAACCGATTTTCACCCATATACACCCAATCAAATATAGTTTTCTATGTTTTTGACCACTCATAGACCTCTTTTATATTTTTTGAAGCATACCTCGACCCCTTAGCACTAGTATTAATTAGTTTATCACTAATTTGATCATTTCTAGTCTATTTTCTTAACAAGCATTCTTGTGTTCAATTTTGGTAATTTTATTTAATTGATGCAAGTAACTTCTTTCTAGTTTTGTGAACTTTATTGTTTGAAATGTGTGGATTGAAAACCCCTAAGGAAGCTCTTACTTACTAGATCTAGCTATCATTAGGCAATCCACCCTATTATCTATCTAATGAACAAGTTTGATTTAGTGTTTTCTTATCTATAGGTCTTCCTCCTAATCCAAAGAGGATATCTTCACAATATTTTGATTCAATGTACACAAAAGTAAATAGGTTTTTCAACCACACCCATATTGAGTTTATTTTCTCTCTTTCTTTATAACTTAAATGAAAATTTACATGAAACATTCTGGAATGCCCAGTGGGACCTAGAGTCTTTACTCACATTTTTTTGCATTTGTATGCTCTTCTCTCTATCTGTGCTCATAATTGAAACTAAAATTTATTTTAGGTTTAAAATAAAATGCATCCATTGCTTTATTTAAACATTAGTTCACTCTGAATTAAAACACAATAATCTTATCATATCATCACTTTTGTTTCACACACTAGTCAGACCATTTTCATCAATCAAACATCAAAATAATTTGAGACAAGGCCTGACTAGGATTTCATCACCTATCAATCACCTTACCCATTCTTGGTAATCCTAATTAGAGGTCATTACCAAGGGGAGAACCAACTCAACTCTCTAGTTGAGTATAAACTCTAGATATCAATATATATTGGCTAAGCACTCGATACCCTTATCACTACATGATTATGAAGTGAAGGGGTAGATCCCAATACCAAGCCACATATTAATTCCAATATATATTATTTTTATCACCTAAATAACCTAAAACCAACCATAGACTACTTCTATAATACTTGATCTACAAGCCAACTGCTATCACACATTATCTTAAACTAAGGCATAAGCCAAAATCAAGATTGAAACTAACCTCTAAGTTTAACATACTTCATAGTGTGTGTCTTAATTGCCTTGATCATTTTATTATCTTCTTATTTTTGGAGTGGTGAGTTTGTTCTTTTTTTTTCTCCCCTTTTCTTATATGGTTCTCACTTGCCAGCAGTGAAGAGACCTAGTAGAGCAGAACCCATCACTTAAATCAACCTCTTTTACCTCCTCATCTATGGAGTACATCTTTGAGGTAGAAGATTAACCTCATCCATTGGGAATCCCTTATTTTCCTCGAGTGTTTCCCTAAGGAGACATGTATTTTAACACTTTTTTAGACAATAATCTGATTTCCCTTTAGCACTACCTTAACACCTCCCCTCACCATATCCAAGTTTCAACTCCACCTCAAGATCCTTCTTATGGCATTCCATACCACCATATGAAGGGTATCCCTATTTCCATGATCACCACCAAACCTTCAACCACCCAAGCATCTTCATCTAGTAACCCCTATGATGTCATAACTAAAAATTAACTTATCTAACCAATCGTTACCCTTACACCTTCTACCCCTACTAAAGACTCCTTTTCCTTGGGGATAACCCAACCATTAACCCATCATGCTCCACTTGTTACTGAAGCACCCACCACCAGTACTACCAACCTCCCCTCTATCAAACCTAACCCATCAATCAATACCCATTTACTAATCTTAGGGGTATCTATCCCTTCTACTTCACCACCCACTATCATAAAGGTAACACCTCACCTCTTGTCACCAACCCAACTATCACCCATGCCCAATCCATAGGGACTCCTTAGCAGTTACCCATTTCACCCAATCTAGGATACATCCCTAGCCCACAAGGGCATGTACCCACTACCCAACCACCATCATACACCTACCCTACCCAACCTCTATCATCCACATTCCACTATGTGGTAGCCTCTCAACTACTAAAAGATTACTAATATATTGCCTAAACTCAACCACAATATTAGCCTTATAATCCTTTTGGTGCACCACCTCATACCGACTTAATTAAAATGTTCATAGACAAAATGACCAACCTTGAGTCATCCATTTTAGGGGCTCATAACATCCTATCCTATGATTAGATTTGTAACTAACCCATTCATCCTTCTATCCCATCAGACCTTACATTCCTCAATGAGAGATTCCAAACTTTACCAAATTTCAAAGAAAGGAGGACCCCAAACAACACCGTAGGGCTTTCAGGCATGTATGTTACATGATTGCTTATGATGATGCCCTTCTCCTTCAAAATTTCCCAATGTATTTATCTAGCCCAACACTTGACTGGTATTGTACCCTCACCAAACATTCCATCTTTCTTTCACCGAACTAGCACAAGTCTTCTTAGATCACTTTTCTATTAACATTTCCAAGAAGGTCTCTATCATGGATCTCTATTCTATCAATAAATTTGATTATGAGTCCATTGCCAAATTTTTCACCTATTGGAGAAGCTTGATTAATCATCTTTCATTCTACCTACCTCAACCTGAACTTATAAAACTTTTTGCTTGAGCCTGTACCAAACATATATCTTCTACACTGCATGAGGCTTTTACCATGGCACATAAGATAGAAAACTAGGCATAGATGAGGGTAAATTGAAGTCACAAAATAAGAAATCTACCTTCAAGACCAATGAAACCTCTTCTTCCAAACTAAGTAACCAAGCCAATACCAAAACCAAGGCCAGGGGAACTATGAATGTCATTGTCCTTAAAACCACTCCTCCACCTAATGTCAATCAACAAAATTCTCCCATTATCTCCAACCAAAATACAAGGAACTCAAACCAAAGAAACCAAAAATAATTAACTCCACTTGGAGAATCTTATACCTTAATTCTAGATAAGCTACTAAAAGCTAACCTTATCCAACTTCCACCCATCAAACCTACCCAATAGTTTGATTCTTCTAATCTAACACCTATTTGGTACAATGAGGATGACCTCTATGCTTTTCATTTGGTAATTAGACATGATGTCAAGTGATGTAATACTTTTGAGAATGTTATTTAGAGTCTTATTGACAAAGGGGAACTCATGTTGGATAATCCTAATGTCCCCTCAAAATCAAGATCTTAACATCTTCAAGAAACCTTTTCCCAACCATACCCCTATCAAAGTCAAGGACAAACAAGATAAACATTCTCATGATTCCCTCATGGTCAATATGGTCCTTGATATGCCTATCATCTAACCTACCTATCATTCCCCCACTTCATCTACCAAGGTGGTAGAGTCACTTTCCCTTCCTTTAGAGACCTAAACCGAGGAGGTTCATTTTTTCTTATCTTTGCTCATAGAGTCTTTGAACTCTTCAAGCATCCCTTTGGATAGCCAACCCAAATAGACAACCATTCCTAACCCACCATCTCCCATAACTATAAACAAATCCACAACTATGGACATCATGCCCAGGGGAGTAACTTTTTCATAAACACCCCTCATAAAGCAACAACATAGCCCAAACTTACCTCCCTTTCTTGAGGAAATGAATGAAGCTATCAAACCTCATCCTCAACCCATAGGTGTCTCCTCAACACCTACTACCTAGGAGACTAGACCATTATACAAACCTTTTTCCAAACTCATTCAAAAGTTAGGTATGGCTACACAACTAGACATGGATCAAAACACTTTCTAGAAATAGTTAGGAATTCCATACATCAACAAAAATAAATCTTCTAACATGCCTCTAACCTACCAATCAATCATATTTATACCACACCTTAAACTATTTAAACTTATACAAACCCCTCATCTTCTCAATCAACTAAAACGTCCACCACATCACTAACCAAACCTTTCAAAACTCTTGGTGCCTTCTCTACTCAGAGTTTGGTTCATCCATCCTTGAAAGTAGACTTAACTTCACCCAAGCCTATACCTAGGTCTCGACCCACACCAACCAAGAGGATGAAAACATTGAAGGGCCACATGACTAAGATTCTACCTCCCTCTACCTTTCCCTCTATCTTAGGGCCTCACCCTTCAACTTTACTTAAAAAACAACCCCCTTTTAACATATGTCTCCCATTGCCATTGATTACACTAGCCCACTAATTATTTGATGCACCGATCCTTCCTAAATTAGCAATAGTTAGACCATCAAAATTTTCCATGCCAACTACCAATATACCCAAATAAAAATAATCAACTAAAAACACCACCTTACCTAAACCATCTCTCACCAAACCTATTACCACCAACATGCCCATCTTATCAACCCAAACCATGATCCCTAAACCTTTTTTACCTCTATAAAAATCCTATACAACCATTATTCAAAGATTAGTGCAAACCTCCCACCTCACATTACATCCTCTCAAACCTTTTGATCCTCTTGGTTCAAATATGGCTTCGTACAATGACTGTCAGATTTGCTCCTATCATTGGACACTTGGGCATGACACAAAAAATTATAAATCTCTCCATACCATTATCCACTAACTCTATGATGAGGACTATCTTTTATTAGATTACCTTCCATCTATTTCTCTACTAGTACACCTAATAACCAGTCACCAACACATCCCTAATACCCCATTCTCACCTTAAAATGATAGAGAATCTATCCAACCCCCCATCACTCCTTGCCCCTCTATCTATACCATTAATATGGTCACATGATCACAACAAAAGGATAAAGGGAAGGCCAAAGTGTCCATTCCATGGACATGCCCACTAGATTTCCTGAAACTAAACTAAATCCAAACCTCCATGTTTGTAGCTAAGCCCAAAGTTACCATCTTAGGCACCTCAAAGGCTAACCCCTTGGAATCCATCAGGAGGGTCATTCTTAAACAAATTCACTAGACCCAAATAAAGATGAGACTCTATGAGCTCATTTATACCTCACCTCACCATCATCAAGCTATGATCGAGGTTATATAAGCCATTAAAGTTAGACTAGGGGATTCCTATCCTATAGAGGCCTTCATAGGCACTCTCCAACTCTCCACCCTTGTTACCTTCAAGGACTTAGAGATAAATTCTATTCATATCAAAGACCTAGATACCCCTCTTTTAATTACAACCCACATCAAACAATCCCACATAAAATGGGTTATGATCGATTGGGGAGCTAGTATCAACATCATCTCTTCCCATGCCTATGATCAACTCAATCTCCTAGATAATTTCATGTCTAAAACTTCAACTGTCCTTAGATCATTTAACAACACTATGGCCACTACCTTGGGAATCATCGTTATTCACATTTGACTAGGACCTCACATGCTCCTTAAACTCTTTTATGTGGTCAAAAGTGAATTCAAGTATAATGTTTTACTAGCAAGACCTTGGATCTAGGCCATGGGTTATGTACCTTCCACCCTCCATTATTGTGTCAAGTTTGAACATGAAGGTCAAGTTGTTACCATTCAAGCTGATCCTAACCCTTTTGTAATATGCCATATGACATATTGACCTAATGACATTCTCCTACCTCCATCCAAAACACTACAAACACCACCAAGCCCTCAACCATAAAGGCCAAATCCATTAATTCCCCTTCCACTGAGGCATCTACTAGTTTATCTATCCCCATACACTAGATACCCATCACTGATCCTTTGGAACCAATTTTCAATGCCTTACCCTTAGAGAATACCACCTCCTCACCCTTGATGTCTTCTAATCTCCTCAATAATATAGAAATCCCACTCATCAACTAGGTTATGATCTCAACATTAGAGCCATTACCCCCTTGGGGCCTTTGAGATATAAAACCCACTTTATCTATGGGGGAATTGACAAGACACTTAACATTGTCACCATTCCTTCTTCACCTCAACCATTCACCTCTACCTTCTATTATTTGGACAACCTAGAATTTGCCAAACTATACCTTCATAGGTGTGATTTGAAGGGATTTGGTTTAGGATGATATGAGTATGGCCCACACACGTTGACTTCAATTGAGACCCAAAAGACTCATGAGAAGCATGGCCTTAGTTTCATTCTACCCAATAAGAATAAATCCAAACAAACTACCCCTACCATTATTGAAGAGGAGACCCCTTCCTCATCAACACCCCCTCCACCTATGGGTGAGGATGAGGAAATCATCCCACCTAATTTTTTTCATCAACATGACCCTCATCTCCCTAAATTATCATAAGGAAGGGGCACTCTTATCCATCCCTTTAGTCAATCCTAAACTAGTAGGAGAAGACTCTCCTACCATTCATACTATTAAGTGTGAGGATGATGATTCCATTCTCACCTACTTTGGTGCACTTGATTCATCCATCCACAAATCCTTACCTCTAGAGACCTCAACCATGTTGAATGAGCCCATGACCTATATTGACATAGGCAATCTAGATAACCCCCATGTTTTCAAACTAGGCTAAAATCTCACTCGTGAGGAACCTCATGACTTCTCTACCTTCCTCCAGGACCATAGTATTGAATTCATCTAGTCATATGTTGACATGCTCAGTATTGATCCTGTCATTGCCACCCACAACATTGTGACTAATCATTATGCCAAACATATTAGAAAAAAATCTATCACATGCATTCTTTCATATCTCTCCTTATCAAAAAAGAGCTCCAATGCCTCCTTTCTATCAACTGTATTCAACCCATTGATTATCCTTAGTGGGGTTTGAACATAATGCATGCCACTAAATCCATAAGGGGACTACGTATCTATGTGGAATTTTGTGACCTGAACCTCACCTATCCAAAGGATGATTTTACTCTACCTAGCATTGACCAACTTGTTTATCTCATAATAGGCCACAAGATGTTATCACTTATAGACAAATTCTTGGGTTATAATCAAATCTTGATTGAACTTGAAGATCAATACAAAATTGGCTTTATCACCCCATGGGGGACTTTATGCCATAGAGTCATGCTCTTTGGTCTTAAGAATGATAGTTCAACCTACCAACATGCCATGATTTATATTTTCCATTACCTTATCCATATAATTGTTGAAGACTATGTGGATGACCTTCTTAGGAAGTCCAAACTTCACAAAGACCACTTAACCATTCTCAAGATTATCTTTGAGCAACTTATCCATTATCATGTCCACCTCAATCCCAAGAAATGTATTTTTGGGGTCTTTTCAGGGAAACTTATAGGCTTCATCATTTCCCTTTGAGGAATCAAGGTTGACCTAGCCAAAATCAAATCCATCCTTGAGATGCTACCACCAACAAATCTTAGGTAACTCCATAGTTTATAGGAGAAACTCCAATCCATTCACTATTTTATCTCCCAAATTTTCAATCAGTGTTAACCCTTCCACCACCTCTTGAAAAAATACATCTATTTTAAGTGTAATATTAATTATCAAAAGGAATTCAATTCAATAAAAGAGTACCTTATATCTCTACCTCTTCTCACACCTCCTAAAGATGACCAACTTTTCTATCTTTATATCTCTACCACTGACCATTACCTAGGGGTAATTCTTTCCCATCAAGATGAACAACACAAAGAATAAGCCATATAATACACTAGCCATACACTTATCTAATATGAGACTTAGTACACACATACTAAGAAAGTATGCTTGGCTCTAGTCTTCATAGCCACTAAACTTCACCACTACCTTCTTAGCCACAAAATTTTTGTCATAACTAATACTGACCCACTCAAGTACATGTACTCCAAACCATACCAAAAATAGTTTATGGTCAAGTGGCTCATTATTTTAGCTAAGTTTGAGCTTGAGTTCCTCTAATAAAATTTGATTAAGGGGAAAGTCATTACTGACTGATTGGCTAATGCACCCCTAACAAACAACCAACCTCCTCCTCTTGATTTTCTAGATGAGTGTATCGCAAGCCTATCTCAAGTGGATTTCATCAATCAAGTAACCATGCTTTTTAATGGTTCTAAATGTTAGTGTGGTAGGAGAGATGGTATCATCTTTATCTCCCTTATCAGTGAACCACTTCCTTTGTCATTTAAACTCGACTTTGAATGTACCAACAATGTGGTTAAATATGAATCCCTAGTAATAGGTCTCCAAATGGCCTTAGACTTAGGAGTTAGAACAATCGATATATTTTGTGACTCTTAACTTGTGGTCAATCATGTCAATGGCATTTACTTGTGTAAGAATGAAATGATGCAACTACATATACAAGTAGTTACAAAACTCCTAACATCATTCGAACATTACCATATTCAAATCACCCCATGATAAACCAACATGTTTGCTGATACCATGGATTCTTTTACCTCTCAGATCCTATTAACACCCTCAAACTCCAAATTATCAATAATTATCCATCACCTCATCGAACCTTCCTACACCAAATTAGATAATCCAACCATCTTTAGTGTGAAAGAGATTCTACCTAACATTTCGTATCAACAAACCTTTGACTACCTCCACCTTGGCATAATTCCCTCTGGCCTCTCTAGGAATGCTCATCAAGAATTTATTCAAAGCACTTCCCATTACACCATCATGGTAAGAATTATTTACAAACCTAGTTTTGATGGCCTCCAATTCTGTTGCTTTCATGGTCTATAAGCCTCTCTCTCTATCAAGGAGGCACATGAGGGAATCTATGGGGGCCACTTTAGTGGCTTTGTGCTAGCTAAGTGCATCCTCCACCTAGGCTATTACTGACCCACCCTTAACCAAGACTACTTTGATTATGTGAATAAATGTGTCAAGTGTCAATAACATGCTAATTTACATCATGCACCTATCAATAGCCTTCATATTTCTATATGTTTTTAGCCCTTTTCACAATGGGGTCTCGAACTTATTAGTGAAATTAGCCCCCACTCTTCACAATGACATCATTCTATCATTACCATGACTGAATATTTTACCAGATGGGTGAAAGCTATTCCTATTATCTCGATAAAATCTAAAAATATTGTCAAATTTATCACCCACCATATCATTCCACCATTTTGGTGTGCCCCATAAGATCATCACTGACAAAGGAAAATCCTTAAAAAAAAAAAAAGTCTAAGACCTTTGTGACATATTTGGTATTAAACTTATCTTTTCATCACTTTCTCACCCACAAGCAAATGGACAAACCAAAGCCTCTAACAAAACTTAACAACATGCTTACCAAAATATTTAATGCCTTAGGTTGGGATTGGAACTTGCACATCCCTTTCACCTTATGGGCATATCATACTAATGTTTGAACCCCTATATGTGCTACACCTTTTTCTCTCATGTTTGGAGCTGAGGCTATATTTCCTCCTGAATTCCAAATACCTTCTCTTTACATATATTTTCATGATCTTATTTTGGAAAATGACTATCATCAGGAACATTTAGCTCAACTTAAGCTACTTGATGAACATCATTTGACCTCCCTTTCCCACCTCTGTGTCTATCAAGAATGAGTCAAATGTGCTTATAAAAAATACCTAAAAGTTTGAGAATTCAATATTAGAGATCATGTTCTCAAGGAAAATCAACATGTGACTAATATAGAGAAAATCAAAAGGGGCAAATTTGCTTTCAATTGGCTTGGACCCTACATCATAACCCATAAGTATAGATTGGGAGCTTATTGTTTGTCCTCTCTCAAAGGCAAACTAAAACCTAAGCCTCTTAATGTTTTGCATTTACATCCCTTTTATTATTAAATAGGGATCAAAATCATCAATTGTCTAACTTAATCTCATCCTCTACAACCATATTCACTTCCCTCTTTTTAAGGGAAACTAACTAAAATTGAATCATGTGATTATACATCAAAATTATAGCCTAATATTAAATTATGGGTACCATAGCTCTATCCATGGCATGATTCTAATAGTACTTCCCATATATTTGAGATTTGTTCCTATGGTCATTGTCACCTATACCCCTTTTTCACTGACTGGACCTTCGTGTCAACCTAGTTATACCTTCATAAAGGTAATACCTTGAGCATGTATAAACAAGTCTATGCCAAGCAAAAGCAATATCAAAAGTAAAAAAAAATCATGGGTCATCCTTAGAATTCATAGACTACTCCCTTGAAGGATAAATATTAAATCCTTATCCAAAATTGTAAAATGTAAGGTGGACTGCTCCTTTGAAGGATAACTATCAAAAGCATTTGAATTAAGCACATAAAGTTATATCGCTCCCTTGAAGGATGGCTAAGTAAAGAATTTGTCAAATATAGAATTATATTAAAAGCTTCTCACATCACTCATCTTTCCCATCCCTAAAGAAAATTTAAAAGAAATAATCTTGAAAAGCCACAATCAATTCTCATAAATACTACCACTAGCCCCATTTGTGTCTACACCTAACCTGGTGGTGGTCCCCTGGGACCCCTGCCTGACCCATTATAGTAGCCCACTGACTCAGAGTAACTATTAAGGGCCCACCAAAAAAAGTAACTCTCTACTCTATATATCTCATGGCCTGGGGAAACTAGTCTAACACCATTACCTCATAGTATCTAAGCTCCTTTATGGTGGCTAGGTACCATGATCGTGGCATTAACCCTGGTGGCTCTCCTATTGCTACACCTACCCTAGCCCTCTATCTAAGTAGGTCTCTCTCAACTATGATAGTGGAAATTTGACCCTATAATATGGTGATTTGGACCTATAATGTAGCCACCTATCGCTAAAATATGGTGATTTAGCCCTATAATGTAGCCACCTATCCCTGCAACCCTTATATTTGAGTCTAGGCTATAGCCAATGTTGCCACTGCCTATCCATCCTAGCTGACTGGATCAACCACCATCAGCCCCATCCCTCTATAATATCCACCCATGTCTAATATAATATAGATCAACTAGTAACAAGACATATAATGATCTATGTACCCTACATCATCCACAGGAGCCCTAATAGGAAGCTCCTCAAAACCATCATCTAAAACTATTTGAGTAGGCTGGGGCATTAAAAACTAAACCTCTAAGTCCTACCTCTTATACCAAGGATGTGGACTTGGTACACCCTGTAATAAGCCAAATTAGTGACATACTTAGTAAAATAGAGTAAACTCAACCTCACCTTCTTAGCAACCCACTATCCACTTGTAACTCTGCATAGTGAGGGTCTATCTCCTATAGCCTATCTTAATGGAAAACTATAGATATGGCCTCCAAGTGATGTTTATATATACCAATGCACCTAACACACATTTTAACCAATCAACATTATGTAATCCATATCTTACCCCTGATGTAACCACATCATCTCTACATCTCATGAATTCAATAAATAACTTGATCTATGTGTACCCTGCCCATAGAAATCCCATTGGTCTCAAAACTTGGATGTGCTCATAAAGCCTAGTAATGAAAAACTATGCCCATGATGAGACCATATCTCATGTGGTGTCTAAATCCCCATAGCTCCCTATAAGACTAAAAAAACTAGGACCCAACCAAACACTATCCTCCCAAGTAATAACTCCACCAAAATAACTAGTAATACATTCATAAATCTCTCATTACTAGAATCTAGGAGCCCAAAGCAAGTAATCATGATCATAATTTTTTTTATAAGTATAATCTCTTTGAGGGCCCTCTTATATAATGCTATGTAGGTAAACCCTCCAAAATGCCACCAGACCTGGTCATTATCATCTCCATACAGATACTCAACACACTCATCCCACTTCTAATCTATCTAGTAATTCACCTCGCCATGTAGTGAGATTCAAGTGATATTATGTACATCCTTTGGGAGAATAGTCATCTCCCCACTTGGTAACAATAAGGTATTAATAGTAGGATCCCATATCTTAATGAGTGATACTATCATTGATGCATCCCTAGGCACATGTTGGTAGTGACTCATCATTCCTAGCCCTACCTCCTCCATATACACCCAATCATCCATATTCATCCCCTCAAGAAGAATATAAAATATGCATGACACATTATCACATATCTGGATCTAATCTTGAGCCTATACCAAATCAAAAATATTGGATTAGACCTTAACTAGTCTAGTCTACCCTATCTTTTAATTGCATTCCTAACCAAAACCCATTGACCCCTTGCACCTAACCTACTTAGCCAAACTTCAAGCCTAACTACTTATATTAACCCTAAATATTAAACTTTAAAACTAAATACCATACCTAAGCCCTAAACACTTTAAAAAACCCTACCTTATCCTAGATGATCACTAATAATCATGTTAACCATTGATGGTTGGGGACCCCTAGTTCTTATGGTGTCGATCATTGATGGTTAGACCTAAATATTGATGGCCACTTATGGGCATTCCATGGCCAAAATTCCCAAAACCCCAAGGCCCAAAACAATAACCAAAATTGAAATACACTAACCTAAGCACCCTACCTAGCTAACATGCTACCCAATTGCCCCTCCCACCCTATCAATTTGACACTCTACCCACCATTTTGACCAAAACCTCCAAAAACCCTACCTAGGCCATAGAGGCCAAAATAATAATTTACACACCCACCCAAATGAAGAAAACTTAAAATAACAAAATCAAAATACACTACCAATTTAAATGCACCGCTACCTCATTTTGTGACTTCCTCTATGGTCTAAGCCTACAAGTAGGTACTCAACAACATCCTCATGATCTATGCATCTTGGACCCATGCAATCAACCACATGCCTCTATCCAATGAGAAATACCCATCTTAGTAAATACTTTCCTCAAATAGAGCTTAGTCAAACACAGTGAAGTAGTAACAATGACAAAATGATTTTTTTTTTACTTTTACCCCTTAGATTTTTAGGGTTTCCCTTGATTGTCGATGGTCAGGATGATCATTAAAAGTCACCTTTTAGGGACCTTAACCATTTATGGTCAAGAAAATTTACCAAATCCTAATATAAATACACTAGGTTCTTGCTTACTTTAGAAATGCCTTTCTCCCACCAACCTGACCACTTTATCACCTCATTATTGGTCTCTTTTGGCCCATCTGGCATCCAATTTAGTGATACTTATTTATTTGTCCTTTCACCATAGTGATAACATTTCCATGTTGACCCCTTATAAATTTTACACCACCTCACACATACCAACCCACTTGTGTTTCACTAGGAGCACATCCTACCTTGGATAGCCATGACACTTGACCCATTTGTGTTTTCCTCAGGAGAACTTCCTACCTTGGAGACCCACCAAAAACACAAAATTCACTTAGGAGACTTTCATTTATGAGCATTCTTAGCCACCATGCCTATAGGTGGTCATGTGGTTTACTCATCACTTGTCTTTCTTAGCACCAACCCTTATTTTTACCAACTATGGTAACCTAGTCTATGTATGATCTTAGCTATCACACCTTTTATTATATTTTTTGCATAAATTTTTGTCCTAAATTCCCAACCTCATGTTACCACCTTGTGACTCACTATTTACCACTTATCAAACCCATACCCATTTTAGCTTCACCTCATCGACTCCTAGTTTGAGGGGGAACACCTCTTCCCATTCTTGCGGTAACTAGACCCTTGACCCATACGTTATTTTTATTTTACAACTCATTCATGCAAGCCACACAATAAAAAGGGCAAAAATATATACATCAAAAATATGCACACCTATGCTTCTAAATGTCAAAATACCCTTGGACCTACCCTAGGATCCCTTTGGAACCAACCTACACTTATCAATCCTAAAACAACTAATCTACACTTAGTTTCACCTAACTAAATGAACCTAACCATTGACGGTCAAGGTAACCATCAATAGTCAGCTTTAGGAACCCCTGACTATCTACGGTCATGATCTACCTTTTAGCTAATGGTATTCAAGCTCCATCGACTAATTTCTAAATATTACATTGTATAATTTGTGGTACAAGACTTTGCATACACAAATTATATTTAGATGACCCACTTACACCTTCACTTCCACCTCTTTCTTGTGCTTATAAGAGAGTGGTTTTGGAGGTTAAATCCATCTACAATAATTATCAAGAACTCAAGAATTTAGGAGTTTTATTTTATAATTCAATCAACATCATTAGCATTATCAAGAATTATCAACCATCTTATTGAGAAATAACTCACCATCACCTCTCAACCAAGCTCTTAGGTACCATTACTCTACCAGAATCAATCCAAATTCTACCAAAAGGCTAATTTCATCAACCACTCATACAACTAACTTTTGGTAAGACATGTACTTATTTGTCAATACTCACATGCCTTAGTTCCATTTTGTAATCAACCTAGCCCTTACCCAACTCTTGAAATCCATCTATGAGATCCCTTCATTCTTATATTTATCAAACACATAATTCCATAATCAATTATTGATGGTCAAACCCAACCGCTGATGATCAAGCATAACCATTGATGATCACCCCAACCATTGATGGTCACCTATGACACCAAAAAATAGTAACCTATTTTCACCCACCTACACCCAATCAAATCTAGTTTTCTATGTTTTTGACCACTCACAGACCTCTTTCATATTTTTTGAAGCATGCACTAACCCCTTAGCACTAGTATTAATTAGTTTATCACTAATTTGATCATTTATAGTCTATTTTCTTAACAAGCATTCTTATGTTTAGTTTTAGTAATCTTATTTAATTGATGCAAGTACCTTCTTTCTAGTTTTATGAACTTGATTTTTTTAAATGTGTGGATTAACAACCCCTAATGAAGCTCTTGATTCTGGGATCTAGTGATCTCTAGGAAATCCACCCAACTATCCATCTAATGAATGAGTTTACTTTAGTGCATTCTTATTTACAAGTCTTCCTCCCAAGCCAAAGAGGATCTCTTCATAATCTTTTGATTTAGCATGTGCATAACCAAATATGTTTTTCAATCACACCAGTATTGAGTTTATTTTCTCTCTTTCTTTAGAACTTAAGTGAAAATTTACATGAAACACCAACAACCTAATTATGACCCCAATATTGGAGCCATTATTCCTTTTGGGCCCTCAACTAGTCACACCAATTTCATCTATGGGGGACTTGATAAACCCCTTAACATTTTTTCCACCTCTTTTCCACCTCGACCATTCACCTCAAGTTTCTCATATCTGGATAAACTAATTTTTTCCAAGATATATCTTTATAGGTGTGCTTAGAAGGGATTTGGTCTAGGTTGGTAGGAACTCAGGTTGCATGAGTTGATTCTAATATAGACCCAAAAATCTCATGAAAAACATGGCCTTACTTTCACACCACCTAAAAATCAAACCAACCCTCCTCCCATTATTGTCATTGATGAGGAAATCCCATCCTCACCATCCTCTCCAACATTGACATCTGGGGATTTTGACATCATCCCCCCTAACTTTTTCTTCATCAAAATGATTAATCTCAAACCCTTAACTTATTAAAAGGATAGGGAGACCATAACCATTCCTCTGACTCATCTTGATATGGTAGGATATGACTCTCCTACCATTAATACTATTTGGTGTCAGGATGATGATTCCATTCTAACCTATCTTGGTGCAGAAGATTCCTCGATCCACAAATCTCTTCCTCCTAAGACTTCAACCATGTTGAATGAATCCACCATGGATATCAACTTGCGTACTTTGGATAACCTATGCATTTTCAAAATTAGCCAATCAATAAATTCTAAGGAGATTCAAGACTTACCCTCCTTCTTTTAAGAACACAATATAACATTTTATTAGTATTATAGTGATATGCTAAGAATAGACCCCTCCATCACTACCCAAAATATAGTCACCAACCATGATGCCAAGCCAGTTAGGTAAAAACTTCAACTAATGCACCCTCACATATCCCTTCTTATCAAAGAAGAGCTTTAATGTCTCCTATCCATCAATTTCATCCAACCCATTAATTATCCCTAATGGGTCTCAAACATCATACCTATCACCAAATCCATATGGGGACTTTGTATTTGTGTAGAATTTCATGGCCTTAACCTCACTTACCCAAAGGATGAATTTCCTTTGCCAAGCATTGACCAACTTGTTGATCTTATATCCAACCATGACATGTTATCTCTTATGGATGGGTTCTTGAGTTATAATCAGATCTTAATTTCCCCTAAAGATTAACATAAAACTACCTTTATCACCCCTTGGGTAACCTTCTACTATAGGGTCATGCCTTTTCGTTTGAAGAATGTTGGTGTAAACTACCAACATGATATGACATACATCTTCCATGACCTTATTCACAAAATCATAGAAGACTATGTTGATGACCTTCTTTGGAAATCCAAATGTCATAAAAATCATTTGGCCATTTTTAAGATTATCTTTGAACGACTCATCCATTACCATGTCTACCTTAACCCCAAGAAGTATATTTTTGGGGTCTTATCAAGAAATATCATTGGATTTATCATTTCCCTTTGGGGAATTGAAGTTAATCCCACTAAAATCAAATTAATCCTCAACATGCCTCCTCCCACCCACCTCAAACAACTTCATAGCTTATAGGGGAAGCTCCAATCCATTCATTGCTTTATCTCTTAACTCTCTGTTCAATGCCAATCTTTCTACCACCTTATGAAGAAGGATGTATCTTTTAAGTTGAATAATTATTGTAAAATGGCCTTTGATTCCATTAAATAGTACCTTTGATCTCCACCTATCATCATTCTTCCCAAGGAAGATAAACCTTTTTACCTTTATATTTTTTTCCATCAGCCACTCCTTAGGGGCAATGTTGGCTCATAAGGATGAACAACATAAAGAGCAAGCCATCTATTAAATTAGTCATACACTTGTAGATTATGAGACTAAGTATACCCATACTTATAAACTTTGCCTCACCTTGGTATTTGTGGCTACAAGACTTCACCACTACCTTCTAAACCATAAGACCTATGTCATAATCAATATTGACCCACTCAAGTATATGTACTACAAGCCATACCAAAATCAATGGATGGATAAATGGCTCATGCTTTTAGATAATTTTAACATGGAGTTCCTCAAATAGAGGTTAATTAAAAGGTAATTCATTACCAACCAGTTGGCTGAATCACCATTAGTAGATAATTGGCCTCCTCTTGAGTTTATAGATGAGTTCATTGTGACCCTCTCTCAATCTGACTTCACTTATCAAGTGATCATGTATTTTGATGGATCAAAGTGTCAATGTGGTGGGGGATCCAACATGATCATTATCCCCATTCATGATTAACCTCTTCATTTATCCTTCAATTTAGATTTCAAATGTACCAACAATATGGCTGAGTATGAATCCCTAGTAATAGGTCTCCAAACTACATTAGCCTTATGAGTCAAAATGATCAACATTTTTGGTGACTCTCAGATTGTGGTCAATTAAATAAATGGATATTACCAATGAAATAATTATGTTTTAAAATAGTATAAACAACTAGATGATATACTCTTAACATCATTTGAACACTATCTTATCCAAACTACTCCATGATCTATGAACAAGTTTGCCAATATAATATCTTCTCTCGCTTCCCAAATCCCATTTACACCCTATGAATCTAAGATATATATATAATTATACATCAACTTACTAAGCCTTCTTATATTAAATTATACTTTCCTACCATCTTAAATGTGGAGGAGACCCAACCCAACCTTTGGTACTTGCAGACCTTCAACTATCTCAACCTTGCCGTCATCCCTTCCAACCTTTCTAGGAATGCTCAAAGAGAGTTTATCTAGAGCACCTCAAATTATACCATACTAAGGGGAATTGTTTATAAATGTGTCTTTTATGGTTTTTTCTTCCATTACCTACATAGTCACAAAGACTCTCATGCTATCAAAGAAATGCATGATGGGATTTGTGAAGGACATTTTAGTGGTCTAGTTGTTGCTAAATGCATCCTTCACCTTGGATATTACTAGTCCATCCTTAACCAAGATTTTTTTATTTATGTAAAAAGTGTGTTAGATTTAAATAACATACCAATTTACATCATGTTCCTAGCCATAGTCTCTAAGTATTGAAGGATCTCTGGCCCTTCTCATAATGGGGTTTAGATCTTATTAGTGAAATTAACCCCAATTCTTTGTAGTGACATCATTATATCATCATTTCAACTATATATTTCAAAAAATGGGTAGAGGATATTCCTCTCATCTCAACCAAATCCAAAAAGATTATTGATTTTATAACCATCACATTATCTATCATTTTGGTATTCCTCATAAAATTATCATTGACAATGATAAATCTTTCAAAAATAAACAAGTCTAAGGTATTTATGATGCATTCAGTATCAAGTTAAGTTTCTCATCACCCTACAGTCCAAAAGCCTCTAAACAAATCTTAAAAACATGCATTATGGGCATCTCATACTAGCAGTCAAACCCGCACAAGATATCTACTCCTTTATCTCTTATTTTTAGAGTAGAGCCTATCTTTCCTCTCAAAGTACAAATTCCCTCTCTTTACATATCCCTATAGGATATAATTTCTGAAGATGATTATCATCAAGAATGTTAAGCCCATATTGAGCTACTTGATGAATTTTGTTTAGCCACACTTACTCATCTTCATGTTTATCAATAATGAATCAAGCATGCTTATAAAAAATACCTTAAAGTGAGAGAATTCAACATTAGAGACCTCATCTTAAAGGAAAATCAACATGTCACTAATATGGAGAAAAGCAAGTAGGATAAGTTTGATTTAAATTGGCTTAACCTTATATCATAATACAAAAGTATGGATCAAGAGATTTGGTTATCCTGTCTTGAAGGGAAGCTAGAACTTGAGCCCCTCAATGCTTCACATCTACATGATTTATTTTTTTAAACAAGGTCAAACTCACATTTGTCTAACTTAAGCTCATCCCTTATTTTCAACCACATTCATCTCCTTATTTTAGGGACAACTAATTAAAAACTAAATCATGTGATTATCCATCACAATCATAGCCTAATCTTGAACATGGGTACCATGGCTCTACCCATGGCATGATTCTCATTATATTTTTTTCCCCTTTTAAAGGATAGATTCCCATGGTCATTGTCCCTCAAAACCTCTTTTACATATCATCCAACTTTTGGTGTTTTAGTTTTTTCTTCATAAATGTGAACCTATAAGCCTATATAAGCAAGTCTATGTTATCAAAATCAAAAATAAACAAAAAAATTCAAAGATTAATCAAAATAAATAATTTGCAAACTGCTCCCTTGAAAAATAGATTCCAAAACATATCAAAATTTCTCAATATAAGGTAGACTTCTCCCTTGAAGGATAGCTATCAAAAATCCTTAAACAAAGATCAAAAATTTAGACCACTCCCTTGAAGGATGGCTAAGTAAATATATGTCAAAGCATAGCAATTTCTTGGAAGCTTCCCATATTAATCAACTTCCCCATCCCTCCAAGCAATAATAAAATATTGAAAGATCCATTATCAAAATTAAATAAAACAAAAATAATTTGGAAGCTCTAATCGGCTCTCATGAGTAGACTTCCCACATTAATTAGTCTACACCTAATATGACATGGATTTGTTTATATTAGATCTTTGGTAACTTGAAAAAGAGGCATGATAGTCACACAATAAGGTTTCATTTTCATCCATCTCCCCTTTATACCTTCTATTAATAAGGGATTTTGAGCTTACTTGACATTATGAGATTAAGACACTCTTTTAACCAGCTAATGATGGCTCATGCAAAGCATTTTAAGGGCTTATGTTCATAATCCAATCTAACTTAAGCTTATATTAGTCCTTTCCAATGAAGAATCATCATTCCTTTTTCTTCTCTCATATCTAATTGTTGATACATTCATCATGATGCTTGTATCTTGATTATCCTATCTCTCTCACATTTAGTTTTGTATTCTAATTTAATTTATGTTTCTTAAAGATTCAACCACCTTCATATAAACATATGAAGCTCATTAAAACAAATTTAAAAACCAATTATGTGTTGTGCCTTGTTTAAGTGGTTTTAATCACAAGAACATCATTACCATCATAGCCAATCATAACAATGTATAATCATCACAACACTACCTTTTATCACATCATAAGTTAATAAATCATCCCATATAATCTACCTCAACATGTATCTACTCAAAATAACATCATAATCATGTCATCCAAATAACCAACAACACCAACTAATCATGAAGCATCTATCACCATTCAATCATACATAACCCACATATGTTATCCATCACATGCCTAGCTAGGTAAGGTAACAAAGATTTATTAATCTAAAACATCCACATGTGCAACAAAACATCTCATCATAACAAACATAATCATATCATAACATCATGAACATAACATCACCTAATCATACCTTCATAATCATCCTACCATCTATCACATCCATAGAACTATGATTCATAAACTATAACCATGTCATAAACATTAGTTACATCATCATAAGAACAAATTCATATTGACATTATAATCATGAACATCATCCTCACTAACCATAGCCATTACCATGATCATAATACCAAATCTGTAACTATAAATAACAACATCATATCATCTTAAAATAACATCACATCATCTAATCATATTTATATCATTGATAACCACATAAACAACATCCATCAATGTCAAAATCATCATAAACATAAATTAAATAGCCATAACATCACATGCCTAGCTAGGCAAGTACAAATAAACCATAACATGCTAATCATCATAAAATCATATCATAAATAAATAATATCACATCCATAAAAACAAACCATAAACCATGATCACATATATATATATATATATCATGAGCTCATAATCAAAATAATGTTTATTTATACAATAATATACATGTCTCTCAATGGATATATACATCTCACTACATCGACTCATAGGTCAATATCAAAATCATATAATATATCAAAATGCAAAGTCTTATAATAGTCTAAGACCCTGGAGTACCACTACCTCATGGAGCTTATCCACCTCCTAATCTTACCTATCCCCCTGTAGATGTAGCCCACTAATCTAGTGTCACACTGGTGGCCTCTTAAGTGATCCCTTCTTTGTACTCACCCAATCTAGGATAATCTAGAATATGTGTGAATACCAAGGCCTCATAATAGTGTATTTCCTCCACTATCATAACATATCTCACCATGGAAACAATCCTTGGTGGTCTTGTAGGTGCTAATACTCACCCTCTTTCCTACCTAAGAAAATCCCTCTCCTGTGTAACAACAACTAGCTGAGCCCTAACCTGATACCTCTCTCTAGTAAGAGTTTCCACTTGACCCTATGATGCATCCCTTTTGTGGGTCACTAGTGCTAAGGATGCCTATGTTATGACTAGTGCCACCTGTGTCTGATCCCTCTTAGTAACCAATGCCTACGTATCTAGGGCATCCTCATCCCTATAATCACTACCCCCCACCTCTGTATCCACATCTATATCCTATTGGCCACCATCACCCCCAAAAAAGACTACATCATATTATGGCTAGAACCATGTAGGGTACCCATTATTAATGCCTACATCATCAATCTCAACCTTCACTGGTGGCTCGTCATGATAAATAAACATGTCCATAAATTCTAGTGTAGGGAATGGGAACTCTACATCCTCCCTCTTATATCTTAAGAACTCCCAAAAAATATATTGGATAAGTCCAAACTACCTCCTCACCTTGTCAAACAAGATAAGTTCAACTTCATGGTCTCACATCCCAAACACCCACTTGTAACTCTACAATGATAAAGTATGTCTAGTGTAACATTCCCATGCTAAGAATCCAATATATGGGCACCAAATGATCTTACCCCCAACCAATGCCTCTATCTTGTCTTTATAGCAATACAGGTCTCAAGATCCTCCTCCTAGCATTATGAGAGCATAATCACCTCTCCACCTCATCTAGCTAACCTTGTAATCCATATGAATAAAATTGTGCCATGATAATCCCCTATGTCTAAGTACCTTGACATGCTCATAATCCCAATATTGTAACACAAAACTAATGATGATCCCATATCTCCTATGGGCACAATATCCCCTTAACTCTTGATAGATCTAAACTAATAATATAGGTGCCCACTCAAACACCATGTGAGCCAACCACATCTCCACCAGAACCTCTAACAATAAATTCAAAAATATCCTACTACTATAATCTGGTAGTGCATAACATGTGATAGTTATCATCATCATCATAAATAGCCATCTACTATCCCTATCCAACTGCTATATAGCAGTATAATGTAATCCTCTTGAATACCACATTGTGAGCATAAGGTCCTTTCCATATAAGTGATCCATCTAATCATCTCTCTCATCATTGCTAATATGGTATATCAGCTCACCCCATATAGGTAACCATAATATCTAGTGGATGTGCTCTAGTAAAATGGTGATCTCACTTGTTGATAGTAAGAATGTGTTAGTGGCTAGATCCCATCTCTTGATGAGTGCCACTAACATTGCTACATTTAGAGGTATGTGCTGATAGTATTTCATGCATCCTAGGCCTACCTTAGTCATATGATCTTAATATACATTGGTCATGCTTGTGCACACATCATCAAGTATTTAGGGCACCCTATCATTAAATTCCCTCGCTTGCAAGGTCATACTATAAACTTAGTTTACCTAGTTAATCAAACTTTGCCTATGAATTATGCCTATGCCCTCCCTTAACTTACTCATCTCAAATACAAAAATTATGCCTACTCCAACCTACACTCAAGACTTAACTTAACCTTTACCTATTATACCTACTTATATAACCTTTTTAAACTCACCCAAAAACCCTATTTTCTAAATAAAACTTTATCTTATTCATCAAATATTAATGGCTGAGTGTTGACTAGTGACAGTTCCTTTTGGAACCATCACTGATCAATAATCAACCATTGACAATTATGTTGTCAACCAATGATGGTCTATGCATAAGATTCTTGATGATTGCCTATAGACTAGAGATGGTTGATAATGACTATCAATGGTCTATGCAATGGTTGCTTTATGGTCATTTATCAACCATCAAAGGTCGATAATGACCATCAATGGTTACTATGGGGTGACCATTAGTGAATCAAACCTAAACCTAACATTCTAATCTATCAAAACATCAACCAAAATAAATTTAAAACTTATCTAAGCCACTCTACCCTCCCCTACCTACACTACCCCTCCAAAATTTTACCCCCTTTCTACCATTTCAACTCCAAATTATAAAACCCTAACCTTAAATCTAGCCTAGACCTAGGTCTGACCCACCCATAATCAAAAAATCAAACCACTCATTAACAACTCACCATTCCAAATTTAATTACACCCTTACTTCATTCCATGATTTATAATATGGAGAATCTATAGGAACCAACCTGCTTGGCCTCATGCTTTACCTCATCTTTTCTACATCCTTACTAGTCTAACCTCACCTAGTCAATCTCAATGAACCTCACACACTCAACTGACTCCACATGATCACTCAACTTGTAACCTTGAACCATTTCCATTTATTTTTTCTCAAGTTAGAGTATAAGCATTATAGGTTACCACTTTTGGAAATGAGTAGCTAAAACCCCAAATAACCTTTTGACTTTGCCTTTTTAGGGCTGACATATGACTATTGATGGTCACGTTGTGACCACCAAAAATTGACCTTGATTGTTGATGTTTGACGACTTTAGGATTTTACACTCGTACCCACCATTTTCCACAAACATTTACATCACAACAATAATCCCACTTACAACCATTGGAGTACCTATTCTTTGCCAGCCAAATGACTAACCATGTAACCTCAACATTGGTCATTTTAGAACAACATTTGTATGTTTTGTAATGACCTTACCTTGGTCACTTTGACCACTATGACTACATTACCATCTTGAATAATTTGAAATCATGCTATTTTTGTGCATAAACTACATGTGTCTTCCCAAGAGTACTTCATACCTTAGATACCTATGAATACATTGACCTTACCTACGAGACTTGCATTTATGAGTACAACCTAACAACCATTCCTACATGCAGTCACTTAGTCTATTTGAAACTTGTCTTTCTAGTTATGACCTTATTTTTACCCAACTAACTCAACTATAGAAGTCTAGTCTATGTGCGATCCATGATATCATACTCCATCACATTCTGTATGCATGTTTGTGCTTAAATTCCCAACCTCTCACCAAATTTATCACCTAATTAATTGGTTGTCAAAATCACATCCAATTTTTTTTACCACATTGATTCCAAATTTGAGGGGGAACACCTCCTCCCATACTTGGGGTAGCCAAACCTTTGACCCACCATCCAGTTTTTATTTTGCAGTTTACTGATATAAATTCATAACAAAAAGGGGGAAAATGTAGACACTAAAAAATTGTACATGATAGTTATAGATGTCATGCTAATCCTTGGATCATCCCTATATCCCCTTCAGACCATTTCATAACTTTTTAATTTCCAAACCTAAGTCAACTTGACTAACTCTAACTATTCCACCTTTGTCCTATCGATTGCTAATGGTCAACCCTTGATCACTGATGATTAGAATCAACCATTTATGGTCAATATTTAACTACCTTAAGGGTTAACTTCCACTTAAATAAAAATTGATTTTTTATTTTTAATTATTTGATCTATGTGTGTAATTAACACATGTCAAAGCTAAAATTAAATAGCTTATTGAACCAGTTGTTTAACCTCTTGTTTCACCACTCCTTTTTTACTATATAAAGAGAAGAGGATGATGTAAAAAGGGGAGATATCAATAATCATTAGAGTTTTGTGCATCAAATATTATTATGCAAGTACTCTTCTAGATTTCAAAAACCAATAAAGAAATCAAAAGTGTTGTTGTTAATCAATCAATAGTGAAGCTATCATCACTCTATCAAAATTGCTTTAGAATCTATAACAAGTTTCCAACCACTCACCTTAACATTCTTAAAAAAAAAAAGTTAAGTGTATAATTTTATTAATTATTCCCTATATTTCTATCAAAAATTCTCTCCAGCCTTCCCAAACAAACTTATTTTACCCGAAGCCAAATTTTAAAATAACCATTGATGGTCACCTAACTATCAATAGTTAGCTAACCATCTACGACCTTACCTAATCACTGATGGTCATCGTATTTCAATTCCAACAGCTGGTTAATTATACCTATTAGACCTTGACCGAATCCCACTCTTTGGATTTTTTCTTGATCACAAAATATAACCCTATTTTCTTAACCATGTCTAATTTATTTATCATTAATATTTAATCATTTATTTTTATAATTAGCCAAATATATCTCTTTCAAGCACTTCTTGTATTTGATTTTAGTATCTTCTATTATTCATGCAAGAAATTTATCTTTAACTTTTAAAACTTAATTATTTAAAAGTGTGGATTGACAACCTCCAACGATGCTTTTTATTCTTAGATCTATCTTGCTAGGCAATCCACCCTACTATGTAACTAATCAACCATTTCTTTAGTTCTCTTTTATCTATAGGTCATTCCTCCCTAGACAAAGAGGAGTATCTACAACTATTTAGATAATGGAATACAAAAAAAATCTAGGTTTTACTAACCTCACCTTTTTTTTAAATTTTTTTATAACTTTCTTCTCAGAAATAAACCAAAATTTACGTGAAACATATACATAAGAGCATGCATCACATGAACAAATTATATATGTGGGAAACCCTCTTGGGGGATAAAACCCACTAAAACTTTAAAAATAGACTATAGTACTATAATAACAATATATAATATTTATACCATCACAAATTGATCAAGTAATACCCATCCCTTAGTTTAGTGAGACACTAATCCCATAATGAGATACTACCCTTGTCTGGCTGAGCACCCATAACAACTATACCTTTAGCAAACTTTAGATTACAATGAGGAACCAACCACCTAAAAAACCAAAAACACAATAAAATACATAAATATATAACCTTGAACACCTATTAATACTTTTAAACTGATGATGATCACCTTTTTCTACACTCTTCACCTCTAATCTCTCTCAAGTTGCCTTTAGGACTAACTTGCTCAAACTGTCTCTTCTAGGCTCATTAGGTCCAATGACCTATGTATACTCCTTCATCAACTTAATTAGACAAGATTTAATAATAAGTTTCACTCAATATTGTTCCTCAATGACCTATACCTTATCTTTCAAAGGTTCTCCCCTTTGATTAAATCCACACTCTTTAAAACTACTATAATTAGTCCAATTATGCCTTATATTTATACCACTCTCTTGGTATAACCCATATTGGTAAGCCAAGATACTTACCATAATTTTTATACCTTTTAAATATTTCATCATACACATTAAATTTAATAACCACATAATCTTTAGGTCTGAAAATACCTCATTAGAGCTAAACCACCATTAGGTCTTGGTGAGACCTAAAACAATTAGGCCTTCATACTCACATGTTATATGTGAGACTACTTGGACCACCTTCATCCTTTACCAATTCTTCAAAAACATAAAAAGTATCTCAAATATACCATTTATCACTCCCTCATGTTTCTATTCTACCTATAACACCAATTCAACACTTGAACCTACCAATTAGGTCTGCTCACTCTTTAGGCCTTCATATACAAAAAACATAGTCTCAAACTTTTGAAGAAACAACTCAAATATTTCACATAGATATATTATTATATAAAATGGGATAAAACTTTAGAACATATTAAACACCTCCACGTTATTTATACACTTCAACATAGGATCTAAGTACTTAAATCAACTCTCTTAAAATGATCACTCAGACTGGACACACACTGTCAAAATATAGTTATACTATTTTGAATCATCTTATTTGATCAGGATAAAACCATGAAAATAAAATAATTAAAATAATATTTTTATACTTAAATAACATCTCCATTCTAATTTTTTTATTCAATTCTACTCAAAACTCTTCCAACACATTTCTACAAAGTGGTCACTCAGTTTGCTAAAGCATTCAACATAGTCAAATTATAAGCAATAGTTCACACTAAATATGGATTGGTAAAACATAAAAAATACATAAATATGGTAATAATGGAGTATAAAACACTTTAAAATAGTTATATCATATTAAAAAATTGAAATACCATCAATAAATCTTCAATCACCCTTCTTGGGTTACTTGTAGAACATGGTCAAAACACATAGTCAACTTTGGAGCATAATATCTTTGACTATACAAACATTCAAACATTATAAATAGATTATATGGATGAAAATTTAATTAATATTCAAAATTTCTTTTTTCACCATCAATAAATTATGAATATATCAAAAGTTATAGCTCAAACACTACATACTGGTTTTCCTTCATTAATTTAAATATTCAAATTCTAATGGTCACTATGTAAATACAAAAGCTTTAGACATGTGTCTTCATCTCATGTCCCATATAAAATTAATAAAATTAACTCTCTATATATAATTATAATTATCCTATTATTTAACTTTCATCACTCACCATTGATGTTAGATCTACGCTTCCACGATTGTGCTGCTTGGTAGCTCTACGTGCCTTCTGTGCACCCTGCACCATTCAATCAACGTGATTATGACACTTGGAAATTTCATGTTTAATATGATCAATATATTGAATTATTGAATCAATATTATCCATTTTATCATAATATTCATGGTCATACACTCATTTTTTATCTCTATATGATAGGTTTCATGCTCACTGTAGATCTTCATCATCCGATTAAATGCTCACAATTAGATTTGTCTTGACTATTTGACCCTAGAATTCAACATAGTTAAACTTGATGGTCTCTAGTCCATAAAAATATTATATATAAACTTTTAAGGTTTATATATTGAACTAAAAAACACTTCAAGACTCCAAATATTTAGATTACCTTTCTGACACTACAAATAACATCTCAATGAAAATCTTTGACTAATGTCAACTTTTTAATTACCTACACTAAATGCACAAAATTGATGGATCAATCATATATTAATGATGTGTAGTGATGATATATATTCTCTTAAGTTATAATATTCATGTTCCTCTTTCCAAATGATCAAATGACACACCAGACCTTTACCAAGACATCTATGGATGCCTCATAGCTTCTTATTTGTCCTTATAGACCTACACATGTGCTATATCTCTCTAGGATATAAAACACAACTTATTTTTTATTAATTTAATAGTAACACATGTTATATTTAACATTAATTATAACCTAATACTTTAATGACCATGCTTAATAATTAGGCCACACTAGGTCTCTTTATATATTAGGCCTTGAACTGCCACACACTTAGACCTTGAACACACATTAAAATATCTTGTACTATTATAAAAACCTAATTATCATGTAATAAAAAATCATACAATGCTCACACACTACCAAAATATTTATCAAAATCCTCATACTTCTCACCTCAACATGATACTAAGCCTATATCTTCTCACTAGGTCTCTTCATGTAAAGACTACGCTAGGAACTAACCTAAATCCTCCTCTGAAAGCTTATATACCTTATAAACATGTTTAAATAGTTACAAACATATTATTACATTATCTAACACTAATTTTTCATCCTTTATAGATCTTGATGACACCTCAAATTCCTTATTAGGTTAGGTAGAGTCTAGGACTAATCTAATTGCATGCTTAGGCTTAAGACTTTACCCCTATAGGTTTACCTTAAAACTTTCCGAAGTGTTCCAAAAATTCATATTCATGCTTGGGAATCATTGAAAATATACTCATACCTGTGTGTATCCATATTACTAGACCACCATCTTCATACACATGGTCATGAAATGAAAATTCTCCTTAAGACTAGTGCTCAAAAGTATGCTTACCTTATATCTTGATCTTGATATTGACATGTCATCAACCTCAGAAGAATTACCGGGTTACCTTAAAATTATCTCTCAATAGAGATACAATAGGTTGCCTTCAAATTCTCTCTTGTCACTTTGTCACTTGGTTTTTTTTGTCATATACCACAATATTATGCCAAGCCTCATACATAACTCAAGGACTTGCTAGACCATCCTTAAGACATCATGATCACACACCATGCATATTCATAATAAAATATCTAGGAAATTAATGAAACTCAAAATCCTTTTGACATCAATGATAACATTAATGCCACAATATAAACAACATGAACATACCTCAACATGATATGGATTTCTACACCATCTGTACCTTGTATTTACAAATGAAGGTAGAAAAATAATCAACTTTAGTACTAGGGGAACCACCTACACCTCATCAAGGAAATAAATCTTAGTTCATAAATTATAAAATGGTATAAACACAAACATGGCCTACATATGTGACACTTATGATATTCACCACTACAACTACATTAACAGCTTCTATCATGACTCTAACATGTTGAGGAGTGTTGTCATTGATGTCAGTGATGTCAAGGTGTATCTGGTGAATATTAATGGTGAGTGGTATTTTAGGTATGATATTGTGTGCTTGATGTGACAATGTTTAGGTCAAGTGAGCATTAAAACATGACTAAGTACTAGTTCTTGAGTACAAGGTGTCTTAAAAAGTCTAGTCTATACCTTATGAGAAGGTGTACATAGTGAAGTTTGGTGAAATAAGTATGTACAAGATTTTTATAGTTTTTTTTGAATTATTTTATCATGAAAGATAAGTTTAGATACTTTCATAAGTGTTTCAAGGTCAGTTTTCAAGTGCTTGAGAAGCCTAGTCATGACACTAGTCATAACATGAAGAGACCTTATGAGAAGGTATGAGTATGATGGCTTGGTGAGATGAGTGAACAAAGGAATAAGTGGATTTATAAGGTTTATTAATTATGCATGTGAGGAATTTAATCAATAATAATAGTTTCAAGGTGAGTATACAAGGGTAAGACCTTTAGTCCAAGTCTGTAACTAGACCAGTTCTAGACCTTGCCTGACCTAATGAGGCATCATGAGCTATTATCAAGACATATGAATGATGTATGGATATGTTTAAGCATGATAAAGGTTTAATGGAATGATATTTATATTTTTATAATGGCATTGATGTGTTGAGATCATGGAATAAGGCATGAAGGACACTTCAAGGTCTTGTAAGGTATGAAGACTATGGTGTAGAGAGAGAGAAAGTGTAAGCCTAATGGGGTATTAGGATTAGTTTCCAAGGAAAATATGAGTATTTGATAATTTAAATTTGTATTATATGTTATTTTAATAATTTAAAAAAATTTTGAGGTCATTTTTTTCAAGAAAAGGCATGAAAAGTGGTTTTGAGGTATCTCGAGTACACAAAATGAAGGCATGCAAACCCAAGAAGGACTTTTAGGTGTTCATTATCACATGTAACATATACATTGGAACTTGAGATTTTAAATATATATGGGGAAGGGTAATATATAATAAATATAGGAATTGGTTTTATATTTAAGGGGTAATATATTTTGAACTATTGTTAACACCAAAACCTGTGTTAAACCTCTCTAAAACCCTAACAATGACCTAATGTGAAATATATTATTAAAAATAGATAAATATGGTATAAAATTAATAAAAAATATATTTTATTTTGTTTTTAACTCTCCCATGCACCTCCAAGTGTGATTGAGTTGTTAGGTGTGTGAGTAGACCCTATAGAAAAGTGCACATTTCTCAAAAATTTATTGTAGCAGTCAGAGTTGATCAAGTCAAGTATGAAAATGGATGGAGGATGAATCTTGAGACTCATGTTTCATATTAATTAAAGTTTTTTTACAATTTTAATCCCTTAAGTATTCTAAATTAGTCATCTAAGTTAGCTAGTTGCTAACAAGCTTAATGGTGGAAATAGCAGGAAACCCAAGTAGCAGTGAGGAGATGATTAGGAATGTGTTATCATGAAATAGTGATGAAAACAAGTGAATGGATATATTTTTTAATAATTTTATGAAATTAACATGTTTTTTATAATTTTTTGATGTAAATTGTTATAGTTAAAATGTTGCTCACAAGTTGACTTATTTGGCTTAGTGAGGACTGTGTATAGTGAGGTCATGAGATTAGTTTGCAAGACTAATAGTTCAAATTTGAATAAATTATATTTATATTTTATAATGATATAATGATACAATATTGTAATATACATGCATCATAAGTCATTTAATATGTCTACATAGGTGTTGAAGGTCATTATCACCATGACTATGCTTTATGGTAATCCAGTAATTCTGGGTAAGCAAGTTGCAGTGATGAGTTTGAGAATCTATGCCATAATTTTAAATATATTATGAATATTAAATTGTTTTTTGTGACTTAAAATTAGTTCTCATACTTTTTTAAATCTTGGAATTTAGTAAAAGTTGTTGAAATATTGAATCCAAAATGGCTTGTTTAGTTCTAGTTTGATTGTGTACTGAGGTCAAAAGATTTGTCTACAAGACCAATATTTGACATTAGACCTTGTGAATTTATGTATTTTAAAGTGGTATATATATGTAAAATTATATTTTTAAGGTATTATTAGTCATGGCAAGTTATATTTTAGGTTTTGAAGATCAAGTGGTTTATGACTGGGGTTTAGAGTGTTTTGGCAGTTCTGAGTGGACTATTTGTAGAAAAGTGTTTGAGCACTTTTGCCTTGAATTGTGAATTATAAAGTACATGGTGATATTTTTAAGGTCATGTATTTTTTTCATGTGATTTAATTTCATGGTTATGTAAAAAAATTATGTATATGCTTTAGTTTTGTTTAGTAGTGTAATCACCCTAAATTGGTCAAACAAACACACATATTATGTATTTTCATAGGAGACTCCAACTGGATAATATGATATTTATTCACATTTAGCCAGGTCCTCTTGTCTATCTTATCCTAGTATTACTACATTTCTTAGACATCTCTTTGCCTACTCCTAGTCATTCATAGCTTACTAGGTTTTACCCTTTTAGGCCCAGAGACCTCTTTTAGACCCTGACCCATCCCCCATGTCCCAAACCCCCTAGAAAAAAAATTCCCAAATATGGAATATAGTGCTAAAACCAAGGGTGTCCAATTTTTGACAGTATTATCCAAACCAAGTTTTATTTCTAACTGTCAGTTTCTTCCATAGGATAAGTCTTACCCCTTTTCTTTGCTTCATTCATAAGTTTCCAAATGTCGACCAAATATGAATAAAGATCCCAAATTAAAATTGAAGAGACTCTTATATAAAATACTACACAAGGTATTTTATATCTATCACTTACTACTTTGGCACATTAGACACAATAAAAATTACTCAATAGTATATCACAGTTTCTTTGCATCACACTTATATTTGCATGCTTGATCAAGGAAGGGCCTAAGCAAAATTTATTCTTACATAAATCATGCATGTTTAAAATGCACATTACCAAAGGGAGAACTACATCAGATCTGGATCCTAACTTGAGGGTTAATGTAGGCAATAATTAGAATAATAAGGGTTCTTGATTATGTAATCATTCTTCCCCTAACCTAGTTTTTACCCCTTTTGATTTTGATCTATTTGTCATTTCCATGTGCAAAAACAAGTATAGGCACTAAAGATGGAAATAGACATACAATGAGTTTTGGTGACTCTCAAGAACTAAAATTTGGTATTTAGGGTCTCTCAAAATAGATGAATAGAACCCATAAAGCTCAAAAAGCTCAGACACTAAGGACTATAATGCCGAAACTTGGACTATAGTAATAGACCTCTAGGTGTCCCATTTTCACTGCTCTTGTCTAGATAAAAAATATACTTCTAAATCCTATTTTTTATAGTCTGCCTATTTAGATCAGTAATTTGTAGCCTTTATCTCCTTTGTCTTAGCCTAGAATTAGCTAATTTTTACTCTATATCCCTTTGTTTGTTATTTATAGAAATCAATTAAGCACTCCTAGATTTAATAAATCAGTAGGTAAATTAAGGCACATTTTATTTACTAATTTTCCCCTTAATTTAGACCCCTTTACTATTTAGGAAATTAAACATGTGGTTTCCCAAATTTAGTAAAACATTTAGTGAACCTGACTTACTTTGAATTTTCACACAAAAATCATAGAAACCCTAGGGATAATTATTCCTTATTTTTATCAATATTTTCCTAAATTTAAAATTGAGAAAACTACAAATTAATTGAGATATTTTCGATAAATTCACTAAAACCGTAGATTTCAAAACTAGGTCATCCAACAATAAGCCTACCTCCCTTCCAATTTTAAACAATTATTTTGGAATTTTTTCAAAATAATTACCTTGTCAAAATTTATTTCAAATTTTCAAAATCAGTAGTTTCTTGTGTAAAACTTTAATTTCCAAAAATCTAATTTTTGTATAAATTATAGTGCAATTATTCTATTTCAAAATAATTTATAGAATTTAAAATTATTGCATAATTTTCAAAAATTCAAAAACCCTAGCTAAAACCCCTAGATTCACAAACTAAGTCTTCAAACCTCAAATTACCCTCTCAATTAAAAAAATAATAATTTGAATTTATTTCAAATTGTGTGGGTTAGAAAATGTAATTTTCAAAATTCAATGTTAGTAGTTCTTTGTGCATTTATTTACTTCATAGTATTTTTAAAACTTCTCTTTAGTGATAAAATGGCCACAAAGGCACTTCATCTTTCTCATCCCATAGATAAATTTCTTAATTTTTTTCACAATTATGATAACAAACGGACCAATTTACAAAATTTCACACTAGATAAAAATATGGAAAATGATTTTATATCTAATGAGGATAATTCCTATTGTTGCAATGAACAATATTACCATGCATATGAAAGTGATAGTGAAGAATATGTAGATACATCTTCTCCTCTAAAATCTATCTCTTTTGTTCCTTCTTGAAACAATACTTTTGCTAAATGGGAAAAATACTTCTCACATCATTCTCCTAGGCACAATGCACAAAGTAATCATGCACTTTCAAATGAGCATCTCATTGGTGATGATTTACTTCCATGTGAACCTAATCTCTCTCTACCTTTTTCTATTGTGATGTTTAAAATACAACAATATAAATGCAATAGAATCAAATTACCAAAGCATAGTTCAAATGATGTAGTACATGTTCCAAACGCTACTCTCTTAAAATAATGTTCAAATGATAACTCTTCTACTCTTACTTCTCATGTTGAAAATGAATAAAATTTATATATTCCATCCATGGATAGCATAAATACACATGATATTCAAAATTCTAATGATAACTTATTGCATATTAGAAAGGAATCAAATCTTTCTCTTCCACCTCTCCCTAGAAATGATGGAAGTGATAATGAATACAATAATGAACATGTAAATGAGTATGAGAATTAAAGTGAATATGAAAATTATACTTCAAATTCTTATATTTCAAATTAAAAAATAAAGATTGTGATAATGCATGGTATAATGATGACTACTCTACAAATAGTGAAGAAGAAAATGCATCTCATACTTCTAAATATTCTCTCACTCCTCTTAAGTCTCATTCATGCCAATATGTTGATTCTAAATCTATGAATGATTCTACTTCCAATCATGAACATGTTAATTTAAATAGCACATCTACTAGTAATTTAGAATGTGATTCACTAAAACATAAAGATATCAATGAATCCCCCAACCCAACCCTCACTATAGTAGAACCTAGTTCTCACCCATCACCCAAAGAGACTGGTAGCCCACATCCCTCTCACAAGGTCCAAGCTACCATTACTCCCAAGGTTCAAGTGAGCACACCACCTCTTTATGATCTAATTACTAAATGTAACATTCCTATGGCTAAAATTAACAATAAAATTCAATAATTAAATGAACCACTTCAAGATAATAATGTACCATCCCAAGAGATCATCTCTTTGATACATGAATTTGGTGAATTAAAACACCAATTACATCTCCATACACTAGAAAAAAAAGCTTATAAATCTTGGATGGATACCATGATCTACATGGTAACCTTATTCTAAAAACATTCACAAAAGTTGCATTACCTAAGCATCTCCAAACACCATCATTAACTCACTTTGATGGAACTAAAAATCCATTTATACACCTTCAGGCCTTTCAAAATGCTTTATCACCTCAGACAAGTCCTTTGATTTTACTCAAGTTATTTCAATATACATTAGTGGGGGAAGCATAGAATTGGTTCTTTTATTTACTCCCCATTGGTTCATTACACACATATGATGACCTAGAGGAGGATTTTCTTAGGAATTATAGTATAAACATGGGTCCTCATGTTACATATGAGAAACTTACCACACTACATCAAAATTATTCAGAGCTAGTAAGCAAGTACATCTTAAGGTTTAAGGCTCATTTGTTAAGATTAATATAAAAACTAGTAGATCTAGACGTTTAACATATCTTCATCAAGGGCCTTCACCAACCTCTCCTCAAGCATTTACTATATTAGATAGATCCTTATTTCAGATGCTTGTGTTAAATATTTCTAGCTTTGGAAATTAAATTAGGATTGATTGAGGTAGATTCAGTTAATTGGATTACTCTAGATTTCATAGTAGCATCTTCATATACAACTCTTACTACTCAACATCCACCTTATCCTAGACAAGATTAAAGACCACAACCAAAAAAGTAAACAGTCAAGAACAAAGAGCAAGTTTCTAGAACACCACCCACAATATGCAATATAGAGAATTACCAACCAACACCACTACAGTTTGATTCAGAGTGAGATAGCCCATCTATCATATTATCAACACTACTACCTAGGAGTTTAATCACATTACCTTCTATTCATTAGTGAGATCCACATCTTCTACATAGATAACCATATCATACATTTTGTAATTATCATTGTATCTATGGACACAATGCATATACCTATTTTGGACTCCAAGATTGCATTTTTAGATGTGTTGATAATGGTATTATAGAATTCACATAGTGGGCACAAAGATCTCCTCTATCATAGAACCCTAGACCTCATTCATACATGACTGAGTCATCCCAAGACATTCCTTTACAAAAATCATTGATCACTCATCATGCGAGTCCTATGGTTCCTAAGATAGAATCTCATAGGAGATCTCTTATTCTAATTATTCAAAAAGTTTGAAAACTAGTTCAGAGAACGTAACCTACATATAACACTATTATCTAAGGAATACATAGTATAGTTTCATATACTTATCCATCACCATCATAGGCAAAAGAACAAAGTACAATATTAGAGAGATATTCACTCCATGTAGACTTTCCAAGTCTTATTTCATGCTATAATCCATTACATTTGAGATAAAATGAGCATTCTCTACAACATAAAGTGTTAACAATGCAGCCAATCAGATTACATTTTCTATAGTTATCATAACCTGCTATAGTTAGTGCCTCATATACAACATCAACTTCAAGATAGGGTCTTAGATAGCATGAGAAAATATGGGAACTTGTTCACTTGGCTGATAGGGTTTAGATAGTGTTATAACATAGTGTGATACAACATATATTAATTTCAACATCAATTTATAAATTCACTTAGTAGGGTAATGATGGCATTAAAGGTTTAACTAACCTTTTTATTATTGAGCCACTCATGGGAAGGTAATATGCACATAGTGTTATCTTTATTTTCCCTCCTACTAACAACTAACATTCCTAATTCTAGATAGCCATCCCTAGCTAGAACTAACCTATCACAATATAGATCTTACCAAATCAACTAATACAAACCTTTTTTCCAATCTCCAATTAATTTAACTTGTCTAAATAAGTTACCAATCTTAGAATCTAGACCTTACTTATATCCTAATTACAAACCAATTCACTTTACCAAATCAGTTTTATCAATTACAAAAAAAAAAACCAACAAGATTATTGTTTACATATGATTACAAATCAAAAAATTACATCCAAACATATCCAAAATATCATCTTACTAAATATATCAACACAATCAGATCACATGTCCTACATACCATTTACCAAGCATAAACAACTTCAACATCAAACATCAAATCAATTACTCTAAACCATAACATTGCAATACCAGTATAATCTAGAATCCATAACATGCATACACATGAGTTTTAAAATCAAACCTGTATATATATAACACATAAGTTTTCAAAACATATACATCATGTCAAGGCCAATCTTTCATGGATAGGGGCCATTCCCTCACTCTCCATCTCACTCAGTACTCATCCCATAATCTTTTCTAGCACTAGATGAATCTCCACCTCCTCGAGATCTTGAATGCCTCTTGCACCGATTGTCTCACTCCAAAAAATGACCATATGTCTTACACAAGTCTACATGTCACCACTAAATATCCATATAATCATCTAAAATATTAGAGCTCACCATTCCATAATCTAGAGGAAGCATCCTATGCCTATCTCGCTCAGCCCTAAGCTCATATCTCTCTCCTACTACCTTAACATAGGTAGCTGTAGATATAGTAGCTCAATAAAATAAGTGAGCATAAACACAAGACATAACCATAGCTCTCTCTATTAAACCCTCCTCCACAACATCATCAAGAACATGCCATGTAAGCTCATGTAGTGTAGACTCAATAATAGTCTCATAGAACACATCATCCCCACCACTAACACTAGCACATTCCTCATCCTGCATACCCACTACCTCATCTGAGTGCAAAAACATTACACTTCATTAGTCCTATATAATTTAAAAATAATAACAAAAACATACATAAATATATAGGACATATTATAATAACTCACTTCCCACCCTCTAAATTGACTTAAGTTTCTCATATTTAGGAACATCTGGCACACCAACTGGATATAGTAGATCCCATCTATGCCTTGACCACCACACCATATATGCCTCAGTGCACCCCACATCATTTACATTAGGAACATCTATAATCTCATCTTGCACATCCAATGGTAATGGTGCTAACTCTACCTCAGTCGGTCTGGGATGAGCTCCCACTCTCACTGGTACCCATGTACTCCTCATCCATATCTATGTTGCAGGAAGAACATCCTATTGAACTTTCAATTACCTATTCATGTACTCATAATGAAAGTGATCATAAAATTTAGAGAAATGATCATGTAACCAACAACTCACTCTCATGTACTGTAGTTTCTCAAAATCCTCTATCCATATAAGAAATCCTCAATAGGGCCTCCATCTAATGTCATCAATCACCAATCTATCTAGAATATATATATATATATATATATATATATATATATATATATATATATATATATATATATATATATATATATATATAATCTTTCTTAGGGTATCAAATAACCAAATCACTAGTACGACACTCATAAAATGGTTATGGATATGCCTAACTCACCCTCGACAATTCAATCAACCACACAACCGCTATATGCTTATAAGCCCACCAATACAACAAAGTGGCTACACCCACACCACTGCTAAAAGACTCCTACATAAATCTACATAAATCTTTGTACAAATGAGCGAGTATAGTTTTCCCCCATGAAAACATGGTACCATACATCTCAATACTCCAAACCACTCTGTGCATCTTATAAGAAATAGATAATCCACTACCATCCATAGAAGTAAAAGAAGCCAATAATTTAGCCAATCATTTTCATAGGAATGGAACACTTGAATGCACAATAATTGATAGTAATATATCACTATCACTACCCCTATGGTGTACTCCTATAGGCATCCCTAAAAATTATCTATATATATGATCAATGACATCCACACCCATGTCATCCTGTAATGACACTTACACCCATTGATCGATAAATGTAAAATCCAATACACATCCTCCAGAGTCACAATAATCTCCCCTATCATAAGATAAAATGTACATGCATCAACATTACACCTCTCACATAAGGTGGTGATCAAATATCTATCCCACTGCACTGTACCAAGATCACATACATGACCCAACCCAACCCTATCCATAACAACATGATCATTAGTATATAATAGTAATAATCTTAGTCTCTATAACCTAGCATATACAAAACTTTCTCATTCACACCTTGCCCTAGAAACACTATAAAGTAGACTATATGTCAGACAACCATGCCAATGACAAAATAGATAAGAAATACAAAAGGAAAAACATCTCAAAAATTGAAAAATCCATCCACATTAGACAACAACACTATAAAAGGACACTAGCACTAGACAACAACACTACTTCTTAGATAATAGCATTGACTCTATGACAGTAGCACTAGAACTAGTTAAAGAATTTTTAAACTACTTTAGAATGACTTAAAACAATGAAAAATTACCAAAATCAAGCCTGATAAATAAACAAAAGTAAAAAACTATCACTACTCACTAGCGAAACCTCCTTGATAGTCTGAATCTATGCTAGCAACTGCTCATAATGAGTCATAGTGGGTGCTTATCTCATTGGCATCTTCTCACTCCACAACTCTAATCTCAATCTAGTCAATACACAAATGAATCATGATTTAGTCAAATCTTCCCTATATCAAACCACTTAAAAAAATAAAATTCTACTTGCCCATAACTTAAGCTTTATAGCTTCATTTTACAAACCATTTTGTTTCTCAGAATCATGATAATGACACTTTCAACATAAAGAAAGACTTTATCTCTTACTATGTTATTTTATAACCATGGCACACATGTCTGTATACCTATATGGTACCCAGATTGGTCCTCACCAAGGAAATATCCATTCAAAAAACTCAAACGACCTAGCATATTTGATCAAATCACTCTTTCATCCCATTTAATCTATTTTTACTTCATTTTCCTACCATGGCATGACAACTTATATATATCTACTAAACCTAGATACAAGTTTTGATCTTAATCAACTAAAAGAGACCTTTCACTCTTGGTAATTCAATTTCACCAGTTTAAAAATGGCCTTTCAATCTATTTGATACATGCCAACCATGTTTCTATACATTCCACCACTAGTCCTTACTTTTGGCTCAACCTCCTTTATCACAGATCTCATCCCTTTCCCCAAAAGGTAGGCATCATTCATACTATCCCTATTCCCATAGTTTATTCAACATACCTATCTAGTACACCATGGTTCTCACACCTTTAGCAGTCAAATTATTAGATTCAACTTAGATCGGTCAATATTTCACAAGTGGTTTAGATTATAGGGGTTACTTAGCATTACTTAGCTTAGATTGGTCAATATTACATAAGAGGTTTAAACTAAAGGGGTCACTTAGCATTACTCAACTAAAATTAGTTAATATTTCACAAGTGGTTTAGATTCTAGGGGTCACTTAACATTACTCAACTCAGATTGGTTAGATTATATAATGATTCAAATTACATTAGGGTCACTTAGCATTACTCAAGACATTTAGAGGATACACCTTTAGTTTATAAATATACAAATTATCCAAAGACCATATTTGGGGACATGGTATAGATGTTCATGTCCTTCATCTTTTAGGATTATATAGATTGAGATGGTAGGACATGTCATTTTTTCTTACACATTTACTAACATTTTTAGCTTACACCCAAGAATTACATAGGATGTCACCAGGATGGACCGTATAGTCATATGTAGTGATTGGTCTATAATATTAGTCAAACCCAAGAGTTTGTGTAGGATAGAGGACAGACATTAGTTTTAGACCTTTAAACACTTCTCAAATCTAGTTCAAATTACTTAGATGCAGTATAGGGAGCATCCATTATAGGGATTCTTTATCTTTCTAAACACTATTCAAGTTTAGTATAGGGGGCATCCATTATAGGGATTCCTTCTCTTTTCAGATACTACTTAGATTCAATATAGGGGGCATCCATTATAGGGATTCCTTCTCTTTATAGACACTATTCATGTTTAGTATAAGGGGCATCTATTACAGGGATCCCTTCTTTCTCTTATCACTATTTTAGTTCTTCAATCAACTTCCCTGGCCAAGAAGTTGGACCCTTTTTAGCATACTTATCTACATGCAGGTCAGCCTAGGTACACATTTTATTTTCTTTATTTTTATCTATTACTTCATTTCATTATATCACTAGAATAAAAGGGGGGCAAATTCAATCACCCTAAATTGGCCAAGCAAACACATATATTATCTCTTTTCATAGGAGACTCCAACTAGAGAATATGATTTTTATTCACATTTATCTAGGTCCTCTTATCTATCTTATCTTATCTTACTACATTCCCTAGACATCTCTTTGCCTATTCCTAGTCATCCATAACTTACCAAGTTTTATCCTTTTAGGCCCAAAGACCTCTTTAAGACCTTGACCCATTCCCCTAGGTCATAAACCCCCTAGACAATAGTTACTAAATATGAACTACAGTGCTGAAAACCAGGGTGTCCAATTTTTGACACTATTGCCCAAGCCCAATTTTGGTTTTAACAATCAGTTTCTTCCATAGGATAAGTCTTACCCCTTTTCTTTTCTTGATTCCTAAGTTTCCCAATGTTGGCCAAATATGAATAAATATCTCCAATTTGAAATAATGAGTCTTTTATATAAAATACTACACAAGGCATTTTATATCTAGCACTTACTACTTTGGCATAATCGACATAATAAAAATCAGTTAATAGTATAGCTTAGTTGCTCTGCATCACACTTAGATTTTTATGCTTGATCAAGGAAGGGCCCAACCAAAATTCATTATTTCATTAATTATGTGCATTGACTATGCATGTTTCCTAAGGGACAACTACATCAAATTTGAGACCCTAACTTGAGGGTTAATATAGGCAATAATCAGAATAGTAGGGGTTATTGATTGTGCAATCATTCATCCCCTAACTAAGTTTTCCCCCATTTTACTTTTGATCTATTTATCATTTACATGTGTGTATATAAGTATAAGTATTGAAGATGGAAATAGACCTACAATGAGTTTTGATGACTCTTAGGAGCTAAAATCTAGTATGTAGGGTCTCCTAGAATAGATAAATAGAAACCAGAAAGCACAAAAAGCTTAGACACTAAGGAATACAACACTAAAACTTAGAATATAGTGCTGGACATCCAGGTGTCCCATTTATGGTGCTCTTATCTAGGTAAAAAATTAATTTTTGGACACTCTTTTCGATAGTCTGCCCAGCTAGATCAGTAATTTGTAGACTCTGTCTCCTCTATCTCAGCCTAGAATCAACTAAGTTTTACTCTCTATCCCCATGTTTGCTATTTTTAGAAATCAATTAAGCACTTCTAGATTCATTAAATTAGTAGGTTAATTATGGTAAATTTTATTTACTAATTTTACCCTTAATCTAGACCCCTTTACTATTTAAGAAATTAAACCTATAGTTTCCCAAATTTAGTAAAATAGGTAGACTTTTTATAGGTTCATAGACCTAATTGTGAATAGTGATACAAAGTGTGCTTCAAGTAGTGGTTAGAGTTAAAAAGTGTCATGAACCTAATATTAGATTATTAGGGGAATATTTGAGTGGAATATGAAGATTTATTTCTATTTATGGAGTTTTAAAGTGTTCTAACGAGTTCAAAGGGTAACGTGCACTAATGAAGGCCTAATTGAATTAGGTCTCCTTAAGGCCTAAAGTATGTTTTGGTATTTTAAGTTAAGAATGCCATTTTTTAATGACTGATTCATGTATGAAATATATTTTAAGATATGTTTTAAGGATAATACAAGTGTTTAAGTGTATATGGCTGACCAAGAGGTATATGAGTAGGAGACTTGTATAAATACAAGGTAGTTTTAGGCCTATTTGGGTATGTATGAGAGGATGCAAATGATATAACACATTTTTTAGTATAATAAGGTCTTGTAGACCATCAAAGGAATTGTCATGAATAATTTATAGTGCATCTTCATATGAATATTAGGGTCATATGACCTAATTTATCTTGAAATAAACTTAATTAAACGAAGAAGCTTAGAATGTAGTTTGAGAGGGATAAAATAATGATAAGAGTTAAAGAAGGTGATCATCATATATTGTATGAGAAATAAGGTGTTCTGAAGTTGATCAAAGGTTTTATGTGGTTAATTTGGTGATGATTCATATATGGGGGTTGGTGCCTCTTTGCAAGTTGGTGCTTGTTAAAGCCTAGATCGGTTGGTGCTTAGCTAGTTGGGGTTGGTGATCCATGTGAGGTTGGTGATTTAATAAATTTGGTATTTGTATTATAGTAATGTAGTACATTTGTATATATCATTAGGTTTTCTTCCCCTTTAGGTTTTCCCACATATTTGATGTGTTTTTATGTTTCATGCTTATATGGATAGGTGCTTATGCTTACTAGATATATGTGCTTGTTTGAATGGTTCATGATTGTTTAAGTGAAATTAATAAGAAAGGTTTTTAAGAATGATTCACCCCCTCTCAATAATTTTTATTACAACATTTCATATTAGATCAAGTCAAATAGCCTAAAGGATATACTTAAAGTGAGGATGGCTAGTCAACAAGCTCAAGGTGGTTTTTCTACTAGTAAGGCTCTATTTTTTAATGGGACCAATTATGATTTTTAGAGAATTATAATGAGGAAATATATAATGTTAATGGGGAATGAAATATGGTATTTAGTTTTAGATGGATACACTCCACCTCTTACACCACCAACTAATACAATAGGTAATACAGAAAGTGAAAATAATTCTAAGGTAATGAATGCCATTCTATGATGCATATTAGAGGCTGGGTTTGTGAAGGTGATGCATGGTGAGTCATCCAAGGTGATTTGGGAAAAATATAAGAATATATATGAAAGATACACCAACTTGAATATGGTCAAGTTATAGACTCATAGGAGACAATTGAAAGTCTAAAGATGAAACTATTGCATTTTACCTATTGAAGGTTGATAAAGTTGTTAATGTCATTAGAGTATTAGGATAAAAAGTGAAAGAATATATAGTTGTTAAAATATATTAAGATTACTAACTCCTAAATTTGGTTCTAAGGTATCTTAAATAGAATAGATGCAATATTTGGACATGTTAGAAATGGATGGGTTTCATGGCATCTTGACTACCCATGAGATGAGAACAAATGAAGGTAAACCTCCCTAGAAGGAAGTAGATTTCAAAGTTGAGAAGTCAAAATCCAAGAAGTTAAAGGATGAGGTGTGTTTATATGTTGATGATGAACTAATAGCCATGTTTTCTAGGAAATTGAGGTTTAGATCTAGTAAGTACAAATTTTAGTTGCCCTTCAAATGTTTCAATCTATGGTAAGAATAGTCACTTTGCATCTAAGTGTCCTAATAAGGATAATATTCAACATGATGAACATCATGGAGATGATAAGAAGGTATGTAATCCTGAAAAAAATAAGAAATATTTCAAAAGATATGGAGGTAAGAAAGGGTCTTTCAAGAATAAGAGAAGTTTCTATACCATAGAAGATAATAACCCATCTGATGTAAGTGACACAAGTTCATATGATAGTGATGATGATAATAATGAACATGAACATAAAAATAATGAAACATTATTGATGGATATTGAAATAAATAATGAGGGTTGCTCAAATGGGAAAGGCCTTATGGATAATGAAGAATCATATGAAGAAGAGGCTGAAGTGAAATTTGAGGTAGAATTTGTAAGTGATCTAGAGGAGTTGAAGTTTTAAAGAAGGAATAATCACAAAATAAGATCATTAGTTAAATAATATGAATAGTAGATTGTTTTTTTGAAGAGATACTGAGTAACACATCCAAAGATTATGATGAGATCATCAATTAGATTGAATCACAGATGGAAATAGTCATTGCTAACTTAAAATATAAAAAGGATGAATGCACCAGATATGGAAATAAAATGGAATACTTAAAAATTGAGTTAGATCAAGCATCTAGAAATTTAAAGACCTTTATGAAGTTTAAAAAGAGTACTAATGATTTAGATAACATATTGAGTAGTAAGAAGTTTGCAAGTGATAAGATAGGTCTTGGTTTCAAAGAAGACCAAAAATAAGTAACTTAAGTCAAGGATAAGGCTAATGAAGAGAAGAAGGTCAATATGAAAATACCAATTAGATAGTCTAATTCTATGAGGTATGTTAATTCATTCAATGGTTACTCTTATGCATGCAATTGGTTTGGTCATAGATCAAGAGAGTGGAGAAGACCCTCTAAGAATGAATATGCATGGGGTTATGAAAGGAATCATCAATCAAGATGTATGTATAATTTTTTTTCTATAGCTATCATAATGTGGGACACATTTCAAGATTTGTTCCTAATATAGGTAGAAGGCCATCAAGTCAAAACAATAGGTTTGAAGCCCTTAGAGTGTAAGAGAGAAGAAAATTAAATGTATGTAAACCAAAGATAATAAAGGTGAGTCATGATTAGTCTTAAATCTCAAATGGAATATTTGATATGATATAACATACTTTAGATTTTAAATCAAGTTAGTAATATCTGATATAAACCCATATTATTGATCAAACTATTGATGAAAAGGTCAAGCCTAAGGTGCCAACCAAGCCTAAACCAAAGGATATTCAGTTTTGTGAGAGCATGGAGATCTAGGAATATCCTAAGTTTGTGTTGTTTTAGATCCCTATGAAAGGAGATAATCCATTAAGCTTCATGGATACACTATTCTATTAGTAGAAGCATGGTGGGTGCTTGGTTTGAGGGGGAGATATTCATATTGTTCATAAGTTCTAAGTGTATTTACTGATAAGCATAGAAGAGTTTTTTAGTGTTGTTTCCAAATAAGGATAATGAGTGGTTCTATAAGTTTCAATGTGTATGTTAATTTGTCATTAATGTCAAAGGGGGATAAATTTCAAGAAGGAAGATTACCCAGATTGGTGGAGATGAGAGTGATTAGATTGAAAAATGTTTTCCTATCAATGACAAACGGGGAGCTTGTTAAGAAGTGTCATCATTGATGTCAAGGTTGATGTCATTTATGTTAAGTGTATCTAGTGAAGATGTAGGGTAAGTGGTATTTGAGGTATGATCTTGTGTGCTTGATATAACAAGGTTTAAGTCAAGTGAGCATTAAATCATGTTTGAGTACTATCTTAAGTACAAGGTGTCTTGAGAAGTCTAGTCACTTTGTACTCAATAAATTTTAGGTGTGCATTGGAACATGTAACATATACATGGGAACCTAAGCTATTAATGAGATATCGGAAGGGTCCTAGATAATAACTATAGGAATTGGTTTTGGATTTAATGGGCAATCTTTTATGAACAATCGTCAGCACTAAAAACCTATGTTAAACCTTTCTAAAACCCTAATAATGATTGAATTTGAAATATATTGTTAAAAATAGCTCAAAATGGTCTAAAATTATTATACAAGATATTTAATGTTGTTATCAACTCTCCCAATAACCTTTAGGTGTGATTGAGTTGTCTAGTGTGTGAGTAGACCCTATAGGAAAGTGCACATTTCTCAGAGATTTATTGTAGTAGTTAGAGTTGATGAAGTCAAAGTATGAAAATAGATAGAGGATGAATATTGAGACTCATGTTTCATATTTATGAATATTTAGAGATAATTTTAATCCCTTAAGTATTCTAAAAGAACCATCCAAGTTAGCCAATTGTTAACAAGCCTAATGGTGGAAATAGTGAGAAACCTAGGCAACAGTGAGAAGATGATTAGGAATGTGAAATCATGAAATAATGATAAAAAAGTGCATGGATATGTTTTTTTAGGATTTTTAATACATTTTAATTTTTTTATAAGTTTTTGAGGTTAGTGGTTATAGTGAAAAAGTTACTCACAAGTTGACTTGTCTGGCTCAGTGAGAATTGTGTATAGTGAGGTCATAAGATTGGTCTACAAAACCAATAGTTTACATTTAAATATACTATATTTATACCTAAGAATTATATAATTATCTCATAGGATAGTCTACATGAATCATAAGTCATTGAATATGTCTACACAAGTGTTGAAGGTCATTATCACAATGATTATGTTTTAAGGTAATTTGGTAGTTCTAGGTAATCAAGTTGCAGTGATGAGTTTGAGGATCTATGACATGAGTTAAAATATATTATGCATATGTAATTGTTTTTTTTTACTTTAAATTATTTCTGATGATTTTTGAAATCTTTGAAGTTAGTAAAATTGTTTGTAATATTGAAGCTAAAATGGCTTGTCTAGTTCTGGTTTGATTGTGTGTACTGAGGTCAAAAGATTGGTTTGCAAGACTAATATTTGACATTAGAACTTGTGAATTTTTGTATTTGAGAGTGGTATATATATTAAAAAGGATAATTTTAAATCATCATTATTTATAGGAAGTCTTCATTTAGGTTTTGAAGATCAAGTTGTTCACGATTGGGTTTTGGAGTGTTCTGGCAATTCTAAGTGGACTATTTACAGAGAAGTGTTTGAGTCCTTTTCTCTTGAGTTATGAAGTATAAAGAACATTGTTATGTTTTTAAGATAATAGATTTTATTTTAATGTGGTTTAATGTCATGGTTATGTAACAAAATTATGTACATGCTTCAGTTTTGTTTGGTAGAATTTTTGTAGACCTAATTGTTAACAATGCTACAAGGTGTGATTCAAGTAGTGGTTGGAGCTAAAAAATGTCATTTACCTAATATGAGATTATCAAGGGTATATTTTAGTTTAATAAATTTTTTTACTACCATTTATGGACTTTTAAATTGTTTGAAGGAGTTCAAAGGGTAATGTGCACTAATGAAGGCCCAATTGAATTAGGTCTCCTTATGGCCTAAAGGAGGTTTTGGTATTTTAAGTTAAGGATGACCTATTGTAATGATTGATTAATTTATGAAATATTTTTAATACATATTTCAAGGATAATCCAAGTGTTCAAGTGTATATGGATAACCAAGAGGTACATGATCAAGAGACTTGTATACATATAAGGTAATTTTAGGCCTATTTGGGTATGTGTGAGAGGATACAAATGATATAACACATTTTTGAGTAAAAGAAGCTATTATAGACCATAATAGGAGTATAATATATTTTTTTTGAAAATATTATATGGTGTCTTCATATGAATATCAAGGTCATATGACCTAATTTATCTTGAAAGAGACCTAATTGAGTGAAGAAACCTAAAAGGCAGTTTGAGAGGGATAAAATAGTGAGAAGAGATAAAAAAGGTGATCATCATATATTTGTTGGGAAATAACGAAAGCACACAATTGATTACCATACACAAGCAACTTAATATGCGTAATTAACTAGAATCAACAAGTAACTAGAATTCAGAAATAACACAGAATATGAGAAACAATACACAACTTGTATTAAAACTCTTCCAAAAGGAAATACAACAAAGAAGATTGCCACAGTTCTTCCTCCTTACACACCTCTAGGGCATAAACAGTAAATCTTTCCTCAAATCTCTCTCTCTTACGGTCCCAACACACAACTCAAACATAGAGTTGGTGTTCACCTCCAACCAGTCAGTATCCACTACTGCCAGTACTCCAGTGCTCCACGCACTCCATAAGTGCTCCACACACTCCACAAGTACATAATCATACTTCAAGTAGATCTCCCCTGAACTACAACAACCTGCAACCCAAATGATCTCACTTATGGAAGGAACTACCTTGCCTTCCTCTTTTCTCTCTTTCTGAGTACACACTATACTCTAAGTAGATCCTGCCTGATCCTGCTCCCTATTGTGTTGCTATCCTCCCTGATCTTGCACACCTACAAATCAATCTGGTTCTGTACACCTGCAAACCTAGATCATGCACACACATACACCTACAGATCAATGATATTACTTACCATGTAGATCTCCTAATGTAGCCATGCACACTTGCTGACCAAGATCCTACACCCCTGAAGAACCCTTTTGATTCTCCAAAACTAGCACCCACACATGGCACTACTGTGGAACTAGGAGGAACACCCTTGCTCACCTCACACACAGAAGGAGCTAACTTTGCTCAACTCAAACTAGAACACCTTATAATACAGCCTATGAGTCTCTTAAGTAGATCTCATGTAAACAATAATTAGACATCTAATTACAATAATTAGATCCGCAGCTTCTAGTCTAAATTTGGCTCTTGACATGCAAACACTTGGTTCATTAACTAACTACCCATAAAACTTGTAGTTCTGAACCACACAAGTGATTGACGTCGATCCCTATCTACCTGGAGGTGACCAACATCAGCTGATCCTTGACCAACGTCAGTTGCTTCTCTTCACTAATCTGATTGACGTCAACTGATCAGACCGACACCGATTACTCTACAACTCAGCAACCTCCTCCTCTATTTGCATCAGTGAAGCTTTTAGCTCCACAACCTAATAATCTCCCACTTGGAGATAAACAACTACACTGTACCTATACCTGTACCCCATCTAATCTATTTCTTGGCTTGTATCCCTCTTCAAGATCAATCCTGAAGACCACCCACCACACAACTTGTGGTGCACCACCTATCATCCAAGTAATCTACTACATCTGAACCTACAAACCCATGTAGTGAAGTCTTGACCTTGCATAGCATGTCAACCTACTATTGGTCCCTCTCAAATACCTAAGAATCCATTGAACTGCCCTCCAGTGCTTCTTTCCCAGATCAGCTCCAAACTTTCTGACAGCACCCACTACTTGGGCAAACTCAGGTCTATACCAGACCTCATGTGATTTTAGACACTGAACTATCTAGCCCTTAGTGTGCTCTAGTTCTGCATCTTGCATATTGAACCTCGCCAACACCTGATTCACATTAGCTCCCACTAGAGAAAAAATCAACCTATGATCTCCATGTCTCTCATGCCAAAGAATTTTGCTGCTCCAAATTCCTCATGACATGCCACTAAACTAACCTTACCCTTAGCTCAGCAAAACCTTGTATGTACAAACCTGCTAGCTAGCATACCATCCACATACAGTAACAAGATAATGTAGCTATCATCATCCACCTGGTAAGACAAACATAGTAGTTATCCTGACATTGACTAAAGCCATGCTTTGTCATCCACTTGTCAAACCTGTACCACTGTCCTACAGCTTCTCAAGACCATATGACCTGGCCTTCCATCTCACGTGTCCATTCACTCTATTCTTCAACTAAGGAATCCATTCATCTCTATGCTTTCATACCGATTGGCAACCCTACCAAATCTCTCGCTTAGTTCTGCATCATATTCTTGCCAAGCTCCCACTATTTTCTGGATCCTTCCTGCTCTACAGTAAGCAACAAGTATAAAGAAGAGGAACAATGAATTTGAGGCTTACTTAATCCTTCAGTCCTCCATATGGGCATTTGAGACTCCTTGACAGCTTGCTATCTGCCCAAAATTTGTTACAGTGACCGACTTTGGTCACCACACAGTCTACATCCAACCGACGTCAGTTCCATGCACCTGTCCTGACTACCGATCCTGTCGATGTCAGTGTCTCCTATTGCCAACATCGATCCTCATGACTGACGTCAGTCTTACCTATTGCTGATGTTGATCCTCTTGGCCGACGTCAGTCTTACCCTGCCTGACATCACTGGCTTTAGTCTGCACATGACCGACATCAACACCTGTCTGTTCGACGTTGGTTCCTCTTGACCGATGCTGGTACCTATGTTTTCCTGTGAGTGATGAATTTTTACTCGTGAGCTTTCTTTGAATCAAATCCCTGTCCAAACTGCTCTGCTTAGAGTTACTCAGCCTTCACTGATCTCTATTCGCCATCTCCTCCATAAACACCAAGGCTTTCTAGTTCTTAAGCCTATCAAACACATCTGACTTCCTCTTAAGAACATGCATCTCCTTCTTACTCTTGTGACCAAGCCTACAAAGCCACATCTCTGTAACAAAAGAAGAATCAGTAATATAAGCAAGTAGATAAAGAGTACCTACTTTCTTACCTCCAGCTAATTCAAGTGTATCCACTGTGAGAGTTCTTGTGCATCTCTCATCACCCAAATTTTTTGAAGAAATTAGCCATATCTTCAACACTGGGACCTGCATGACCTCCTTCAACACCCATGTGTTGGCTGCCTACAATTTTAGCTTCACTTCCCCTTTGCCAATTCTTTGGCAAGGCACACCAACCCCTAAATAAATCTTTCCAAAGTCTCCAAATACCTTACCATGGAAAAATACTCTATTTCGAATTGCATGGAAAGAGGCAATAGAATCTATAAGACAAGATTCTACTTTATCCAAGAAACCTCCTAGAGCATCCTGTGTAACAACCCCTGCAACATCTGCTTCTTCAGTTCTTTCATGCTGATCTTCCACAAACCAACAATTTTCTTTTACCTGCTCTTTCTTTCCATAGGACCGTAATTGACCATCTGTGCTTTTCAGTTCCTCCATTCTTAGCTTACTTTCTTTTGCCATTGCTCTATTCCCACTCAATCAAAAATCCCTGAGAGTGACCTGTAATCAAACATAAAACCTGCTCCCTGCAACCTTAGCTCTGATACCACTTGTTGGGAAATAATGGAAGCACACAATTGATTACCATACACAAGCAACTTAATATGTAGAATTAACCAGAATCAACAAGTAACTAGAATTTAGAAATAACACAGAATATGAGAGACAATACACAACTTGTATTAAAACTCTTCCAAAAGGAAATACAACAAAGAATATTGCCACAGTTCTTCCTTACACACCTCTAGGGCTCCCACACCTCTAGGGCATAAACAATAAATCTTCCCTCAAAGCTCTCTATCTTACGGTCCCAACACACAACTCAAACATAGAGTTGGTGTTCACCTCCAACCAGTCAGTATCTACTACTGCCAGTACTCCAGTGCTCCACGCACTCCACAAGTACACAATCATACTTCAAGTAGATCTCCCCTGAACTGTAATAACCTGTAACCCAAATGATCTCACTTATGGAAGGAATTGCCTTGCCTTCCTCTTTTCTCTCTTTCTAAGTACACACTGTACTCTAAGTAGATCCTCCCTGATCCTGCTCCCTATTGTGTTGCTGTCCTCCTTGATCTTGCACACCTGCAAATCAATCTGGTTCTGCACACTTGCAAACCTAGATCATGCACACACATACACCTGCAGATCAATGATCTTACTTACCATGTAGATCTCCTAATGTAGCCATGCACACCTACTGACCAAGATCCTACACCCCTGAATAACCCTTTTGATTTTCCAAAACCAATACCCACACTTGGCACTACTGTGGAACTAAGAAGAACAACCTTGCTCATCTCACACACAGAAGGAGCTAACTTTGCTCAACTCAAACTAGAACACCTTACAATATAGCCTACTTGTCTCTTAAGTATATTTCATGCAAACAATAATTAGACATCTAATTACAATAATTATATCCACAACTTTTAGTCTAAATTTGGCTCTTGACATGCAAACACTTGGTTCGTTAACTAACTTCCCGTAAAACTTGTAGTTCTGAATCACACAAGCGATCGACGTTGGTCCCTATCTACCTGGAGGTGACTGATGTTGGCCAATCCCTAACCGATGTCGGTTGCTTCTCTTCACTAATCTAACTAACGTCGGCTGATCAGACTGATGTTGGTTGCTCTGCAACTCAACAACCTTCAGCAACCTCCTCCTCTGTTTACATCAGTGAAGCTTTTAGCTCCACAACCTAACAATATTGTATGAGAAATAAGGTATGATTAAGGTGATCAAAGGTTTTAGGTGGCTAATTTTTTTCTCATTCATCTAGGAGGTTGGTGCCTCCTTGAAATTTGGTGCTTGCTAAAGCCTAGTTGGGTTGGTGCTTAGCTAGTTGGGGTTGGTGCTCCATGTGAAGTTGGTACTTCACTAAATTTAGTGTTTATCTTATACTATTATAGGATAAATTTTCAACCTTATAAAGATTTATTAAATATCCCTCTAATTGAGATACACAATGGGAACAACCCTAGGTTATGGGTCACCTATGGTGGGGTTAAACCTCCTGAGAAGGTCGACTTCCTCTTGATGCTCACCTAAACTAATGATTCATATGGAAAAGGGTTATAAAGAGGATAATGGACCCTAATATTTATAATAGGTTGGTGTACTAAATTTAAATATACTCTCATATAAGCTTGAACACACACTAGGTCAGTAAAAGACAACTATGGCTTACTCAATCTCACAATCTCACTAGTTGCATAAATGTTTCATAGAAGAGGTTACAAGTAGAAAACTAATATAGACCTGAAAGTTATGAAAAAAACTTAAAATAGGAAAGGATAAATATAGTAAACTAATAATAATTTCCTTCATAAATTCACCATATATAAGCATACTAAGCACTAATTAAAGATAAGAGATAGGCAAAAATTTGATCCTGTTACTTCAAAAGGTAGTTATTAAAATATTTTTAATGGAGTTTAACCTTATCAAATGAGCAATTTTAAAAGAGTATCAATGATTATCCTTATCCCAAAAAATAATGATAAATTCTAAGAGTTGAGAACCACTTGAAAGAGAATGAGATTAGGATATATAAGATGTGTGTGTGTGTGTGTGTGTGTGTGAGAGAGAGAGAGAGAGAGAGAGAGAGAGAGAGAGAGAGAGAGAGAGAGAGAGAGAGAGAGAGAGAGAGAGAGAGAGAGAGAGAGAGAGAGAGAGAGAGAGAGAGAGAGAGAGAGAGAGAGAGAGAGAGAGAGAGAGAGAGAGAGAATGTGGGAACACACCATCAGAGAGGGAACACACTATCTTGGGTCATTAATTGAGATTGAACTACCAAATTTTTTATCCAATGAAAGACTTACCATATTTTTGATCAATTACGACACTGCACATGGTTTACCAAGTTGAAAATCCCCATAAGGCCTCAAGAATGAATTAAATTCCCTTAGCTGTAGTTCCCAACACTAGACCTTTTCTTTGATACTTCATGTTATCTCTCACTTGAGGATAAAACTTCATGTTCATGTATTTGACATAAACATTGGTTTATACATTCTAGGTGGTTGTTTGTCAAAAATATGGCTATGTTGAAGGGAAAGAATCTTCTTCAATAATCACAGACAACTACCTGTGATCAAATTTAGACCATATACTTTCTATAAATAGAAAACCAATCTCCTTTATTGGTTTTCCAATATTCACATATATCAATTTAGACTTATAGAATACACATCCCTTTTGATCTACATTAGGTCCAAAATACCTATTTTTGCCTTTGATCCTCTATATAAACTAAGGGCTCATTATGTACAAGTCTCTTTTAAAGAATGGTGGATGTAATCATAGAATGGACCACGTAGACTACAAACCTTAGAACCAGAGGTCTATATTTAACCTTAATGGAATTAATTTATATCCTTTATCACCTTGGATGCATTAGTGTGTCTCTTTAATGGCATTGGATTGAGCTTCAATAGTAATAGGATGATCTTACAAGACCTATTTTCCTTGGTCAAAAATGGTTCCTCAACTTCCATTGAAAGCCCTGAGCTCACCTTTGTTTTAATTAGCTATCGATCATTACTCAAACTATTGACATATTGAAATTTTCTCACACCATTGATCTTGATCTATAATATCAACCAAGGGACATTTATCTTTCCCTTAAATTTTCAACTCTATCCAAGCTTGTGCCACATGTCAAACACACATTAATATCATGATCTTATTGTCAATATTTTAACTTCCATGCTTGTGCCATGTGGTAGCCTCTTGAACTCCTTGACCTTTTGAATCATCTCAAACCATTAGATCATAATGTATGAATCAATTATAATTATTGATTTATTTGGACCCACTTTCCTATCAGTCAAAGTCAAACTGTTAGATATTTATTTGATTGATTTGAACCATTAGATATTGCCCAACTTGTAGCCTTTTATGGACTTTAACCAAGGACCTTTTGACTCATTTGAATCTAGCATGAACCATTAGATATTATTTTTTAGAATGTGAACTCAAGTGGTCCATTAGATTTTGATCAACTTTGAACTTGTTAAGGAACTTTTAAATCCAAATGGTCATTTTATGAAGCTCAAACTTGACACTTACGTGAACATCATATGCTACAGGTCTAACTTTGAAGCTCCATAACTTGAGCTAGAAAGATATCATAGGCATGAAAATTTTTGAGTGTGTTCCTAGCATGAATAAATCCATATCATTGTAATATCTTGGTTGGTGATGATTTCTGAGTGGACTTATAAAATACATAAGTGAACTAGTCCATTTGTTCCTGTGCGATGTCTTGTTGATGGTTTGATTCACTTAGGCTTATTCTTGACCTTTTGTATGAATTTACAAGGCTTGAATGAGCTCCTAGGGATTGTGAAAAACTTGCTTCATGATCTTAAATGATATAACCATGATGGAGACCTATTTTCTTAAATTTGGACAAATTATAATTTAAGTGAACTTAAAGTGTTTCAAAAGCTTTACAAACTACATGATCTCTTTGGTCCACTCATTCCATCCAAAACATCTATTATTTTTCTCATCCATTAAAAACCTGACCATCTAGGCACAAGATTAGTATGTGGGCCAAAAATGGCCAACATATTTGGCAACTCGTGGGGAAACATGCCTACTATGCTTGATAACCTAGTCCATTTTGCCTTGACTAGTCCATTGGGCGTATGGATTCCCTTGTCTTATCTCAACTAATCTTGAATATAACACAAGACTATACCTATTTGGAACCTTTATTGAATACAAAAGATTAAAATAAATATAACAACAAAGTACCCAAGGAATTTATTGAAAAGGAAACACACAATAAAAAATAAAAGTGCACAACACACTTAGAGGAAAGATAAAATCTACTCTAATATGTACAATATGTTAAAAAGGATGCAATTCTTCTAATAACAAGGATTTAAATTAATTACATTCATTAGGATGGGTAATACCTCACCATCCATTTGGACAAGATGAAAAACATTATTCTCCTTGCATCCATAGATCAAATAAGGACCACTTCACAGGATATCAAATTTGGTATGGTTACCTAGTTTGACTTGATTTGAGTCCCATTTAAGGATTGGGTCCCCTTACTTGAATCTCCTTGCTATATCTCTCTTAAAAAAACCATTTTTGACTTGATCTTGATGTGATTACAAATTTTTCATAGCAAGGTCTCTAGCTTATTCCATCTCCATGAGATCTATCATTCTCACATTCATGGGATCATCCTCCATAAACTCAAGCTGATGGACTAGCTCTAATATAGGTAGCTCAAGGGACATAGGCAATTTGGGTTCTCTTCCATACATAATAACATATGGATAATTTCCAATGGTAATTTTAGGAGTCACCCTATCATACCATAAGGCTATCTTTAGCTTGGTGTGTCATGTTCTCTAGTTCTCTTCCATGGTCCTCTTGATGATCCTTAACAAATTATTATTTGTGGACTTTGCCAGTCCATTTCCTTGAGGATAGTAGTTGGAAGAGATGCTAAGTTAGATGCCAAGTTTTAAAGCCCACTCACTTGTATTGATACCAAGGAATTCCAATGCATTATCTAAAATTATGGTGGTTGAGACACCAAATGTAGTCACAAGGTTTTCATAGAAGTCCAAAAATGCAACTTCACTAGCTTCTTTCAAAGCAGTGGCTTCCACCCACCTAGTGAAGTAGTTAGTTGAAGTGAGCACCAATTTGTGCCATAAACATAAAGGTGGATTGATCATACCTATGAAGTCTAACCCCCATTGCATGAAGGGTTAATCTACCTGAATAAGATTGAGTGGAAGGGCTTCTATTTTCTAATTTCCTATAAGGAGAGCACACTTTTGGCATGTTTTGACCCATGCATAAGAATATTTGAAAATATTAGGCTATTAATAAATATCCCTCATTATATTTACTACTATTGTTCTAGGTTCAAAATTACCTCTTACAAGTCTATCATAGAGCTACTCCAGGAGTTTGGTCACCTCATCATCATCTATACACCTAAAAAGTACCTCATTGAGATATTTTATAAAAATAACTCCATCAACTAATGCATAAGTTATGGATTAAACCCTAAGATAACTTATTTTGGATCTATCCAAACCTTTGGGGCATTATCCTATTGTCAAGAAGTGAGTCATGTCTTGAAGCCAACTCTTTTAAAGTGGGGTTGTACCTACCTGTGAGTTATCTTGGGTCACCAAAATAACTTCCTTATCTTTATGAAGGTCATTTACCATGTGCTCACACAAGCCCTTGCCTCTGACCATCTTGATGACCTTGATATCTAAATCATATTCCATGACCTTTATGATCCATCCTTCTCTCTTCTCATTCAAATACTTGTTAAGGAAGAAGTCCCTAACTCTACGATGAGATAGCATAAGATGTATCCTATTGTTGGAGAATATGGGTCTAAAATTCTTGAGGATTCTCAAGGCTATAATAACTTGCTTCTCAATAAAACTGTACCTCACCTAATATTCTTCCATACCTTAACTAAAAAATGAAATCAGATATTCTATTCCTTCACCATTCTTATACATCAACATAGCTGATATGTTGTCAACATTAGCAAAGGTGTATAAGATAAAGTCCTTAGATAAATTAGGATTAATGAGTGAGGGGGCCTAGGTAATGGCTTTTTTTATGGCCTCATAATTTTCCTTACCTTCATATGACCAAAAAAACACTTCTATTTTCTTTGACATGGTGGTGATAGGTTTGACCAAGTTTGGAAAACTAGGTATGAACCTTCTCACAAAATCAATCTTCCCAAAGAATCTCTGGATCCCTTTCTTCTATTTTGGCAAGGATAAGGCTAAGATAACACTTAATCTATTAGGGTCAATGGATAATCATTATTTTGAAACAATGTGACCCAATAACTTACCTTCATGCACATAAAATATAAATTTCTTGGTATTTAATGAGATCCCGTATTCTACATATTTGGAATATCAACTTCAGATGGTCCATGTGCTCATTATAATTCTTGGAGAAGATTGTGATGTCATCTAAGTAGACTAGTAATATTTGATTTAGTAGTCCTTAGAAGGCCATGCCCATTGCTCTTTGAAAGGTTTACCCAACATTAAACAATCCAAAAGGCATCTTTTGATAATCAAATGTGCCCCACTTGGTGGTGAATACAATATTGTACTGGTCCTCTTCTATCACTAGCACTTGGTTATACCTTTAATACCCATCCAAGAGAGAGAAGTATTCTAAACCAAAAACTACTTGAAGGAATTACTCCATGGATGATAGAGGGTAATAATCCTTCAAGGATACCCTATTAATATCCTTAAATTCCACACACAATCTAATCTCCCCATCATTCTTCCTGATAGGTACTAGATTAGCTACCCATGAGGAGTGCTTAATTGGGAAGATGATCCTGGATTCAATAATTTTAGTCAATTTCTTTCTCATGAGATCTTAAATCTTGGGGTTTATGGGCCTCTACTTTTGCCTGATAGGTTTGGCATTAACATCTAGCTCTATAGTGTGTTGGGATAATTTGGGATCAAATTCCCTTAGGTCACTATATTTCCAAGAAAATATGTCTACATATTCCTTACAAAGCTTTATGAAATCATGCCTTTCATCTTTAGTGCTTACCTTTCCAAACTCGAGGAGCTTGTTTTTAATTATAAAAACTCTCTCATAGTTATCTTCATTAGTTGACATCACTACTTTATCCTTCCTCATATGGTTCCCTTCATGAAAGAGACCTTATAGGGTGACTAGCCCTTTAGGAATATTATTAGACCTTAATTAAAAAATATTCTCATCATATTGAAGCTATAAATTTCCTTGGTTGATGGAGGAGAACTCTAATTATTACTATAAGAAACATGCAATCTATTTGTCATTTTCAGAGACCTACAATTGAGCTTCACTACTTGACACTGATGGTCTTATTACCACTTCCACAAGTGGTTTCACCTTGGTCTTTTTCAATTCATTGAGGATGTCAAAATGAGCCCCCATAACTACTAGTCTATCAACATGTTGATTTTGGCCTCTTTGCACTGATTGAATGTTGAAAGCCTTAAAATACTCAATGAAGTCCCACACTTTATGTTTTTAGGACTTCATTAAGGGGTTATTAGTGGCATTTTAACCTTTGACTTGGTATACAACCAATTTTATATCCCCATAGACTTTCAATTTCTTAATCCCTCTCTTACTATCCCATTGAAGGCCATATGTGAGACCTTCATATTCTACTACATTATAGGATTAGCTAAAGTGGAACATATATGAAGAGAAGTAATTATAATTTTAAGGGGATATTAGCATAACACCTAATCCCACCCCATACTTGCTCCTTGAACCATCAATTAACAACTTCTATAGATTACTAGGATATTCTTAAGGCCTCATGAGGGATGGCATGGGTTGGATTTGTTCATGAAAATAGTAGACACCCAAGTCCCTTTCTTCAACACATCTTACAGGGTCCACCAAATAGATTCCATTCCATATTTAATCTAGGGACATGTTTGGTACCTCTTCTAGATGAGCAAATCCTACCCCGTTGCAAATTCATCCTCATCAATGATGGTGTAATTGATGTTGACATTATCTAGTCTATAAGGCTCTATGTGAAATTATGTAATGGGCTCAGCTTTGATTAATATTTTAGACCCATATCTTATTTTTAATGCCATATATGACCAATCTATTATAATATAGCTTCATATCTTTATTGTGAGCTCTCTAGATAAGCATAGTGAAAAGCTAGGAGGCACATCTAAAATCAATACATCTTGAGCCACTAAGACACTAACATAAGCATGGAGGGTCATATTAAGGTCTCTAATTATGCCATATGGCTTGGTAAAAGAACCATCAAGTTTCATCACTCTTTTGGACTATGTTTCATATTTTAGACCAAGTTGATTAGATATGAACTTTAACATTATCGAGGGCCCCATTGTCCACTAAGAAATTATGCACTAGAGAGTTGCCAATGATCATCAAAATATATAAAGGAGGAGGCTTCATTGCCTTACCTATTTTCCTTTCATTAGGCCCTTTGGTTGAATTAGTGAGAAATTCATTCATCTTGCTTGGTGGCTTGTCTGCAACATTAGTCTTTGACAGTCCTTCTTGAAGAATGTCTACCTGACTAGGTATGGATAACATGTCCCACATTGACACACTCACATTATATTTATTCATTTGTTTAATAATTGTTATGGGTAAACTACAAGCCTTTGGTTTTTCTTTGGGAGCCACCTCTATTGTTTGTTGAACTTGTGAGCTTTGGGGCACAAAAAGATTCCCTTATTAATGATTGTTTTGAGGTACTAGAACCTTTAGGGTAACAACAAGTTTATTTGGCTTTATCAGTGAAGGAGTAATGGTAGGAATCTCTTTGGATACTTCTTGGTTACCATCTATGTTCCTTGTTTTAAATATTATATTTGCATCCACTAGAATATAGGCTTGTCCAGAACTAGCTTGTTGGTTGGATGCATAACACTCTTCCTGCTCATAATTGACCATGGTGGCATGCAGTTGGTTTGATCCCTGATTAGACCTTTAAACTTGTGGAGGATATTATTCCTTGGTCATCATAGGTACCTATTAATTTTGGGCCATGAGAGCTTGGTTGTACCCAAAATTAGTACCTTGATTCCATTGATCATTAAAGGCTTGTTTGAGGTCAATATTTGGGACAATATATTAATCAAAAGATTGATTCTAAGGAATGGTACCCTCTAATTCTTGAGCCACATTATTTATAACTGGTACCAAGGTGTTGGAAATGCTTGCAACATAGATATTATAGTTATTTTTCTTATTATAGCCATGTTGCCTTTGTCCTTAGTTTTGACCTTGGTGGTTCCCTTTGTATGGTGGCCTATTTGCTTGAAAATCTTACTACTGAGGTTAATATGAACCTTGATAAGGCCTATTGAAATAATAATGCCTCATAATATTTACTAACTCATTTCCTAAAGACTAAAACATGATATTGAGATCTTGGAAGTTATTTTGGTCTTGAGAATCACTAGATCCACTAGTGAAAGATTTCTCTTATTTTGGTGTAGGTATTGCCACAATTATTGGTGTAGGAGGGATGAAATCAAGTGGAGGGATAAAAATAAGAGGTGGACTAATTTCAATAAATAAAGGAATTAGTGGTCTAAGTGTAAGATTTCCAACTTGAAATAGCTAATTTTCTACTTTGATGGGCACCTTATAAGCATTTGGAAGTATATTTCCTCCCATAGATTAGATCACCACTATTATATCATTATTTAAAGCCTTAAAATAGTATAGGAAGGCTAAGTTAGGGGTTGGTCTAACTAAGACTAGGATTTTAACCCAAGATTTATGGAACCTTGTGTTGAAGTCTTGTATGACTTCATAAGGAGTTATCGTAATGGTAGTTAGTTACTCTATAAGTGACAAATGGTCACTTTTATCCTCAAAACTTTTACACAAGGCCTCTCCTAATTGGTCCCATGTTTGAATGGAATTATTAGTAAGGCCTCTATGCTAATCTAGGGACTTTCATTTAAAATAAGTAGCTAATAATCTTATAGCTGTATTTTCCTTAATGACATTATGGATATTACAAAAATTGGCTATGTCTATGAGGTGCTCAAAAGGTGTTGTAGCTTGGTCACTAGAATTATAAGGAATAGTTTTAAGGGCTACAACTAAGATAGGATCATATTGGGTAATGGCTAGAGGACTTTGTCCATTAAAATCCACAAAATCCTTAGGGAATATCATGGATATAAAAGGATTTAGTAAAGGTCCTCTTCCAAGGGTAGGTCTTGAAAATGACTTAGGAGCAAAGGTTCTTTGATATGGATGTGAGTTGGCAAACCTTAATATTTTTGATGAATCTAAAGGTAGTTCAAAAAATTCAAAGGGAATACCTCTTAAATCTAACCTTGTTCTCACCTTTGGAATGAGAGATAACTATTGATCTACACCATAGTGTTGATTGTTCCTTTTGGAGTATTAAGATGTTATCACTTGGGAGCTTAATTGTTACAAATTTGATCAAACCACAATCAACTTTGATCCATATTACTCTTGGAATATTGTACCATAAGGCATCCCAAAAAATATTATAGGATAAATTTTTACCCTTGGAGAGAGTTCTTTAGGTTCCTTCCAATTGAGCTACATAATAGGAACAACCCTAGATGTGGTTCACTTATGGTGGGGTTGGACCTCTAGATAAGGCCGAATTCCTCTTGATATTCACCTAAACTAATGCTAAACTAATGATTCCTAGGGAAAAGGGTTAGAAAGAGGATAAAGTATCCTAATAAGGCTAAGAAGGTGATGTGCCAAAGTTAAATGGACACTCATATAAACTTAAACACACACTGGGTCAACAAAAGACAACTATGGCTTACTCAATCTCACTCATTGCATAAATTTTTCATAGAAGAGGTTCCAATTAGAATACTAATCTAGACCTATAAGTTATCTTGAGAACACCTTCAAAGAAACAAGTAGAAGGATAGTAAATTAGGAAGAATCTCCTTCACAAATTCACCATACACAAGCATACTAAGCACTAATTAAAGATAAGAGATAGGAAAAACATTAATCCTATTAATCAAAAGGTAGTTCTTAAAATATTTTGATAGAGTTTAACATTTTTAATTTATCAATTTTGAAAGAGTCTCTATGGGTATCCTTGTCCTAGAAAATAATGATAAATTCTAAGAGATGAGAACCCTTTCAAAAGGAATGAGACTAGGATATATTAGAGAAAAGAGAGAGATAGAAGGAATGTGGGAGTATGCCATTAGAGAAGAAACACACCATCAAAGGTCATTAATTGAGATTGAAATACCACCATTTTTATCCAATGAAAGCCTTTCCATATTTTTGATCAATCAAGACACTATACATGGCTTACCAAGTTGAAAATCCATAGAAGGCCCTAAGAATGCATTGAATATCCCTAGATGTAGTTCCCAAAACTAGACCTTTTCTTTGATGGTTCACACCATCTCTCAATTGAGCATAAAAATTCATGTTCATGGGTCTAACAAAAACATGGCTTTGTGCATTTTAGGTGGCTGATTATTGAAAATATGGCCATGCTAAAGGATAAGGAGCTTCTTCAATAATCAAAGACAACTACCTTTGATCAAATTTGGACTAGATCCTTTTTATAGACATAAAACCAATATCCTTTATTGGTTTTACTATATTCACATATATTAATGTAGACTTATAGACTGCATAGTTCTTTTGATTTCCATTATGTTTAAAAGACTTATTTTTGCCTTTGAGTGTTTATACAAATCAAGGGCTCATTATGTTTAGGTCTCCTTTAAAGAATGGAAGACATAGTCATATAATACATACCATATGTTACAAACCTTTGAACCATAGGTCTATATTTAACCTTAATGGTGTCCCTTTATATTCTTTATCACCTTGGCTACATCAGTGTCTCCATTTAATGACATTGGATTGAGCTTCAATAGTGATAAGACAATCTTGTAAGACATATTTTCTTTGGTAAAAAATGGTTCCTCAATTTCCATTAAAAGCCCAAGGCTTACCTTTATTTTTATTGGCTATCGATCATGACTTAGAATATTAACATATTGACCTTTTCTTATACCATCAATCCTAATCTATATAATTGTGTGAGGGCCATAAATCTTTCCCTTAAATTATCAACTCTAGCTCTTTGAACTATTGACTCATCTCACACCATTAGATCATAATTAATGAAGTAGTGTTGATATTTGATTTACCTGGACCCACTTTCATATTAGTCAAGTTTGTACCATTAGATCTCTATTTAATTGCTCTACACCATCAAATCTTGCCCAACTTGTAGCCTTTTAAGGATGTTAACCTAGGGATCTTTTGACTCATTTGACTCTAGTGCAGACCATTAGATCTTGCTTGTCAGAATGTGAGCTTAAGTAGTTCATTATATTTTGATCAAATTTTAACTCATTAAGGACCTTTTAAATCTAAATGGTCATTTTGTGAAGCTCAAACTTGACACTTTCATGAATGTCATATGCTGTAGGTCTAATTTTAAATCTACATAACTTGAGCTAGAAAGCTTGCATGAACATAGAACTTGTAGGCATGTTCTTGGCATGAATAACTCTATAAAAATACAATATATTGGTTGGTGATGATTTTTGAGTGGACTTATAAAATACATAAGTTAACTAGTCCACTTGTTCCTACGTTATGTCCTAGTGATGGCAAAGTTCACTTACGCTTATGCTTGACCTTTTGTGTGAATTTCCAAGGATCAAATGATATCGTGGGGCTTATGCAAAACCTACTTCATGCTCCTAAAAATTATGACCATGATAGAGACTTGTTTTCTTGAATTTTAATAAACTACACTCTAAGTAAACTTAAAGTATTTCAAAAGCTTTGCAAGCTGCATGATCTCTTTTGTCCACTCATTCCATCTACAACATCTATTCCTTTGCTCATCCATTAGCAACCTAATCCATTTGGGCATGGGTTTGGTATGTGGCTCAAAAATGGCCAATAAAGACTGTAGTCCATTTTCATATATTAGTGGATTTTCTTCCCCTTGAGGTCTCCCCACATATGTGTTCTTGTGTTTCATGATTATGTGGATAGGTGCTTATGCTTACTAGATATATGTGTTTATTTTAATGGTTCATGATTTTTTAAGTGAAATTGATAAATAAGGTTTTAAAGACTAATTCACCCCCCTCAGTCATTTTTATTTTAACACAATAGGTGTATCTATTGCAATAATTCTAACTAAATTCATAACTCAAGTTACAACTGTAGTTCCATTTACATTAGCAAACATGCAAAGTCCACCTCTTGGTGCTACCAAATAAACACCACTATAAATATGAATATGTATTTTCATGTTTTAGTTAATTTTGAACTATTGGTTCCTAATTTATTTGGCATATATATATATATATATATATAGTATTTTAGTTGAGGAATTATATTCTAAGAAAATAATTTTATACATACATGCTTTGCATGGTTTTGACACACATCTCTATTTTTGGAAATGTAAATTTAGACTTCACTTGGAGGATGAGGTCTTCCTTTCCCTAAGAATATATATATATATCCCAAAGGGAGGAGAATTTTGGATATTAATATATTAATAGGAAATTCTATGAATTATTTTGTAATTAATTTTGATGTACAAATCTAATTCTTCTCCAAAGTTATGAATCTTGTAAGAAGTTATATAATTCTAGTATCTTAGTCTCTTTGTTGTGCACGAGTTTTATTTTAAATAGAATTATTCATATTGTGTTATTGATAATCTAAATTCCTTTTGTGTATTAATAATAATGTCCCATTTTAGATGTGTAATAACAATCTCACATCAATGACAACTTTTGATTGTATATGCTAATTTTTATATATTAATTTTTCATTGGACTCTTAAATGTGTTTGATTGTTGGTGTGCTTACATTATCTTACAATAGACATTGGTTCTTGATTGCTTATCTAATCCCTAGTTCAAGAGTTGGCTTAAAAAGTTTTCATCTTGTTTTGTCCACATGCCTTCTTTTCTACCTTACCTTTCCCTCTTTTTTAGTTTCTTTTGGTAATACCCACCTTAGGTTAGATACATAATATATCCACCCATCTCAAGTAGATCTATATTCATATTCATAACCAAACCATCCATTATAAACAACTGCTCCACTCACTACTATTCCACTAATAGGCTATTTATAAAACCCAATACCCCACAAATCGTGCCTTCAAGTGAATTTATTTTATTGATCCTAAAATGTTAGAGGCTATCTTGTAAGGTTACTTGATGTGAATAAACCCACATTAAAAATAATTTATCTAGAATTAGAATGATTGTTTGAACCTCTACATCTATTTCTTTGAAAAAAATCACTTGAGTTGTGCTAGATATAAGTTGAGAGTAATAAGGTCTACTTCATACACCAACTTGATATAACCACCTTTGGAAATCTATGGAAAATTTAGTCTAATAAAGGTGTTACGATATAACTCAAGGCTTAATCATATTTTTCAAGCAAACAACCCCATTTTCCTCTACACCCAATGGCCCAAACTTGGCTAATCAATTTTTCTATCAATGTTATTGGAGGCATGCATGATCTACCTAAAAAGCCTAAAATGTATCTTCCTTCTATTTTTCCCTCAAGAGGTAGGACTGTTGAAGAGCATATAAAGTATTTTAAAACTACTTTAGGAATATTTAATGTAACCCATGAAGATGTGGCATGTAGACTCCTTCCATTTACATTATAATATGTTACCTATGACTGGTTTTTAATGTCCTCAAAGGTTCAATTACATCTTGGGAACAATGCCAATTTTTTTTGTCTTAGTTTGGCTAAGTCACCAATGTAAGTGTTGTTTACCAACACTTTTAAAGCATGAGAAGGAAACCAAATGAACCAATTCAAGACTTTAATCCTATGTTCTAAAGATGTACAACTGACATGAGATTGTTTACAAAATTGCTAAAGCATTGACCCTCAAAATGTATAAGAACACCCTAGACCCCATGACTATTAATTTTATCAATAGATTTGTCAGTGTTGATATGCTATCTTTGGATTAAATTAATATAAATGTTGATAAACAATTTAATCCTGAGTTATAATTGTTGGTCCCACTTGATATCGGTCTTATTTTTATGGACTTCAATCCAATTTCAAACACAAATTAGAATATTGTGGCACAAAACTAGAAGTAGGTGTATACCCATTTGCCTTTATCCCATGTTCCACCTAACTATCACCTTAAATATTTAAAAAAGTCTAAAACTAATTATAAACAATAAATTTAGTGTCATTCTTTGTTACTAATTAATACTACTACTACACAGGGTACTACTTTTAACTCCATTAAAAAAAAAAAAACTAGAAGGTATCTAGTGGATGGTGTAAAAATAAAGCAACAAGTTTTTAAACATTTATAAGCACATGGGGAACACTGGTGAATAGAATACAAACTAGAGTTTTGGATTCCATAGGTACAATAGGCCTAAAAATAGTCTAGAGAAAAAGCCACCTAACATGATACAAGAGATAAATATCATGGAAGTAACACTTCTTAATTGGTATCAAGTTCATAACACAACACAACATAGTGATCTAGAATGCATAGAGTTATGTGCTTCCTTAGATATCTTTTAGAAGGAGATGGATAGATAGGGAATTTTTATAAATTTGATAAATCCATCTTCCTCGATTTCTCTAAAATCTCAATACAACAATGGTATTTAAGACCCATGCCTTCCCGTTCCCAATAGAAGATGAGAATAAAATGTAAGGTAATACTGATGATATCCATGATTTATAATAGTTCCATAGGAATAATTATAATTTGAGGAACAAGTATCTAGCTACCACTTCCATGCCTCCAATTAAAAATTCTATGACTCCTCTAGATCCTAAGGCCAACAACAATCTTCCCCCTCCAAGAAGGGAAGATTAGTTGTAGATTATATGGTAAAAAGTAGATGAGGGTACAATATTGTTGAGGGAATGAATAAGATAAAGTCTAATATTATTGTTCATAAGTTAGCTCAGATCATCACACAAAGATAGTTGATGCTTAAAGCCTTAACTAGAAGGTCATCCACTGACAAATCAAAAGTGGCACTATAAGGACAAATTAAAGGTGCCACCTTTTTTTATTAAATTTTAGAATGTTTATAAAGAACATGAAAAATTATTTAGTTGACTCAGATGCCTCAACCAATGTGATGCCTACAACTATATGTAATAAACTAGGTTTAACCCCAGATAATTCAAAAAGAGTGGTCCTATAGTTAGAAAAATCTTCTATCCCATTGGAAAGTTGACCAGTGTGTATATACAACTTACATCTAAGCTACTTGTGTAAAAAAACATACATATTTTAGTTTTTGACATTCCATAAGTCAATGAATTTATTTTCAATTATGATTAGTTAAAGATTGAATGGGTACATGGATGCAAATTTATCACATATGTGGTTGCCTTAGAATGGAGTAGCCAACTATATTCAAGTAGATAGAAAACCAAAGATGAAGTACTTGATCATAGAGTAAAATTATAAGAATAAAAAGGTTACCTTTTTAGCCTCACATGATGGAGTGTACACGTTCACCACAAAGTAATAACCTCATGAACAAGAAATTGATTGTCCATATTAGTTATGGATTCTCCATTTCAATGGAGCATGATCAAAATAAGGTTCAGGCATTGGCATAGCCATGATCTATCTAGATGGGAAGCAATATTTGGTTTACTAAAGACTATAGTTACCATGTACTAATAATATATGTGAATATGAATCTTTAATCCTTAATCTGTAATTTGCACTAAAGCATAACATCAAGTAGTTGTAAATCTTTGGTGATTCAGAGTTAGTTGTTAACTAGATCAAAAATAAGTATGAATGCAATATCACCTAATTAAATAAGTATAAACATCAAGCATGGGAATTAATAAAATCCTTTGAGGAATTCTACATAAAAATCATCCCAAGAGAAAGAAATCAAATTTTGATTTACTATTAGCTTCAATTTACAATATGACACTCCTCTGAGAATCCTTAATGCAAAAGTTATTTATGGAATTGGTTCCTTTTCCCTCTATCCCAAATAATGTGGACAACTTCCAAGTATTTAGGGATAATCAATATATTATCCAATTCGTTATTAGTTCCAACACTTTGAATATTAGATTATAGATGAAAAATATTTTTAGCCCATGCATATTAAAGATATAGGAAAGGATGGAATCCTATATTTGAAGGAGAACCAAATCCATCTAGGTATGGTTTCCCTAAAGAGATATTTTGATGTAGACCCACAAGATTAAAAGCAAAATCAACTTAAAGAGACTAAATATGATTTTATCAAGGAAAATATAGGCACTAACCAACATCCTTAGTATGTGAATATTGGTCTAAGTTCCATTGAAAGTAAGAAATAAAAGTTGAAGAGTCTGTTAATGGAATACAAGGATGTGATTGCCTAGACATATAAAGATTTAAAGGTCTTTGACACCAAGGTCAACACACATAACATCCCACTAAAGCCAGATCATAAGACCTTTAGGTAGAGATAAAGGGTAGTAAATCCAATTTTATAACCTCTCATTTAGATTAAAGTACAAAATATACTAGATGATAAGATTTTATTTGTAATCAAACACTCTACATGGGTACCCATCTTGGTTCTAGTTAGGAAGAAGAATGGGGAACTTAGGCTTTGTGTTGACTTTAGTAATTTGAACCGATCATCATAGAAGGATAAATATATTTTTCCCTCTTTGGATGAACTAATTCAAATGGTAAGTGGATATGAGATGATGTCCTTGGATGGATTCTAAGGACACAACCAAGTGTTGGTATAAGTAAAACATAGAATGAATCATGCCTTCACTACCAAGTGGGAAACTTTTTCATACAAAAGGATAACTTTTAACCTAATAAATATAGGAGAAACCTTATAATGAGATATGAAATTTTATTTTTAGGGACCTTTTGGAAAGTGAATCATCATCTATATAGATGACTTAACAACATTTTTAAAATATATAGCTAATCATGCATATCATATACAATGATTATTTGAAAGATGTATATGATATGCAGTGTCACTCAATCCAAAGAAGAGCATCTTAAAAGTCACTAAAGGGAAAGTGTTAGGCCATGTCATCACTAAGGATGGGATCTCCATTGATGCATAATGAATCCAAAACATTTCCAAGTTGACGCCTCCTAATAGTAATAAAGAGTTGAAGTCTTTATTTGGAAAGATAAAATTTGTAAGTAAATTTATTTTTGGGTATATAGAGATTTTAAAGTCATGGAATGATATGATTGTTGACCATTTTTGGTGTAATAGGCCAAAATCAGTCCCCTTCTTCCTCTACTATTTCAGGCCAATTCATTTTTGATTTTACACAAGTCCAAGAAAATCTATGGACTCTGCAGAGCTTAGATTTCTATAGACTTCACAAATTTTCTACCGATTCTTTCAATGCCTTGGTTCAATTGGCATGTTCAATGCCTTGGTTTAATTGGCAAGTTTATCAGCTTGGTTCAACACTTTCAGTTCAACCATTGGTTCAATGCTTAAGTTCATCGGCAAAGTTCAAGGCCTTGGTTTAGTGGTTTTTTTGTTCAAGCAGCTTCTGGTTCAATCGCTTGGTTCAAACACAAAGTTCAATGTAGGGTTCATCATTTGGTTCATTCAATTGGCTCATTAGCATGCAGTGTTGAACCATTAAACTTGTTCAACAGACTAGTTTAATGCATTGGTTCAACACATTACTTTAATCCTTTGGTTTAAGTGGGAGAAGTTCAAAGTAAACGGTTCAAAGAGGCTCGACGTGAAGCGTTGAACCATTGAACTGGTTCAATGAGTGGTTTAAGTGACCAATTTAACAAGTGGTCCAAAGTGAATGGTTCAACTGCCTTGGTTTAATCAGCTCAGTGTGTAGCATCAAATTGTTAAACCATTAAACCAATTTTGGTTTAATGGGTTGCTTCAACGAGGTGCACCAAAGCTGAAGGATAGGAGCCCTTACGGAGGGTAGGAAACAAGTCAAAGGCAGCAAAAGGGGTAAAATTTGTGGGATTTTTGCTTAAGTCAAAATTCTTTCAAATTTTTTTTCAAAGGAATTCCTTTAAACAAAAAGTCTGAAGTAACTCATAGGAAGGCCACAATTCAAAGACTTGAAGTAAGAGGCCCGCCTAAAGGGTATGTACTCTTACGGAGGGTTCTCACCAAGGAGGAGGACTGTTCTCAAGAAGTCAAATGGTATTTTACCCTTTGGGAAGGATCAATAAAGGAATTCAAAGTGGTAATTCTTGAAGAATTTTGTCTACAGGAAAAGGCCCAATAAACTTTACCAAGGACAGTGACATCTCGAAAACTGTCAAAATTAAGCACATGAACTAGCCATTGGGTTTTCAAGCGATGACAAGTGTGTAAATGTCAAATTTTAAACTAGGCAAGCTAGAGCATGGGAGGCACCAAGTGGCAACCACAGAAGACTTTGACATGCTTTTTGGGGAGCAGCAAAATGTGCCATGTGTCCCTTGTAGGGCTCGGTAGAAGCTAACAAGTGTCAATATCTATGAGTTTCTCCTTATGCTTCATTATTTAAAGAGAAGATTGGTGGGCCCAAATGGGTTGCTAAGAGCTATGCAGAGCATGCCAAGTGTCAGCATCCATGAAGAACCAAAGGAGTCCCAAAAGTTTTCTCAGGCAGCTAAAGGCTCTACAGAAGCAGCCATGTGTCACCTTCCACATAAATCTCAAAATGCTCCACATAACCCTCAAGGGACCCTCAAAAGTGAGAAAATGCCACCACATGTCCTTGCCCATTTAGCGGAGTGTGACAATTGTCCACATCCAAATCCTCGAGTCTCTCTTAAGCTTCAATGGTAGGTTTCTCTCAAGGTGAGTGAAAGTAGCCACGTGTCAATTTCTGCCTGACTCTCAAGGAACCCTCAAAGGTGAGTGGATGCTGCCACGTATCCAATTATTAGCTTGAAAAAAACTACCATGTGTCAACATATATGGTTTAAAGTGCCTTATGAGTTTCAAAGCAAAGGGCGTGTGGATGTCAAACTTTGTAGAAATGAATAACCGTTGGTTTTCAAACAAATGGCATGAACTGAAGGAATTCAAAGACTAAGTCTGGAAAGCCAAAGAGCTAATAGAGGAAACCTAAAGGATGAAAGGGGTAGAGACTGAAGAGGTAGCCCAAATGGAAAAAGGGAGGTGAGTTATATCTGTAGTTGAAACAGTGTCCACCAATTGATTACCAAGAGGTGTGAACAAGCGATAGACGGTGCAACTCATCTTCCCCATTCTACATTTATAAGCAGGCAAGTCATGAAATGACTTAAAGGAGTAGTCTTTTGCAGACAAATGGTGGCCCATAATTTCACCTTAAAGAAAGGGGCTGGCACAACATTACCTTCAAGCAGGTTCCCTCTTCCCAATGCCTAGGGTGCACATGGGTCATTTATAAAAAGGGTGCCAAAAGGCCTCTTTTCTTCCTCTATATATTAGAGACATGTATTTTGGAAAAGGATATTCCACATTTGTAAGGTGAACCCTGGAAAATTTTCACCTAAAATCAATAAACACATTTTTACCTCTATTCTGGTTAGATACCTCTATGTGTGTCTGAGTGTCAGTCTGTGTTTAGTCATTGCTTCTTAATGCTCCCACAGGTTTAACACCAACACACCTAGTGTCTATAAGGTGCCATTTTGCAAGAGATAAGGAGAGTTGTATTTGGAAGTGTAGAGATAGAATAAGCTACTATATAGTGTGCCTTTCTATAGTTCCTTTGGTGAGTCTCTATTTTCTATGTGTTCCATTAAAGACTCCTTGTTAAACTTCCTGCAGCTTGGTTCTTCTACCAGTTTGAAGTGTACGTATGTGTTTGTCTAAAACTCAAGTGTGAGTGTGAGAAGATCGAATCATTTGGTGAATCACCTCTTTTAGAGTAGATTTGTTTTCCTGTAATCCTTCTCTCTTTTCACCCCCCATTATATATCTATATACCTATATTAGCACTTATTAGAATAACTCAAATGCATCAAAGGGAGCTAACCCTTACCTAATAACTCTCCCCTCCATCTTCGCTAGTCCCACAGGTGAGAGGGGAGTTTCCATTTTGATGTGTGGAAGGAAGGAGCTTGGCCTCCTACCTTTGGTGTAATCCATTACGTCAACAATTTTTGGCATGCCCGGTGGGACCCAGTTTTAAATTCAATAAAAGTTTCAAGATTGATGTTGGTCTTGTTATAGTAAATAAAATATTTACAACATCTAGGGACTTCACTAGTAAGAACCTCATTTCCTAATCAAAGACCAGTCTGACTTCCTATGCCTAAAGTCACCACACAGTCTGCTTTTAAGGGTGTCACTTTTGAATTTGTTGAATTGCCTTTGAACTTAGCAAAAATACTGAGGTTTGAAAGGAACCACCCTTATTTAGCAAACCACCTTCTTGAGCCTATTGTAAGGAATGCATACACAACAGAGCCATAGTTATATCCCATCCCAGCTATGGCCTTACCCTTTGTCACTTTTCATGGTCAGAGTCCCTTGAATCTCCCACATTATGACCTGATCCCAGGAGCAGCCCTAGAAAATGTACCTTCTTTTGATGGAGAGGGGCCCATTACAATCATCGAGCACATCAAAAATATTACTAACCTTTACAATATTCATAATATCACTGAGGAAAATATTGCAATCAAATTGCTGGCATTGTCTCTCAAAGCCAAAGCTCTTGACTGGTATGGGACTTTGGCTATAAATTCAATCTATTCTTGGAATGAATTGGGTGCTCACTTGATGGACCATTTTGGGGAAAAGAGCAACCACCTTTCACTTGTTGAGTAGATAACTACCATGAAAAGAGCCCCACATGATTACATGCAAGATTTCAACACTCGGTTCTAGAAGACATGGGATAGAATCTCTATTTTGGTAAGACTGACTATTAGCTATGCTTTCTTGTATTATTTAAGAGCATTGTGTTTCTAACAGGTTTTTGATTTTCACATTCAAAAGAGAATAAGAAACTAAAATAAATGGTTAGGGGTTTGTATGTACCCAAATGAAGTTTGCGCACCGTTATCTAGACGTTGTAGGGACTCCTCTTTGGCTGTGGAGGATGACACCTGCAGAAGAAAGAGACTTGAACAAAGAGATTGTTAGATGGATGGATGGTGGACTACCAAGCAAAGCTCGATCCTAGAAGTACAAAGACTTCCTCGAGGGATGACAGTCCACTTTTGATAAGATAATGTTGCTAGACAGAAATGATGAAAGACTAAACAAAAGAAATAAAGGTAATGCGTACATGTATTGTGCTATCTACCTTCCACAGTCGCTGACGCTGGTTAGTCTACTATCATCAGTTGGTCTAAGATTGCCGATGTCGATTAGTCCTGCTGATGTCGGTAGGGGTAATGGGCCTAGTGGCTGGCGTCAGTTAGGGCAATGGCCTTGGATAGGTTCTAGATGGGTCTCTGGTCGATGGAATGGTCTATGGTAGGAGTCTGGGTCTGTGTAGTGTGGTGAGACAGTAGACAGGGTCTTTAAGAGGGACAAAGGCAGGGGATATGTTTTCAAAAAAGGGGTAAGGGTAGGATAAATGCCTCTCAGCCTCTCTGAGATGAAGTTTAGTCAGGTCTGGTCTAGTTGAAAGTTAGGGTTTGTCTGGTTGATAATATTGCTTGGAAGTAGTAAGAAGAAACTGATTACAAATACATCCTAAGCTACTGAAATGACATCAAAGGAGAATACTTAGCTCTTATTTTCTAAATAACCAGAGGAGTGAATGCTTGTTGCTGATGTAGAAGACTCCCTGCAAAGAGGTAGAGTGATTGATGTAGAGTCCCTGTAGCCTATGATGCTTAGTGTGCATCTAGGAGAGAGAGAGAGAGGTCAAAGTTTAGGCGCAAGAGGATTTTTTTTTGCATTCGAGGGAAGATGATCCATTGATTTAGCCTATAAGTTAGTTTAAGAAATTGACATTGGCGATCCCACTGACGTTGGCTGACTGTAACTGACGTCGGCAGCTAAAATAATGGAAAAAGGGCTAAAATTAGCCTTTTGCCCATTCTTCCAACTGCTAGGGTCAATTGGTCATGGGAAAACAGTCAAAGGTGAATTAAATAAGTGTAAGAGGGTTGAAATAGGTCATAAATTGGTCATAGGGTGATGGGAGGCATCCAAGGGGAGGTATCCAAGGTAGGGTGAGGTGGCATGGGTGATGTGTCAAGGGGGGATTATTAATTTAAAATAGTTAATTTATTTTAAATTAATAAGTGTGTGGGTTAGGAATGTGTAGAAGTGGACCAAGGGGACCAAGGGGGGAGATGACCAAGGGTTAGACACGATTTCAGTGTCTACATTTGCCCCTTTTTGTCTTGTTGGTTGTTCTTGATGAACTGCAAGACAAAAATAGGAGTAAATTGCCCCAGGTATGGGATGAGGTCTCTTTTGTCTTGTTGGTTATTCTAATGAACTGCAAGTCAAAAAAGAATTTTGGTTGCCCCAATTATGGGATGAGGTATTCCCCCTTAAAGCAGGAGTTGAGGGAAGGGAACCTGAAATTGGGTGCTGATTTGATAGAGAGATTGATGGATATGGTGAAGATGGAGTGTGAATGCTGTAATAGTTGAGATTGCATTCATACCACTTCACGAGATGGTCATGTCAAATTATCACAAGTCAAAGGTTGAGGAGTGCTAAAATAAAAATAACTGAGCACCAGCATTTAGTTGTAGCTAATTAGGTTATTTGATCTAAGCTGTAGCTCTAATGGTCGTCATGTTCCAAGTATCTCAGGCTCAGGAAGTGCTCTTGGAAAACACAAAAAAGGCCACAAGTAGTGGGGATCAACTGGAGTGCAATCCAATACTTGTGGGGGTCGTGGACAATTTTGCTAACCATTCGTGAGGTAGCATACATGCAAAAACAACCAAGGCAATGTTGTCTTGGAAGTGGTCGTGGTCAGAGGAGATAGTTGTGATCTCCAAGATTGCTGGTCGAGTCGAGATAGATGGGCAGACGAAGGAATGTGACGAAGGAAATGGCCAAGCTAACCTCAGAAGACCCCATGTCAATTGAGTGCTTCCTACATAGCCCTAGTTGTTGGGGCCTTAGGCTGATGTAGTTCTCCCAAAATGGAGGAAGAGGGTTGGTTATGGATGGGGTCAGATGAGGTTAAGTCATGGTCAAAGGGTCGAAATGGTTTGTCCATCAGATAGACGAACAAACGGATGTGGCTGAGCTAACCCCAGAAGATGTTATGTCATTTGAGTGCTGCCTACATAGCCCCTATCGTTAGGGCCTTAGATCAATGTAGTTTAGAATAAGATTCAAAATGGTTGTGGATTGGTTTGGTCAAGGTTAAATGATGAGGGTAAGATGGTGTTACAGCCTTTTACATATTATGTGATGGTGTATTCTGTAACATTGGTTGAGTGGTCTTTTCATCCCTAGTAATTTTCCATATTCGTGATGGATGTATGCTAAAAATGAAATGAGTCGATTTATGCTTCAACAAGTAATGGTTTATGCTTGGCATAAATTGCGTCTGGTCAATAGTTTCCATGTGTATTGGTTTCCATAGAAACTATGTGAAATGGACTATTTTGTGGTCTGAAAAAGGTTTGGTTGGAAAATGATTTGGTTGAATGTGACCAAAGTGTAGGGAGGAAGTGAAAGGCATTTCACCCTTTCATTGATAAGGACCATAATGATAACATAGGTAGGGGGTTTTAGAAAGAAAAGCCCCGTTCATGCATCATGTCGTTGACCAGTGGTTGTGTTAGATAAGTAATCGAATCATTTTGACATTAAAATGAGCTCGAATTCCCTTGAGTAGGTGATGTGATATGTTAGGATAGGGTAACCCTTTTAGTAGGGATAACTTTGCCCCTTTTTATAAGAGACCCTGAGATGACAAGTCAAGTCCATGACCCCCTTTTTTTTTTGGCAGACTGATCAATGCGGGAAGTCTACATAGAGATGTCATTGTGCTTTGTGGTCATTTGTGAAGCTGATCGATGCGGGAAGCTTCTAAGAGAGTGCTATTGATAGCAAGAGTTTAGTCATAGCCATCCTTCAAGGGAGTGGTCTATACTTTTGCTTTATATATATTTGAGAGTTTTGAATAGCTGTCCTTTGAGGGAGCAGTCTATTAGTTACAACAATGATAGTATAGCTGTCCTTCAAGAGAGCAGTCTACCTTTTAAATTTTATGACCTTTTGATATTTTGACATCAATTTATTTTTGACAGAATTTTGAGTCATGGACAAGACTATAGAAGTTCAAGGGATCCCTTTTATTAGGACAAAGCATCCATACTTTATAAAAGGGTTACATAGGGTTTGTTTTAGGGAAATAGGGTTGAAAGGAATGAGGATTAAGAGGACTAGGATTGCTCAAGGGATGAGCTCAAGTTAAATGTCAAGTGAATGAGTACTCGACTAACAGTAGAATGGTCACAGATGTAAGGCATTAAGGGGCTCAGGTTTTGGTCAGCCTTCAAGAGAAGATAGATGATAAGTCCCTGATCCATACTTGTGAGTGATGATGTAAGGTATGAGCCAATTCGGAGCAAATTTACCTCATTTACTTCTTTCCAAATTGGTCACGTGTTAAAGATGATTAAGAAGTTGGTTGATATTTGGTCGAGGCTTGGTTGAGGATGGTTGATAATTGGTTGAGGTCATGATCGATGTTTGGTCGATTTTTTGGTCGATGCTTGGTTGAGGCTTAGTTGATGCTTGGTCGAGGTCGATATTAAAAGGTCGGTTGATATTTGGTCGAGGTTTGGTCAGGGCTTGGTCGAGGCTTGGTTGAGGTTAGTTGATGTTGGTTTATGCTTGGTTGTTTGATGTTTGGTCGAGGTTACAATAGTCAGGGTAAGGTTAAATTCCACCAGTTGCTAGGGAGAATGTTTGACATATTTAGTTTGAGAGGAAGAGATCTTGATCTACCAAATTGGAGGTAGGAATCTCAAAATCATGGATGGTAATAGAGAAAATGGTTGGTAATGATTTGATTAAAGTGGCTAATGGTTGGGGGTCATCAGGCTAGACCTCCATTGATTGTAAGGCTTGGATCAAAGTTTGATGATGCTGTGGAGAGTTTTGTATGAGATCATACAAAGACATCTTCACAAGGGTCATGTGGTGAGGTTGTTTCACCATGGAGTCAGGGATTGTCTTTGAGGATGCTGGTCAAGATGTGCCCAAGACAGTAATCTTGGATTTTGGTTATGGTGAAGGCTTGGTAGATGGGGATGTCCAAGGGATAGAAACATGTCTTTTCCCTTTATTCTTTTGGGTTGGTGGGCTGGTGGTCAAGTTGACTGTGTTGATTTTGAATAATGGGGTTAAAGGTGGTGGAGGGATCATAGTCTGGTGTTGAGATCCTGATTTAGGTGATGATGTTTGTGAGGCATGTGATGGTGTCAAAGATTTGGCAAAGGGGTAGTCAAGAGGATCCTTGATGAGAAGGGTATCCTTTTTCTGGTGTTGATGAATGACAGCTTTAAGAGCGCAACAACGATCAGTATCATGTCTCAGTGTGTGATGATAGTGACAAAATTTAGTGTTGTCAAACCAAGATGGTCTTGATTCGAGAGTTGACGAGTGTGAAGGTGAGGAGGTATGGGAAGCATGGGACAATGTTGAAGGTTTGTTGATAATATGGTCAAGAAGAAGGGTGTCTTTCTCCAAACATTGGCGAATGACAACCTTGAGGGCACAACAATGCTCAGTGTCATGTCCCAGCGTGTGATGATATGCACAAACTTTAGTGTCATCGAACTAGGGTAGTTTTGGTTTGAGAGATTGGTATGGTTTAAGAGGTGGAAGATTGATGCGAGAAGACTACAACAATTGTCATAATAGCAAGGCATAAGAACCCACCAATGGGTCTACATGTTTTGTTGCAGTAGGGGTTGATGAATTTTCTTTTGGAGGCATAGGAGGCATTGGTCATTTTGGAGTAAATATATGTTTAATGGGTAAAGGGAATAATGGGGGAAATTTTCCTCTGTGAGGTGTTGGAGTAGGAAGCACTCCTATTAAGGTGGATGGATGAGGGCCCAAAATAGAGGGCAATGATGAAGGTGGGGGAGGAATTATCTGGTGTGGTTTAGTGGCCTTCTTTGGTTTGGTTTGAGGGCCACTATTGTGTGAGGCAAGATTAGATATGGGGCGAACACCAAGAGATTTAATATCTTTTGGCATGGTGGACGCCTGCGTGTGTTTGGGTTTAGATGTGGACGGAGGTGAGTGAGATGTAGCGATCTCAGGCAAAAGGCAAGAGAAAACTATCACTGGGTCTTCCTTGGTCGAAGTGGGTGAAGAGACAAGTTCTTCTCTTGGTGGAGAAGAAGTTGGAGAACGTGACTCCTCAAGAGGATAGAGGGCAAGGATGATGGTGCCTTCTACTTGTGGTTGAGGAGTAAGAAGGGTATTGTCCTCCATTGGTAGGAGGAAGGATGAAGGTGGGGCTAATGGCATTGGTATGGTTGAAGCATCCTCTAATATAAGAGAGGTTGATGGAGAAATAATAGGAGAAGAAATCTCTTCTACTTATGGAGGAGGTTGGTCAGGGACAAGAGGCAAGACCGTGTTGACCGTGCGTATATCATGCTCTTGGGAGCTATCAGCCATGGTCTGGACATTGTTTTGATTAGGAGGATGGTTAGGAAAAGGTTGTTTGAAGATATCAATGTTTTGGTTGGGTGGTGCATTTGGGTTATCCAAAACAAGATCTCCCTTGTCTATCATGTCTTGGACAATGTTCTTGAAGGTTCGGCAGTTGTTTATGTCATGGCCTTGGACATGGTGATAGTGACAGAAGTCATTTTCCCTATACCATGTAGGGATGGCTTTTGAAGGGGTGAATTGAGGTGGTTGGATTGAAGGGAGATTGAGGACCCCCTGCTTGACGAGTTTTTCCAACACGAAAGCATATGATTCTCCTAGTGGAGTGTGTTTATGCTATATGTACCATTGTTGAAATTATTTTGTGATGCTTTGTGATGTTGAAGGTTGAGGTTGGTTGGTCATTGTCAAGGATGGTGATCTAATGACCACAGTGTTTGCCACTCCTTTGGACTTGGAGTTGGAAGAAGAAGGTCTAGAAGAAGAAGGGTCATTAGTTTTTGTATTGGTATTACACAGTTTGACCCTATTTTCTTCAATAACGTGGAGTTCAAGCTTTCGAGCCATGGTGAAAGCTTCATCAAAAGTGTGGAATGTTTGAACCTGCAAGGTGGATGAGATGTGCATGGCACATGCTTGAGAAAAGAGCTTGATGAGCTCAGGTTGAGGTAAAGGGAAGGAGAGTTGGTTGATTAAGCCTCTCAACTGGGTGACAAAATCAGCTATTGATTCATCGTCAAACTGTCTAATAGAGTAGAGGTCTATAATTGAAACCTTTTTGGTGATATTGATTGAAAAATGGTCAAGAAATAATTGGGTGAGTTGAGTGAAAGAAAAGATAGAGTGACTGGTAATAGAGCTATACCAGTCAAGGGCAGGGCTAGAAAGTGACATGGGGAATGTGCGTAGCAGTAACACATCATCATGGGCTATGAGATAACAAGAATGTCTAAATGCTCATAGATGCTATTGTGGGTCTTCCTTACTCTGGAATCAAGTAAACTTAGGAAGTTCCCACTGACTGGGATACAGCCAGATTGGGATGGAGGGATGGATGGGTTCGTTGCAAATTTGGTCATATGAAAGGGAATTGCTTGAACCAGAAATGGAAGCCTCAAGATTAGACATTTTGTCCATCAGCATCTTGATGAGATTGGCTAATAGATTAGTAGATGGGGTGCCCCCTAGGTTGTAAGGTGCTTGTAAGGTACTAGAAGAGGCATATGATGTAGTCTTCTATGCTTGTATAGGTGCAACATATTGATAACTAGTCATTGGGATAGATGTGGAAGCCAGGGGTGGTTGTGCCATGGAGTTACAGGGCACAAATTGAATAGGGCCCACCAAATGTGGTTGAGGGGTGGCAGCACTGGTTGAAGGGTAGGTATTTACTCTTGTGTTGATAGGGGCAAGAGTAGGCGGGATGGAGACAACTAGATTTTGGAAAGGGGTAGAATTTTGTTGAATAGTCTGTGGTTGATGGGGGGCCGAAACCCCGATGGAAGTGGGCCCAAAGATAGAAGGATAAGCCACACTTTGAAGATTAGTCGTGGTCAGGTTAATGGTCAAAGCAAAGGCTAGAGTGGTCATGGGTTGGGTAGCGGATGCTGTCGGTATCATTGCCGCTTCAGTTAAGGAGGTTGGCATCCCATATACTGGGTTGCCTAAAGAGTCTCACATTTGGCTTCTCACGAGATAATGTTGAAGGGCCTTGACATTGAGGTTAAGGAACCTTTCAAAGTCTTGATCCCCTTCGAGAACAATAGATGGTCGCATTGGGGTTGGTCGGGTAGGAGTATGTTCGGTCTTCGAATGATACTCCATTAGAAGACTAGTCATGGAAGGCAAAGGTGGAAGTGGTTGTTGCCTTGCGTGGTCAACATGAGTCTTGGTTTGACTGCATGTCAAAACCATTCAAGGCAAGAGGTTCAGGTTTCAGAAATTGTGTTTTTTAGTCTTAGAAAACTAGAATGGGTGTTGGCCAGCAAGAAATTTAGGTTTTAAGCTTGCTGTTTGATAAGAGGAGTTTGGATAGTGACCAATGTCGATAGAAAAATTGATGCCAGTGAAATAGGTTACCGATGTCGATCAGATAATTGATGCTGGTGAAGAAAGGTTGACGACATCGATGGTAAAATCAATGTCAGTTACTGTGTGGTTGGGAAGGAAGAAGGAAAAAAAAGGTTTTGAGTTGTTTGAAGCTCAGAAAAATGCGTCCTCACCAGCTCAAAAACTCAGATAAAGGCAGAAAAGAAGATGAAGACAAGCAGACCCTAACATTAATTCCTAAGAATAATTTTTTAGAATCATGTTGGCTTATGCCTTAGAGTGTGTTTGGGAAGTTGGTTTATAGAACGGGTCCTAGAAGTAGTCTAAGGTTGGTTTCAGGTTAGTTTTGGTGCTCAAGATCTGTGTTAGGTTCTGTACATGGCCTGGTGCTAAGGAGCAAGCTCCCCTCACTTCACAAGCCTAGTGATAAGCTGGTCTCGCTTAGCTAGTATATACTTCCCCTAGAGTTTATCCTCTACCAGAGAACAGAGTGGGCTTTCCCCTTGGTAGTGAAGTCCAAGTGGGATTGCCAGGATAGGTAAGGTATCCGCTAGGTGATGAAATCCTAGTCGGACCTTATCTCAAGTATGTTTTGATGTTTAGTTTGTGATAGTGGTCAGGTTGTGTAACATAAGTGGACTACGCTTTGTTCATGATGCATTTTTAATTACTAGATGTGAGAGCTAAGTATGCATTCAGGAAGAAATGAAATGCAATGCATTTTAAGCCCAAACTAAAATGTGTGTTTGTATGTAGACAAGTGAGAAAGGGTTGAAGAGTATGAATTTACTAGCCTAAGATGTAGGAAAGAAAGAAAAAGAAGGATTCTTTTTAACTTTGCTGATGGTGTCTTTTGGAAGAGATAGAAGAAAAGAGTGTGAGAAGAGACCTAATGCACCTATATGAATGTTTTGTTTTTAGAAGAAAAAAACCCAAGGAAAACTCTGAGGGTCCCACCGGGTGTGCCAAAATGTTTCTAACAAGTTTTCGCTTTTCACATTCAAAAGAGAATAAGAAACTAAAAGAAATGGTCAGGGGTTTGTACGTATCCAGATGAAGTTTGCGCACCATTATCCAGATGTTGTAGGGACTCCTCTTTGGCTGTGGAGGATGACACATGCAGAAGAAAGAGACTTGAAGAAAGAGATTGTTAGATGGATGGATGGTGGACTGCCAAGCAAAGCTCGATCCCAAAAGTGAAAAGACTTCCTCAAGGGATGACAGTCCACTTTTGATAAAAGATAATGTTGCTAGACAGAAATGATGAAAGACTAAACAAAAGAAATAAAGGTAATGCATACCTGTATTGTGCTGTTTGCCTTCCACAGTCACCGACACCGGTTAGTCTGCCATCATCAGTTGGTCTAAGGTTGCCGATATTGATTAGTCCTACTTACATCGGTAGGGGCAATGGGCCTAGTGGCCGGCATCAGTCAGGGCAATGGCCTTGGACAGGTTCTGGATGGGTCTCTAGTCGATGGAATGGTCTATGGTAGGAGTCTGGGTCTGTGTAGTGTGGTGAGACAGTAGACAGGGTCTTTAAGAGGGACAAAGGTAGGGGATATGTTGTCAAAAAAGGGGTAAGGGTAGGAGAAAGGCCTCTCAGCCTCTCTGGGAAGAAGTTTAGTCAGGTTTGGTCTAGTTGAAAGTCAGGGTTTGTCTGGTTGATAATATTGCTTGGAAGTAGTAAGAAGAAACTAATTACAAATACATCCTAAGCTACTGAAATGACATAAAAGGAGAATAATTAGCTCTTGTTTACTGAAGAAATAGAGGAGTGAATGCTTGTTACTGATGTAGAAGACTCTCTGCAAATAGGTAGAGTGATTGATGCAGAGTCCCTGTAGCCTGTGATGCTTAGTGTGTGTCTGGGAGAGAGAGAGGTCAAAGTTTGGGCGCAAGAGGATTTTTTTTTGCATTCAAGGGAAGAGGATCTATTGATTCAGCCTGCAAGTTGGTTTTAAGCAACTGACGTCGGTGATCCTGCTGACATCGGCCGACTGTAACCAACATCGACAGCTAGAATAACGGAAAAAGGGCTAAAATTAGCCTTTTGCCCATTCTTCCAACTGCCAGGGTCAATTGGTCATGGGAAAATGGTTAAAGGTGAATTAAATAAGTGTGAGAGGGTTGAAATAGGTCATAAATTGGTCATAGGGTGATTGGAGGCATCCAAGGGGAGGTATCCAAGGCAGGGTGAGGTGGCATGGGTGATGTGTCAAGGGGGGATTATTAATTTAAAATAGTTAATTTATTTTAAATTAATAAGTGTGTGGGTTAGGAATGTGTAGAAGTGGACCAAGGGGACCAAGATGACCAAGGGTTAGACATGATTTCGATGTCTACACATTGAATAGTGATATCACTATTATGATACAGTCCATGGGGGGACATGTGCTGCCTACTGACTATGACATAGCTATAGCAGCTAAAAATTTCTTAGTGGAGGCTGGGAAAATAGCTCTTAGACCCCATATGCCACTTTTCCGTAAGATTCTACCTCTAATTTAGACTGTTGCTCCCACATTAGCTCCTCTACCTAGCTTAGAGAAACCAGCTGCTGCTCCATCCAATGAACTTCATGAAGTTAAGAGTCTATTGCAAAGTATGTCAAGTGAACTTGTGGCTCTTAAAAGGTAGCAAGCTCAAAGCAATAGACCAACCCAAGGATACCAGCATTATGGCTAAGCTCCTAGACCCCCTTTCCAAAATTATAGTCAAGGATAGGGTTAGCTTACTCAAACCAGACCTTTTCAAGGATATAACCCACATGCTCCTTCATCATCTAAGGTCATGGTGCTCGTTCAAAACAATCTGGTGCAAGAATAGCCAAGTTGTTCAACCATGGGATATGGTCAGGAGCAAGCTATTTATATAAATTAGATGATGGTTTATTAGACAAATGTGCAAGAAAATCAAGCAACCACCCATTCCCAAGTCTTTGATGCTCCAATGCAACCCACCATGAGTAGCAGTCAGGCCCAACCTGATTCTACCCTCATGAACCATCTGAAAGGAGAATTCTTTTTAGTCAATTATGTGGGTGCTATAGATAATCAAGCTAACTACATTGTAGCCAACACAAGATTTAAAAGAAGGGCAATGGAAGAAATAGGGGCTGCTACCCAGGTGTCAACAATGCCTTCTTCATCACATACAAATCAAAAATTCCCAAGTTCTAGAATGTTAGTTGTACCTCCAGCTCCTCGGCCTACCCCTCAAGCTGTACATAATTCCAAAGAAATTTTGAAGGAAGGCAACCCTCGAGTCAACATGGTTGACCAGATGAAGAAGATGCACATGAACATCTTCCTGTGGGATTTCCCATCAATACCAGGGAAGAAAGACATTTTCTAAAAGGAATTGCATGAACTAGATGAATGAGCTATCCTAGCAAAGGCTGATAACATTTTGATGATGAATGGATAGCCTTCCACCTCAGGTCATACCCAAAAGGAAGAGAATATCCCTCCTTTTTATGTGTCCCTAGTCATATGAGATTTCTTGGTGCACCATTGCATCATTGATAGCAGAGCAAGCACCTTGGTGATGCCCAAATGCATAGCTGACAAGTTGGGCTTGAAATACAAAGAAATAACCAAGGGGATTCTATAACTGGATGGAACCCCATCAAAGACAATTGGGGTGGCAAGAGGTTTGAGCTTGACACTACATGCTTGCCCAACTTTCTCAGTTCTTCATGAGGTGGTAGTGGCAGATGTCCCTCCCTACTTTTCCATCTGCTTATCCAAGGATTTTACAACCAAGATAGGTGGCTACTTAGCAACAAATTGGTCTTACCTTGTTTTTAGAACCAAGTATGGGACTAAAGTCAAGATTTAATCCAAGCCACTCCATAGAGATCATCTAGAACCTTACTCGCTAAAGGCAACAAATGTCAGCTATGCTATCATTGACCAAGAGGAGTTTGAAATAGACCAATCTCCATCCTCTGCTCTTGAAGGAGTTGTAGACCTACTCTTAGATGAATGGGGAAGTGACAATTTTGAGCACGATCCTTACAAATTCATAAAGGAGGTGGGCCTTGGAATTTATTACATACATGAAGAGGGTAATTTTGTACCAAATCTGATGAAGGCTAGCAAGGAGAGCGTAGGTCTATGGCAACTATTCTTTGATGGTTCAAGGAGTAAGTTGGGAGCTAGTGGTGGAGTGGTGCTGTTCTCTCCTTCAAAAGAGAGGTACTTTTTAGCTTTTCATTTCCAATTTTCTTGAACATGTAATGTTGTAGAATATGAATCCCTCATTTATGGCTTGGAATGGGTGAGGAAAAGAGGAATCAAAGAGCTGCAAGTGTTTGTGACGGCGAGCTAATTATCAACCAAGTAAGAGGCTAGAATTTGATGAAGAACTCTCTACTGAAGTCCAACAAACATAAGGTATGGGACTTAGTGGAAAATTTATGTGTTTTCAAAATTACCTCCATCCTTAGAGAGTAGAACAAGCAAGCAGATAGGTTGGTAGCAGTTGGTGCCCAATTTGATATTGCTAAGGAAATAGGCTGAGATCATAGCTCACGTCACTTGAAAATAGTGATCTGGCCTTCCATACCTAACAACATCACCAACTGGTAGGTTTTCAATAGTGATTGACAAATAACACTTTTCCTACAAGAAAAAGTAGAATTCACTGCAAAAAACTAGGCAAAGCTACAGCAGAAATATGGTAGCCAAATTGTTTAGCTGAAGAATAATAAGCTCCCCATAGGTCTGGTCACTCTAGAGAACATCTTCAATGGAGATGACCTATTGAGAAGTGACAAGGTGTGCATTGTAACAAAGGAGGAGTACCATGAGAAGGTGGAAATTTTCAAGGATGAGCTGTTTGCACTCAAAAAGTGTGCACAGACCAGGAAAGGCAAGCCTTCATCTTGTTGTGCTAAAAGTTTGCCGATATCTTTGCTTGGGAGTATAATGATTTGAAGGGTTTTGACCCAAGCTTGGCCCAGCATACCATTGAGCTAGAAGGAGGTGCCAAGCTAATCAAGCAGAAGTAGAGGCCTGTCAACCTAATGATAGAGCCTCTCATGCATAAGGAGCTCACCAAATTGACTGAGTCTAAAATAATATTTCTGATCAAACACTCTTCTTGGCTAGCAAATCTTATTCTTATTCAAAAAAAGAATGGAGAGATCAGACTGTGCATCAATTTTAAAGACCTCAATAGAGTCTCTTTGAAAGACCATTATCCTCTCCCAAGCATGGAGTAGATCCTTCAGATGGTGACAGGTAGTGAGCGTTTCTCCCTCCTAGATGGATATTGAGGATACAACTAGATTTTGGTGAAAGACTATAACCAGCACAAAATAGCCTTCACAACCAAGTGGGGAACATTTGCTTATAATAAGATGTCCTTCAGACTGTCTAATACTGGTGCCACTCTCTAACGAGCTATGGACATGGCCTTTCAAGGCTTGATTAACAAGACTGTGCTGGTATATCTTGATGATGTGATGGTTTTCTCTAAGGAAGTGAGCCAACACATGAAACACCTCAGGCAAATCTTTGAGAGGTGTAGAGAGTTTGGTATCTCTCTCAATCCTAAGAAATGTGTATTCACTGTGCACAAGGGAAAGCTCCTTAGTCACATTATTTCTTCAGAAGGTCTGGTTATTGATCCAGAAAGAGTTCGCTCCATCCTGGAGCTATCCTTACCCAAGCATAAGAAAGGCCTATAAAGCTTCTTCGATAAGATAAATTTCATACAGAGATTCATCCCAAATTTTGTGGAGATGGTTAAGCCATTGACCTCTATGCTGAGGAAGGGTGAGTTCTCATGGACAGTATAGAGAAAATACAGTTTTGAAGAAATCAAATAGGCCATTGCCTGGGCTCCTACTTTGATCAGCCCTGACTTCACCAAAGATTTCAACCTCTACACCTTCAACAATGAAGAGGTAATCTCAGCCATGCTTACTTAAGCAAGTGATGATAACCTTGAGCAGCCAATTGCATTTTTTAGCCAAGGCCTAGAGGGTTTTAAAGTCAGATACACATATGTGGAAAATCAAGTCTTGGTGGTCATACGAAGTCTAAAGAAATTCAGACACATGCTGTCCAACAGCAGAATCCACCTCATGGTTCCACATCTTGGCATCAAGGATTTCTTGATCAATCGAGACCTAAATGAGAAGAGAGTAGGGTGGATCACTAAGGTGATGGAGTATGATGTAAATATCAAGATCACCAAATTGGTAAGAGCGAGAGGCCTCTGTGAACACCTTGCTATAAACTTTAAGAAATAAAAAGAGGATAGTCTACTAATCCTTGATGCAGCTATAGTAGAACAACCAGCTATCATGAAGGATTGGACATCAGACATGAGGCATTTCCTTCTCACTGGTGAGTGTTCACACTCACTTGACAGGACCAATAGAAGGTATTTTAGACTCCAGTGTCTCCCCTATGCCCTGATGGATGGAGTGTTGTTTAGGAAAGATCTCTCAGGAGTCTTTTTGAGATGCTTGGACTTGAGTCAGGCTGATAGGGTGTTATTTGAGTTCCATGATGGACCAACCAATGGTCATTTTGCTCCTAGGGCTACTGTAGCAAGAATAATGAGAGCTGGCTATTTTTGGCCTACTCTTTTCAGGGACACCCATGCCTAGGTAAGGAAGTGCCAAAAGTGTGTGCTTTTTGATGGGAAGCAATGCTTGGCTACCATGCCTTTACAACCTATTCAAGTGGAGTAGCCATTCATGTAATGGGGCCTGGACTTCATAGGGATGATTAATCCTCCCTCCAGTGCTAGACACAAGTGGGTCCTGACCGCCACTGATTATTTCACAAGATGGGTAGAGGTGGTTGCTCTGAAGGAGGCCAACGAGAGCACGATCTTGGACTTTTATGAGGATCTCATGGCAAAGTTCAGGGTTTTAGCAACCATAATCTCAGATAATGCGTTAGCTTTTCTAGGAACTAAGACAAGTGAATGGGCACTGAGATATGGTATATATCTTAGCACTTCATCCAATTACTACCCACAAGGGAATGAAACTGGCTGAGTCTACAAGTAAGAACCTGATCAAGATCATCAAGTGGACCATGGAGGAAAATTAGAGGACTTGGCATGCCAAGTTGAAAATAGCCTTGTGGGTAGATAGGGTCACCCGAAGAGGGCAATTGGCAACTCACCATACACGCTTGTCTATGGAAGAGAATGTAGTCTCCCCATTTCACTTGAGTTTCTAGCCTTGGATCTTGCTCGCTAGCTACAATTGGAAGAAGGAAATAGCATGGAATTTAGGCTATGTGAGCTGATGGAACTCCAAGAGACAAGGGAATAGGCTATGGCTTCTATGACCAGCCACCAATAACAAGTAAAGAGACACTTTGATAAGAAATCTTCATCAAAAGTTTTCTCTGAAGGAGACATTGTCTTGAAATGGGATGAAGACTGAGCTAAACCCAGAAAGCATGCAAAATTTGATGCCATATGGAGTGGCCCATACGTGATCACTTAGTGTAAGTAGCATAATGTATTCTAACTCTCCAGGTTGGATGGTGAAGAACTATATATCCCAATTAATGGGATACATCTTAAGCATTACCACTGAGCCCCTTCTCCATCATGTATATATTTTCCCTTGCTCTTCTCTTATTTTCCCTAAGTGCTCTTTGCACATGTTAGTAGTTTTCTTAGCTTTGTGTGTGCTTTCATTTTCCTTTTGAGGTAAATCTTCATGATTAGTTCCATATTTATTAGAGCTATTACTGATCTTTAAGTTATAATTTGACCCCATGCCCAATGGATTTTGAGGAAATTGGCTTCTAAGCATAGCAGGCATGCTTCCCCTAGGAGTCACCATTTGTTGACCATTTTTGGTGTAATAGGCCAAAATCGGTCCCCTTCTTTCTTTGCTATTTTAGGCCAATTCATTTTTGACTTTGCACAAGTCCAAGAAAATCTATGGAGTCTATAGAGCGTAGATTTATATGGACTTCACAAATTTTCTACTAACTCTTTCAATGCCTTGGTTCAATCGGCAGGTTCAATGCCTTGGTTCAATCGGCAAGTTCATCGGCTTGGTTTAACACTTTCAGTTCAACCATTGGTTTAATGCTTAAGTTCATCGGCAAAGTTCAAGGCCTTGGTTCAGTGGTTTTTTTTATTTAAGCAACTTCTAGTTCAATCACTTGGTTCAAACACAAAGTTCAATGTAGGGTTCATCATTTGGTTCAATCAATTAGCTCATCAATAATTTTATCAACGCGCAGTGTTGAACCATTAAACCAATTCAATAGACTAGTTTAATGTGTTGGTTTAATGCATTGGCTCAACACATCAGTTTAATCTTTCGGTTCAAGTGGGAGAAGTTCAAAGCAAATGGTTCAAAGGGGCTCAGTACGCAGCGTTGAACCATTGAACCGATTCAACGAGTGGTTTAAGCGACCACTTCAACAAGTGGTCCAAAGTGAACGGTTCAACTACCTTGGTTCAAGCAGCTTGGTGTGTAGTGTCGAACCATTGAACTATTGAACCAATTTTCGTTTAATGGGTTGGTTTAATGAGGTGCCCCAAAGCTGAAGGATAGGAGCCCTTGCGAAGGGCAGGAAACAAGTCAAAGGCAGCCAAAGGGGTAAAATTTGTGGGATTTTTGCTTAAGTTATAATTCATTCAGATAAAAATTCTAAAGGAATTCACAGGAAGGCCGTAGTTTAAAGACCCAAATTAAGAGGCCCACTCGAAGGGTATGTACCCTTGAAGAGTGCTCTCACTGAGGAGGAGGACTGTTCTCAAGAAGTTAAAGGGTCTTTTCCCCTCTAGGAAGGATTAATAAAGGAAGTCAAAGTAGCAATTCTTGTAGACTTTTTGTCTATGGGAAAAGGCCTGAAGCAAAAAACCCACAAAAAAGGCTCGACAAACTTTGCCAAGGATGGTGATGTCCTAAAAATTGTCAAAATTAAGCACACAAACTAGCCATTGGGTTTTCAAGCGATGATAGGCACACAAACATCAAATTTTACACTAGGAAAACTAGAGTGTGGGAGGCACCAAGTGGTAACCATGGAAGACTTCGACATGCTTTTTTGGGAGTAGCAGAACATGCCGTGTCCCCTATAGGGCTCGGTAAAAGATGACAAGTGTCAATATCTGTAGGTTTCTCTTTGTGCTTCATTATTCAAAGAGAAGACTGGTGGGCCTGAATGGGTTATTAAGAGCTATGCAGAGCATGCCAAGTGTCAGTGTCCATGAAGAACCAAAGGATTCCTCAAAGTTTTCTTAGGTAGCTAAAGGCTCTATGGAAGTAGCCATGTTTCACCTTCCACATAAATCTCAAAATGCTCCACATAACCCTCAAGGGACCCTCAAAAGTGAGCAGATGCCACCACGTGTCCTCACCCATTTAGTGGAGTGTGACAAGTGTTTGCATTTGAAGCCTTGGGTCTCTCTTAAGCTTTAATGGTAGGTTTCTCTCAAGGTGAGTAGAAGTGACCACGTGTCAATTTCCACCTCACTCTCAAGGAACCCTCAAAGGTGAATAGATGCTACCACATATCCCATTATCAGCTTGATAAAAGCTACCATGTGTCAACATCCACGATTCAAAGTGCCTTATGAGTTTCAAAGCTATAGGCGCATAGACGTCAAACTTTGTAGAAATGAATAAACTATTGGTTTTCAAATAAATGGTGTGAACTAAAGGAATTCAAAGACTAAGTCAAGAAAGCCAAAGATCTGATAGAGGAAACCTAGAGGATGAAAGGGGTAGAGAATGTGGAGGCAGCCCAGATGGCAAAAGGGAGGTGAGTTATATCTACAATTGAAACAATGTCCACCAATTGATTACCAAGAGGTGCGAACAGGTGATGGATGACGCAATTCATCTTCCCCATTCCACATTTATGAGCAGGCAAGCCATGAAATGCCTTAAAGGAGCAGTCTTTTGTAGACAAATGGCAGCCCATAATTTCACCTTGAAGAAAGGGGCCGACATAGCATTACCTTCGAGTGGCTTTCCTCTTCCCAATGCCCAGGGCACACATGGGTCATTTGTAAAAAGGGTACCAAAAGGCCTCTTTTCTTCATGTATATATTGGAGACTTGTCATTTGGAAAAGGATCTTCCACATTTGTAAGGTGAAGCCCTAGCAAATTTTCACCTGAAATCAATAAACACATTTTTACCTCTATTTGGGTTAGATACCTCTGTGTGTGTCTGAGTGTTAGTGTGTGTTTAGTCATTGCTTCTTAATGCTCCCATAGGTTTAACACCAACACACTTGGTGTCTATAAGGTGCCATTTTATAGGAGACAATGAGAGCTGTATTTGGAAGTGCAGAGACAGAAGAAGCTACTATATAGTGTGCCTTTCTATAGCACCTTTGGTGAGTCTCTATTTTTTGTGTGTTCCATTAAAGCCTCCCTATTAAAATTCTTGCACCCTGGTTCTTCTACTAGTTTGAAGTGTACATATGTGTTTGTCTAAAACTCAAGTGTGAGTGTGAGAAGATCAAATCATTTGGTGCATCACCTCTTTTAGAGTAGATTTATTTTCCTGTAATCCTTCTCCCTTTTCACCCCCCATTATATATCTATATACCTGTATTAGCACTTATTGGAACAACTCAGATGCATCAAAGGGAGCTAGCCCTTACCTAGAGACTCTCCCCTCCAGCTTCGCCAGTCTCACAGGCGAGAGGGGGGTTTCCATTTTGACATGTGGAAGGCAGGAGCTCAGCCTCCTACCTCGGGTGCAATCCACTGCATCAACAATGCTGAAGTAAAATGCTAAAATATAATGGACAATAGAATCCAAAAAATCTTTTCAAGACATAAAGATTGTCATTGCTTAGTCTAGTTCTGAATAACCTAGCCATCAAAAAAGATTTGTATTTTTATTCATTTTATATAAAACATAATATAAATAATTTAATGACACAAAAGTTATATTATAATGAGAATTATATTTCCTTGATGAGTACCAATTTATAAGATGCAAAGATAAAATACTCAATGATAGATAAACATATATATGTACTAATCATAGTTGTGAAAATAAATAGGCATTATGTTCTAAGAAACAAGATGTATGCCATCATCCTAGACCTATATTTTAATCTCAAAATTATCTATAATGAATTGGGAAAAATAAGAGGTAAGTGGATGGAAAAGTTATAGGAGTTTTATCTTGAAATCAAATAGACCAAGATGGTGAGAGGTCAGGGAATCATCCAGCTCATGACTGAGATTGAGTCACAAATTTATATTGAGAAATTAAATGAAATTAAAGCACCCATTATCTTAGATCATCCATTATATTATCATTGGTACATGTCCCCCTAAACTAAACAAAGAGTAGAGATGAGCCCTTAGGCTCAAATCAACCTATTATATGATCAAGAAGGGAGTCCTATACATAAATAAATATGAGGTCATCTACTTGAGGTGTGTTTAAAATGAAGAAAATGTGGACATATTTAACAATCTACACTAGAATATAGGCAATGGGAATCCATTAGGAAACACAACAACTCATAAAATTTTGAGCATGGGATACTACTAGCTTATAATCATCAAAATTTACCATAACCAAGTCAGAACCTACCATAAATGCTAGGTGTTTGGAAAAAGAGAAGTGAATGCTATCATGCCACTATAACCAATTATTAAAGGATGCCTTTTTACTCAATGTGGTGTTACACCTAAACTCTTTAGTAGGGTAAAAATTTATCTTAATAACTATTGAATATTTCACTAAATGTACAAAAGGGGTGGTCACAAAGAATTCTAAATCACTATATGTCATAATTTTTTTTCAAGATAACATATTGAATAGGTTTTGAAGTCTAATCTCTTTAGTTTATGATAATAGTCCATCTTTCCAATATATTGAATATTTTAAATGGGTTTTGGCCTTATAGGGAAAATGTCAACCCCTAATGTCAAAAGCTTTTAGTGACAACCACCCAAGCATGATTGTGGTGATCTATGGCATAGTCATGCCATGTTTGATCTTGATGAGAGGCTCTAAATATTTTTAGGAGTATCATGATATGTCATAAGGCATGATTAGATCCATTGTGTCATTAGTGTCTTGAGTCTTTTGGTAAGATGATAATGGTACATGTGAGTTTGGAGTGAATCAAGAGAGTGTTAATGTGTCTTTGAAGTCTAGTAAATGTGTTTTGACCTTATTTGAGACCACAATATGAGGATAAATAGTGGTTAAAAGTAGTTACTAAGAGGGGGGGTGAGTCAATTCACATTCAATTCCAAAACTATTCACATCATCCATCATCTTTATCTATCAACATAAATATGAAAGCACATACATACAAAGCATGAACAAGAGCATACAACATATCAACAAAATATCTACATAGGAAACTCTCTTGTGGGATAAAACCCACTAAACCCTACAAGATGGAATATAATCATATAATGACAAATCAATAGTGTATTCAAGTCCATTTTTCATGATACACTCATCTAAGCCCATTTATCACCTCAATTCACCCTTAGAACCATCCATACCCCTCAAAATAATTTGTATAAGTGTTAAAAGTAGCTACTGAGAGGGGGGGGGTGAATTAATGCACGTTTAATTCCAAAACCATTCACATCATCCATCAATTTTATCTATTAACATAAACATGAAAGCACATACATACAAAGCATGAACAAAAGAATACAACATATCAACACAATATCTACATAGGAAACCCTATTGGGAGATAAAACCCACTAAACCCTAAAATATGTAATATAGTCCTATAATGACAAGATCCATTTTAGACCAGCTACAATTGATCAAAGAGCTTCTACACCTATCTAGCTAAGCTACCACAACAACTAGACTTTTAAAAAAATTCACCTTACAAGGAGGCTAGAACCCCCTTAGATGCTGAGCTACCATGAAAAAACCTATAAATAATTCCACCTTTGAACTGATGTTTTCAACACTTGATGATGGACCTCTGATTATCACTCTTAACCTTCTCAATAATAACTCTATCATTACATAAACAACATGTCTGAATGGTCATACACATAGACCTCAATCTGATCTACTCAATAATACACCTATTGAGGAATCTTACTCAACTCTCCCTATTTGAAAAATCACATTATAAACTTGAACTAAAACATAAAGATAAGTTTGGACACATTACACATCCCAACTAACCCCAATTTTCTACTCTTCGCTCACACTCAATATTCAAACCTATAAGAGCACTATTATGACATTAGAAATATGACCTATAGGTTATACACACAATTCTAAATATGTTATAATCTTCAACTCATCCATATAAAACACACATCCTTCACCTTGTCTTCTCTCACCATACACACTCTCTCAATTAGTTTCATGAGCATACTCACTCATTCTTCCTCTTATAGGATTATTAGGTCCAATGACCTATGTGAACACCTTCATCACATTGATTAGACAAGAATGTATGATTTTATTTGTTCTCTACTAGTCCTCATGAACTTTTAACTTCTCTTTCAAAATTTATCTCCTTGACTTGGCTCCACATTCACACAACCCTCAAAGTCTCACACTAGGTCTAGAAACCATCACATTTTGTTTCACTATTTATAGAGCAAACATGATAATCACTACCTTGGTCAACCATTAGGCATACATTAATCCTTAATGAATCTCTCACATGAGGATATGGCTCTAAAAAAATCTTCATATGTCAGCCATAGCATCTATGGGTCACTCTTAAACAACTACACCTTTTAATAAGGCTCTTATAGCTCTTATAGGTCTCATGTGAACCCATTCACTCCTCTAGCACTTTATGAAAAAAAAAAGAATAAATAACCACTAAAAACATCATGGACCCATTATATATGATATATATGTCCCTGTTTAGTGCTAACAACCAACATATAACCATTATACTTAAGCATAATTAGCTTAAACAACATAATGTGCACATAGTCATTATGAATGAACACATAGTCACCTTATAAACCATTATTTATACTTAATAAAAATGGTTAAAACTTAATAATGAACATATATAAAAATAATGGAGTCTAAAACACTCCCCAATATCCACTTCATCAAGATATACCTAAATAATATCAAAACAAGCTTGACCAATCTTCTTGGGTCACTTGAAGAACATACAAGAACACAGTGAAATTCAAACCTTAATATATTTGACTATATATATTTACATATCTTAAAATTAGGTTGATTATATTCACCATGTATTCCTCATAATATTTTATTTTTACATCATGAGCAAATTCATCCTTGATCAAAAGATATGGTCCAAAAACCACAGTCTAGGTTTTTCCTTGTTAAATTTGAATATTTAAATGTAAATAGTCACAGTTAAACTTCAGACATTATGATCACATCTCATGAACTCTTATATTAGATAAATCATGCACCATTAATATTTTTTTATATTTAACACCATTAAATGATTGAAATTTTTACCACTTTGACTCCATTCGTGCCACTAGATTAATTTATACGAATACATGCAAACCATTTGATCCTTATCCTTTACCTTTGCTTAGCATTAAACATCATGCACCTATCCTCATCTCACTAATTCCTAATATCTTAGAGAAAAATTTCTCCATTGATCTATTTGTGGGTTTCTTTAAGTTTAACTTGTGAAAATTTGACTATGGGAACCTTGCTTATCTGCCTGGAAGGCCAACTTTGCATAGTCATATCTTTTACCTCACTCACTCAAATGTTCTCAAATTTGGACCATATGATATTCTCACATGGGAGAATCACATGTGAAAAAATAATCCTAGAAAACTAAAATGTGTGAGATATATTTCCATTAAAATCTCTTCTCAAAATCTTCTATCACAGAGCCAACTATGCTTATAATTATGTGGAAAGACCAACTTTGCACATGTATATCTTTTGACACACTTTAGTACATGATCTGAAATTTAGTGAAAATTAACTAGGTATTAAACCAAAAAAACCATATGATCACCTTGTCATAAAATTTACACACATGTTATGTAATGAAATTACTTCAACAATAAAGTAGAATGCCAGAAATAGATCCAAATATGACTAAAATATATCAAAATATATGATAATAAATAAGCCACTTCGAGGGGACAACCTCCATAAGATTAAATAAGAGTAGAATTCACAATATGATGATAAATAATTACTCACTACCTCTTATATATAGTCTATCTAGGCCATAGTTACTCCATAAGCTGACCTACTAACCAAATGAATGCATAAAGAAATGTGATATAACACCAAATAGGAGTAAGAAAGTCACAAGACAGCTATTCCTATCCTAATACATGCAATAGGTTAGGGGCGTAACATGCCCTTCCCCTTCAAACTAATGTTTTCCTCAATGTTAAATATCTCTAGATATTGTTGTATAAAATCTTCACCTTCCCAAGTTACATCTTCACTGCTCATGTTCTTCCACTTGATCAGATATTCCCTAATCTCTCTGGTTCTCAACCTCTTAGTACGTGTTTGGAGGATCTTCTCTGGTTTCAAAATGACTCGATATTATTCATCTAGTTTAGGAAGCTCTATTTGGGCTAAAAGTTTATGTCCAATGACCTTCTTCAAATAGGAATCATAAGATACTAGGTGTATGTGAGATAAATGAGGTAACTCGAGCTTGTAAGCCACACTTCTAATTTTCTATAGAACCTGATAAGGGCCATAATACTTAGGAGAAAGTTTGTTATCCTTTTTCTATTGCTTCAAGGACATCTGATTAAAAGGCTGCAAACATACAAAAACCCAATCACTAACCTCAAAATTTTTCTCACTACGGTGTTGATCTACTTGTTGCTTTATCTTATTTTGTGCCAAGGCCAAATTCTCTCTCAAACTAGCCAAAACCTCTTGTTGATGCTGAATGTGTTCCTACACATATTGAACCTTGGTTTGCACCTTTAATGAAGAAGTGATGGAAGGTGGATGGTAACCATATAGTGTTAGAAATGGAGACATTTTAGAAGAGGTATGGAAAGATGTGTTATACCACCATTCTACAAGTGGTAGCCATTTAACCCAACATCCCTATTTATCTAATACAAAAAAATGAAGATACCCCTCTAAACATTTGTTAACCACTTTTATTTGTCCATCAGATTGGGGGTGGTAAGATGAGCTATGAGCTAACTGAGTACCCAAATAGGAAAATAGTTCAGTCCAAAAATTACTAGTGAAAATAGGATCACGATCACTTACAGTTATTTTTGGGGTTCCATGTAATTTTAGAACTACTTCCAAAAAAAATAGCTGCTACTATACTTGCTAAAAATGGGTGTGAGAGAGCATAAAAATTGGCATATTTTGTAAGCTTGTCCATAATGATCAAGATAACATTCTTACCTTCTGAACAAGGTAACCCTGTGATGAAATGCATGGAAACCTCCTCCCACCTTTGACTAGGAATTGCTAATGGTTGTAAAAGACCCAGGGTCTTAACTATCTCACCTTTATTCTATTGGCATATCAAGCATTCTACCACAAAATTTTGTACAACTCCCTTGAGTCCTTCCCAAAATAATTCTTTCCTAATTCAGTGATAAGTTTCCAAGAACCGTGAGTGTCCTCCAATTGGAGCTGTATGTAACTCCACAAGAATATTATGCTTAAGCTCAAATTTTTTGCACAAGAATAACCTACCCTTATACCATAGGACATTACCTTTCCATTCAAATTTGTCAGAGGATAAAGTACCTTGCTAGAGATTCTAAATCAAAACTTTGATATCCTTATCTTGCTCCCATTCTAACCTAGCTTCCTCCACCCAATTTGCTTGCAACATGGACATTGCACAAAGTAATGCTTTTGTGTATGTATCCCGTCTGGATAGTGCATCTGCTACTACATTATCTTTACCCTTCTTTTAGATGAGTTCAAAATCATAACCCAACATTTTGGTTACTGACTTTTGTTATTCCTTAGATGATAATATTTGCTCCAAAAAGTATTTGAGACTATCATGATCCATTTTCACCTTAAAGTGTCTACCCATCAGATAGGGCCTCCATTGTTTAACTACATGAAGAATAACCATCATTTCTTTTTCATAGATAGGTTTTTGTATATTCTTACCTTTGAATTGATGACTCTCAAATGCAATGGGTCTTCCTTCCTACATTATTACTGCTCCCAACTTAGATCTAGAAGCATCACATTCAATAATGAATGTTTTTAAGAAGATCAGAGTAGCCAAAAATGAAGTGGTGCACATGGCTACTTTTAGTTTCTCAAATTATTTGGTGGAAACATCATTCCAATGGAAGGCATCCTTCTTTAGCAATGTAGTGAGTGGAACTGCTATGCTGCCATAACCTTTCACAAATCTTCGGTAGTAACCTATTAGTCCTAAGAACCCTTAGAGGTTTTTGAGAGTTTTTGGCATAGGCCATTCCATCATAGCTTTGATCTTCTAGGGATGAACTTTGACACCTTCATGGGAAATAATGTGACCTAGGTACTCTACCTCTTGTACTCCAAAAGCACATTTGGATAGATTTGCATAAAGCTAATGCTTCTCCAAAACTATCAACACATATTTCACATGTTTCAGATGTACTTCCCATGTCTGACTATAAATCAATATGTCATCAAAGAAAACCAACACAAACTTTCTTAAAAAGGGCCAAAAAATAGTGTTCATCAAGCTCTAAAAAGTAGATGGTGCATTTGTAAGACCAAAAGGCATTACCAAAAACTCATAATGGCCATCATGTGTTCTAAAAGTAGTTTTATAAACATCTTCATCCTTGATTCTAATTTGATGGTACCCCAAGCAAAGATCCAATTTTGTGAAATAATTAGCACCATGCAACTCATCAAGTAAATCATCAATGACTGAAATAGGAAACTTATCTTTGATGGTGTACTTGTTGAGTTCCATATAATTTGGACACATCCTCCATGTGTCATCCTTCTTTTACACCATGACCACTGGTGATGAATATGCACTTTGGCTGTGCTAGATGATCTCTGCTTCCAACATCTCATGGACCATTTTTTTGATTTCACTTTTTTGTGCATATGGATATCTATATGGTCTTATATTTGGTGGTTGACTCCCTGGAAGTAGTTGAATGACATGATCATGTTCTCTTTTTGGTGGTAGTCCTTTTGGTATGGCCCCAAAAATAGATGGGTGGTCATCAAGAATCATTTGTAGATCAAGATGTGTAGATGCTTGTGTGGGTTGAACTTCTATGGAACATAATCATGCAATAATTCCCTCTGCCCCCTTTTTTAGCATCTTGGTAATCTGATGTGAACTATTAAATTATGGAGATTTTGCCTATAATCTAGGTAGTTCAATTTTCCTACCTTCAGAATAAAAGTGCATAAATAGTTCTTGGAAGTTCATCTCAATGGTACCCAAGGTTTTGAGCCATTGGACTCGTAAAACAATGTTTGTGCTACCCATGGGAATAGAAAACATAGGATAATCAAGATTGTACTCACACATAAAAAGCTTAATACTATGACATTTGCCTAAAAAATTAATTTTGCCACCATCTATAATCATGACCTGAAATTATGGTGCTAGGTAGATGAAACAATTCAATCAAGTGACTAACTTATGGTTGATGAAGTTATGGGTGCTCCCTGAATCAATCAACACTGTCACCTTATGTTTCTTGAGGAAACCCACCACCTTAAGAGTTTGTGGAGTGATAATACTTGCAAGTGTATGACAAGATATTGTAGGTTGGGAATTTTTAGGTACCTCCTCTATCTCTTCCTCATCATCATTGGAGGTATCATCTTAATATTAATATTCATTAGATCCCTTAATGTAGAATAACTTCTTCTCATCACATCTATGTCCTTTTCTCCACTTGCTATCACAACCAAAACATAATCCTTTTTCATGCTTCTCTTCAATTTGCTAAGGGGTCAATCTAGTAGGTGAAGGAAATTTTGGTGTCGATATGTTACGATCTTTGAAGTGAGTGAATGGCTACTTCTTGTTTGCTATGAATTTTTACTTAGCTCTATGTGCCATGATAATAGAATCAAAAATCTTAAGTGGATTAAACATGTGTACCTCATGTTGAAGGTGGTCTTTGAGTCCACCTAAGAATAGTTCATTTAAATTCTCCTTAGAAATTATCTCCACACATAAGGATAGGTTCTGAAAATGAGGAATATAATCCTTGATAGAGCCAGTCTATCACAATTTTTCTAGTTAGCTAAAGTAATTCTCTGTCACACTATTGCCATAGTGTAATTGTAGCTCCTCTATAAAAACTGACGAAGTGACACTGAGAGTCATCTTTTTATTTTGAGCACATAACCATCGATACCAAATGAACTGATCAAGTTCAAGATACAAGGATGACATGGTAACCTTCTATCCACCTGGGATCTAATGCAGATCAAAAAAATTCTCCATTTGGTTGATCCAAAATTTGTGCATATCCACCTTTGGTAATAGGTTCCTCTGTGGCCATGTAGTTGGAATTGAAGTAGACTGGTTGGGAGAACCACCCTAGTGGGGTTGTTTAATAGTGATAGTTAGATGATTTGACTAATTATTTTTTAAAGTCATTATGATATCTGCCAAACTATATTGTATGTATTTCATATTAGATTGTATGCCTTGCACCTCACTTTGAATGCCTTGCACACTATAGTCGAGTTGGCTCACTTTATGATCTATGTCAGATAACCCTAGTAAAAAGGATCTATTACATCCCCCTTATAACTCCATCTCTTCCTTTTTAGGAGGTTTACCTAGAATTTTAGCACCCTTTCCTTAGCCTTGAGTTTGTGGACCTACCATAAAAAGGTTTTATGATGTCTAACTTGATTGGCACTTTTGACCCAATATTGACCAAGTGATTTTGGACTTATGTCAGCCTCAAATCAAAACATAAAAATAACATACCCTATCCAAATTTTTATAATATTTACAAAAATGTAAATAACCTAGAAAAATTCTTTGAATTGTGCACTGTAGAGTAATTTTATGAAAAATCTTAGAATGGTGATAACTTTTGTAAAACAGATCCAAATGATCTAAAATTTTAATGGAAGCTTAATTTAATTATTTATCACCTCCAAAATTTTTTTTAGATAAATTCACAACCATTTTATAGATATAACCAAATTTAAAAAATTAGGGTTTCACCCACAAGATTGCCCAAATCGCAGCTTTGATACCACTTGTAATGAAATTACTTCAACATTAAAGTAGAATGGCAGAAATAGATCCCAATATGACTAAAATATATCATAATATATGAAAATAAATAAGCCACTTTGAGGGGGAAACCTCCACAAGCTTCAATAAGAGCATAATTCACAATATGATGATAAATAATTACTCACTACCTCCTATATATAGTCTATCTAGGCCATGGTTACTCCATAGACCAACCTACTAACCAAATGAATGCATAAAGAAATGTGATATAGAACCAAATAGGAATAAGAAAGCCACAAGTCCTATATTCCTATCCTAATACATGTGATAGGTTAGGGGTGTAGCATGTTACATATTCCACCATCAAACTGCTTACTTGACTCTTTCTTACCTCATGCAAATTTGGCTAAGTATGGGAAAACACTATCAAAATGCTTGGGAGCCCAAATTTTCACTTGCATATATTTTGATAAATTTAGGATCATGACCTAATATTTATCACATAATAACTAGGCACAATACTAAACAAACCCATGTGACCATTTCCTCTTGAAACCTCCATACATGCAAATGACATCATTAACATGTTTACTTGGCTCTATTTAAACATAGAAAGAATTTTCAAAATACCTGAGACATTTATTATGTTTAAGTGCATGACTTGATATTTATAAAATAATAAAGGACTAATTTTATCACAACCATATGAACAACTCCCCCTGACTTATCTATACATAACACTGGTGACATCATCAAATTGCCTACTCAGATTTTCTGCCACTAAACCCAAACTGTCTAGATAATAAAAATGATCAACCAGATGAATTCCAATTATGAACATAAGCACTCAAACTATATAAAACATATTAGGGACATATTTCATTTTTAAATTCACCATACTCATCTTTGAACATCTATAACCATGCCAAAATTGAATATCAACCAATCATACTTCAAGCATACTAGAATAAGCACGTTACACACTTTGTCATTATCACTTACATAATCAAATAACTGAATCCACTCACTAGGACACCTTCATGACATCATCATGACATAATTAAAAATACTGCAATAATCTCCCTTTTTTATTGATGTCAATAACCATCATATATAAACAACTCACCTTCCTTTTCTCTTTTCAAGCACTCTCACAACAGGAACTTTCTCCCCCTTTGACACAATGAAAAAGTGGGAAATATGTGATCCTAAGGACCTAAAAGGACCACCAAAAATATAGGTCCATATTATAAAATATTATACAAACTTTTCTTTACTTTGATCCTACCTCTTCTTGCCTTGACAACTTCCTCTTGTTTCATGCCAGCATTCTCTTCAATCAAGTATTACAACCAATGAAGAAAAAACACACAAAAAAAACACAAAAAATGATGGAAATCACTAGGAAACATTTGAGATGGACTCTTCCTAAGATCTATGAGCCATTTTACCTTTTGAGCATCTTCAAATCTCCACACATCATGAAGAACCACTACACATGTTTACTAGCCTTCTCTCTCAAACTACCACAAGGACCACCAATAGAAATACATGCCACTCACCAAATAGGAAATATGATCTTAACCATCCTAATAAATTGACTTGAAACAAACATACTTTTCTCTTTTGGATAAACTAAACAAAAAGCACTCTTCTTCAAACTAGGCCTATCTAGCCTCCTTATAGCCCTACCTAGAACTTAAAAAGCCCATAATTTTTAGTAGAAACATATTTAACAATTGAAACTTCATGTATATATAAATATTAAATTCCCCTTCAAGCACACCAAATTTGAAAACCTAACTTAATATCTGCAACATACTTCCTTCACAAACCAACTTACCAATTAGGCATCCATCTTGACAAAAAATTGAATAAATTGAGAACTATAAACGTTAAAATCTCTATGAATCTTTATTTTATAGACCATTTATCTAATTAAACCTATTAATAATCCTTAAACCTCAATTCATAAGGCAAACTAATTTTCTATCATAGCCTAAAACCCTAAAAACTCAAAACAAACAAGGTCAACAAACCTCTTTCTGGTCAATACACACCTTTAAAACTTATTTGACACCCAGAGAAACTCATCACACACTTATAGAACAAGATTTGAGCCTTCAAACCTTTGGAAGAGATGAATTCCTATAACCCATTTTAGGCATGCTTGCCCTTAAGTCAAAAAATGTGAAAACTGAGAGCACTCAAAAATCTTTAATTGGCACAAACATACCTTCAGACCACAAAATCACTTAGAGTAATCTAAAATAAGATAAACAAACCTTTATAATAATAAATATCATCTTGACAAAACACAAATCCTCTTTTTTCACTTGGAAACCTTCAATATGACCTTATAAACTGACCATATACAACTATCAACATCATGATATCACTTTGACATCATCACAACATATTTTCCACTTGAACATACTTGCTCCTACTAAAAAACATTCATCTCTATCCTTCTAGGAACTTCTAAGGAACACCAAAGTAATTCTTGTTTCTCCAATGAAAGGAGTCTCTTAAGAAGCATATATAAAGATCTCCTATACACCATAATGCTCTACCATGGTGTGAAACCAAGAGTTATTAATAAATCCTCATATTCCTTCTCTTCTTTGGTCATCTGATACTTATATTTCTTCTTCTTAGGCTTAACTATGACAACTAGTTCCTTTTCTATATCACTCTCCTTCTCTTCTAAGATATAATTGATAACACATGGAAATAACACAGATTCATGACATACCTTTTCATCTAAAAAATCCACCTTATAGTTTGGAATCTCATTACTAGATATTGACAACTGATATTTTTTGCATGGAACTTGATCAACAACAATAGTATGTTCACTTGGATCTATACACCCTTTAGAACTAGCCTTAGCTAGTACCTTGGTCTCCTCCTTAAGCTTGGTATCTTTATTATCAACATGAGCAAACTTTTGATTTTAATTTTCTATCTAGGTAGTTGACACATTCTCTACTTCAGACTTGTCAACAAACTTTGTCAACAAAAAATCTTAATTTTCCTTTATGTATAATCCTTTTACCACCTTGGTAAATAATACATCAAGACTCTTAGACTCAATATGGTTAGTCACCTTAGTCTTTACTACCTCAGGTCTCCATACCATAGTTTTAATCTTCTTATTTTCTATAGCCATCTTACCTACTTGATCCTTGAGATTATCTTGATTTGCAACATAGCCTTTTAGAACAACTTTCTTATCATCTTTATGAATAGAAGAATTTGTAATGATTACCTTTGGTTTCCATGCCCATTTGTGACCTTTTCCTTGCACACTAGGATATCTATACACCTTATTTTGCTTTGGTAACTCATTTAACTTATTCTTGAAATACCTATCAATGTGATCAAATCTATGACAAATAAAACAAACAAGATCATTCATACCTTTTTCTTGATGATGATTGTTATCTTATTTTTCTATCTAGATAGAAGACAAATTCTCTTGGTAGTCTTGTATCTTATTTATATCTAATTCTTTCTTTTCTATAACAACTAGTCCACCTTGATCAAGATTATCCTTCATAGTCTTGGGTCTCAAAACCATTGATTGAATTTTAGGAGCAGAATGGTTCTTCAAACTATTCTTGTAGATTCTAGAAATATGTCCTATTTTATTGCAACTGTATTAAAAACATCATTTAACATACTATTTCACATAAATTTTGCTTTATTTCTTAAGAATAAAGTTTTAAAACTTAAAAAAAGGTGAGGTTAGTATAGCGTAGATTTGATTTTCACTCCATGATCTAGATGGTTGTAGATAATCCTCTTTATCTAGGGAGGAATGACCTGTAGATTAAAAAAACACTAAAGAAATAGTTTATTAGTTAGATATTAGGGTGGATTACCTAGCAAGCTGGATACAAGAAGCATAAGCTTCCATGGAGGCTATCAATCCACACTTTTAAACAATTAAGTTCTAGAAATGAAAGATAAATTGCTTGCATGAATAATAGAAGAACTAAAATCAAATACAATAAGTGCTTGAAAGAGATGAATATGCCTAATTATATCAATAATTGATTAAATATTAATGTTAACTAAATTACAATTAGTTTAGAAAATAGGGTGATATTCTATGATTAGGTAGAAATTCAAAGAATGGGATTTGGTCAAGGTCTGATAGGTGAAATTAATTGGCTATTAGAATTAAGATACATTGATCATCGATGGTTGGGTAAGACCGTCAGTGGTTAGGTGACCATTGTTGGTTAGTGTTAAATTGTCGATGGTTAGGTGACCATCAATGGTTACTATCATATTTGTATTAGGGTAAAAGAAGTTTATTTGGGAAGGTTAGAGAATTTTTTTGGAGATAATCAAATGGACTAATTAATAAAATTAGATATTTAACTTTGATGTTGTTTTGAAGAATGTTAAGGTGAGTAGCTAGAAACTTGTTGTAGATTCTAAAGCAATTCCAATAGAGTAATGATAGATTGGATATTTATTGATGTGTAGACATACTTTTGATTTCTATCTTGGTCACTATAAGCTAGAATAATACCTGCATAAGAAGCTTTGATGTACAAGACTCTGATGATTCTTTATCTCTCTCCTTTTCACCTCCTCTTTTCTTTATATAAGAAAAAGGGAGTGGTGAACAAGAGATTAAATTATTGGTTCAAAAATTTGTTAAGTTTTATATTTGACATGCATTTATTATGCGCATGGATCAATAGATAAAAATAGAAAAATCAAGTTTTAGTTGAGTGGTAGTTAACCCTTAAGGCAACTAAAGGTTGATTGTCAGTGGTCAAGTCTAACCATCGGCAATTAGGGGTTGATTGTCAGTGGTCATTAAGACAAAGGTGGAATGATCAAATTTAGTTAGGTTAACCTTGGTTTGGGGGTTAAAAAGTTTTGAAATAGTCCTAAGGGGGTCCAAGGATGATCTAAGGGTTAGCACAACATCTAGAACAGGTTTTCTAGTGTCTACACTTTGCCCCTTTTTATTGTGCATTTTGTATCAATAAGATACAAAACAAAAAATAGATGGTGGGTCAAAGGTTAGGCTTTCCTACACATAGGAGGAGGTGTTCCCCCTCAAACTAGGAATTAATGAGGTAAAATGGAATCGGATGTGGGTCTGACAAGTGGTTAAGTGGGTGACAAAATTGGTGAGAGGTTAGGCATTTAAGCACAAACATGTACACATAATGCGATAAAGTGTGATATCATGGACCAAGTATAGATTAGAAAACCATAATTAAGTTAATTAGGTAAAAATAAGGTTATCACTAGAAGGACAAGTGACAAGTAGACCAAGCGATCACATGTAGGCATGGTGGTTAGGTTGTACTTGTAAATACAAGTTTTTAAGGCACAGTCAGTGTATTCACATGTATCTGAGGTAGGAAATACTTCTAGGAAGACATAATTAGGTTGGTATGAAAAAGCAGTGTTAGTTAAAATTGTTCAAGATGATAATGTAGTCATAGTGGTCAAAGTGACTAAGGTAAGGTTGACACAAAACATGCAAAAGTTATTCCAAAAAGACCAATGTCAATATTACATAGTCAGTTGTTTAGTTGGATCACATGGTGTTTAAGTGGAAACCTATATTATCAAAGGGTTCCTAAGTAAAACATTATATTATAATTCTCCTTCTACAACATAAAAAATTTTAGGAATGGTATGGGGTCCTACACAGATATGGAGGATAACTATGCCCAAGGTAGTAACCATAGTATCATTGAAAGAATGAAGGACCATTATGCTTTTAGACATGATGCTTATGGGTAAGTGCATTTGGTCATATGTGTGGGAAGAGATAATATTGATGCTGGCTCCTCCATCAATCATGACCCTTTTGATGTAGGTTTGATTAATATATGTTATAATGAAGAGGGGGGATTAGGATCCTCCAAATGAATATAAGGTATTTATAAATTTTTGAAGGTGACAAGGATGGAAAGTTTAAAGGGAACCAATAAATGTAGATAGAATTTGAGGGTTATTAGGTTGGATCCCAATGGATTGTAATTCTTTTATGAGTGCTTAAGAGTTATGGGGAGAGGTAGAAACTCACTCATATAAGCTCATTTTTTCTAGATTTTGGTGAAGCTACTTGAGGATAGATTTTTGGATGGATATTTCATATGGGTTAAGGTATGGAGCGTTAGATGGGGAAGCACCTAAGATAGACACCTTGGGTTTGTTTGAAGATAGAGATGGTTAGGTATTGTTTGCTTGGGAGTTTGAGGAGGGGTAATTCTAAAGAATGGATGCCTTAGCCTTCCCTTTATCTTTATATTGGGCCCAAGATTGGGTAGCCATGTGAATGGTGTGGATAAGGGTGTTTTATAGATTGGGTGGTTGCTTTGGTTCCTCCTCTTTACTTTTGGGTGAGACTAAAGGTTGGATAGGTTGAGTTAGTGGTTGGATTGGCAATAAGGATGAAGGAGGTTTATTCGATAATAGATCATCATCTTCATATAAGATATGAATAAGTGTTTGGAGAGCTCTAATATTTTTTATGTCATGTTATAGTGCCCTATGGTATGAACATATCAAGTTATCATTGAACCAAGAAGGTTTGGTACATGAAGGGTCAAAGGGTTTGATGGGTGGTAAGCTCAAGGAAGAAGTCTGCAATAACTATTGGAGAATGGTTAGGTAATATTCAATTAAAGGTGGTAAAGGTTTAGTGGTCTTTATTTTATGTGTTGAAGCAGAAGGTTGTGTGGATGTAGGTTTGGTGGTATGTGTCTTGGGTAAAGTGTTATTCTTGGTTGATGGTTTTTGTTTAGGCGAGATGGTTAATGAGTTGAAGGCAGAGGAGGGCAAGGTAGGTAACTTAGGAATTGTGGATGTAGTGAGGAAAGGTGTCTTAGAAGGAAATTATAAAGGTGTGACCAATAAAGGTGGTGGGGTTTTGGTAAAAATGATGGACTTCATGTTCAAGGTATAGGGATGAGGGCCCAAAATGGATGGAAAGGTTGATGGAGATAAAATTTAGGGTTTTGGGCCTTTTGGTGGTTTTACTTCTTTGGTTATTTTAGTTGTTGGTTTTGGAGGGGATTTGGTCACTTTAGTTGTTTTGGTGGGTTTAGGTTTTTGAGGTTCAATTAATTTGGAGGATGTTTTGGTTATTTGGGTGGAGGTTTTAGTTGGTTTATAAGGGCTAGGTTAGTCTACCAAAGAAGGGGTTAGAAGTTCTAGTTTGGTTTCCTTACCTTTGTCTTGACCTCTGATAAAAGGTTCTAAAATTAGAGGTTGGGTGGATGAAGTCATCTTATCTTGTGAGATAGCTTCCAAAGAGGGGATGGATGGTTCCATGATAGGGGAGAAAGGTGTGGTATCCTCCAATGGAGGTGTGGGTATGGTGGATTCCTTTGTTTGGGTGTTTAAAGGAACATAAGGCATTTTTTTTTAATATTAGGGGAATGGGGAAAGAGGCAATTAAGGTAATATTTTATTCAATAATGGGTTCATTAGTAGCCACATTAATAGTATGTGCCTCGTGATATGGGTCTAGTTTATTGTCATGGTAAGGGGTAGATGGAGCATGACTAAGAAAAGGCTTGTAGAATATGTCAAGGGCCTAGTTTGGTGGTGCATTAAGATTGTCTAATGTAAGCCCCCCTTGTTAATGAGGGATTTGACAAGATATTTTAAGGTATTGCACCTATTTATGTCATGTCTTATGACTTGGTGAAATGTGCAATGGTCATTCTCATTATGCCAACCTGGTATGGGGTGAGAAGTATCAAACTATTAGGGTGGTTTAAATTGTGGAAGTTGGATGATATTGGATTTTAGTAACTTTTCCAAAATATAAGGATAGGGCTCCCAAATTAGAGTTAATTGCTTATGATTATTCCAAGTTTGGTTCCTTTGGTTTTGGTTTGAATAATGAGAGGGGTCAAAGGTTTGGTTCCTTAGGTTTTATTGGTTGGTAGATGGTGGTGGTGCAGTTTTGAGAATAATGGAGTTGGAGGTTGATTTATTTTTAGTGTTGGGATTGGTTTGGAAAAAAAGGGCTCATTGTGTTTGTAAGTTGAGTTATTAATATTCAACTTTAACATTCCTTCATCAATGGCTCTGATCTCTAGTTTATGAGCCATGGTAAAATATTCATCAAAGGTCTGAAAGCTTTGGACATGCAATGTGGATGAAATATGTTTTACACATGCTCCAAAAAAGAGATTTATAAGATCAAGTTGAGGCAATGAAAAGGAAAGTTGGCTGATTAGGCTCCTCCAATGAGCTAAAAAATTGACAATAAATTTATCTTTGATTTATCGAATGGAGTAGAGGTTGTTAATAGAAAATTTATTGGATATATTGATCAAAAAGTGATCTAATAAGTTTTGGGCTAATTGGGTGAAAGAGAGGATGGAATGTTTGGGTATGACACTATACCAATCCAATGCTAGTCTAGATAATGATATAGGAAAGGTACAGAGGAGAAGAGCATCATCATAGGAAATCAAGTAGCATGAATGCCTAAACACTCTTCAATGTTGTTAAGGGGCTTCCTTACTATTAAACTTGGTAAATTTTGGAAGTTCCCATTAGGTCAGGTAAGGTTTGCTAGGGGACCAAAGGGTGACTAGGCTCATTATAAATCTGATCATAAGATAGGAGATTATGGGCTCTAGAGATGGATGACTCAAGAGTATTCATCTTAACTATGATAAAATTCATGAAGTCTATTTGAGGTTGTTAGGATGTGTAGTTATATGGTATGTTTTGTTGAGGTTGGATAATGTGTGAATAGGTAGTAGATGGTTGAGATGACTCCACATATTGGTAAGTAGTATTTATAGGTTGGGTAGAAGATATATATTGGTATGTGGATGTTGATGGTTGGGTAGTTAGGTAGTGGGCATATGCCCTTGTAAAGTATGATAAATAAAAGGTTGCTTGTTAGATAAAACTGATCATTGGGTTAGTGTTTAATGGAAGGGTGGTAACCCTTGTGCTAATCAGTGGTAACATGGAGGGTATGGATACCATAAGGCTTGGAATCAGAGTAGTGTTTGATAAATTAGAGGTAACTAGAGGAAGATGGGTGGTGCTAGAGGTAAACACTCTTATTGTAAGGGAGTAATTAGTAGGAGGCACAAGGGTAGTGGTAGTTTGGGTTGGTGGGTTAGTTTTGAGGGAGTTATTGGTTGATCATAATGTTTATGTAATTAAAGATTGAGTACTTCCCATGGTATTGGAGGTATTACCCATGAGGTGGAGAGGCATGCAATAAGGTGCATCTATGGGTGGGTTTGAAAACAAGATTTGGTAAGACATGGTTCTTAGGTATTGTTGTAAGGCTACATGATTATTGTTTAGGAAAGCATTAAAATCTACATCTCCTAGGACTATCTAAGTAGGACTTCCTAGAGAGCAAGGGGAGTCTGTGGGTTCAAAAATGTGTTCCATGAATTAAGAGGTGGAAGTTGGTGATAGTTGATGATGAGGCTAGAATATGCTTGTTAAATGTATAATAAATGACCTCATCTTACTCTCTCTTTCTATTAAGTTTGACTACATTTTGTGACTTTTATTTTGATCTGATATGAGTAATATGTAATTGTCCATCTTTTGTTGATTGTTATTCTAACGTTTAAAAAGCTTTGTAATTCCTAACACATGATTTGGAAAATTCAAGTTTTGTAATAAAACAGGTCATCATCAAGATGAAGAACAAATATGAAGCGGATTGCATGTTTTTGGAAGCATTAGAATCAATACAACTTATTTTCAGAACCCCACCATGCTATTACAAGTTCTATCACATTTTTGGACTTAGTTTTGGAACTCTATATTTAGTTCTAGAATTATTTGAATTAATTCTGGTATTCCTATAGATAAGCTCCAAAACTTTCACAGTTAGACATGGAACTGATAATGATCTATTCGATATAGTTGATGATCTATCACATCAATGATCCTATTAATCAGGAGCAGACTTCCAATTTGCATACTTGAAAATCCAAGACATTTATCACACAGCTGGACATCTAGCCATGTCTTAATTCAACATCTATTCTTGGCATGATTCAATATCATCATATCCATGAAATAGTTATAGCCATCAATGCACCACAAGCAGAAGAATATATATATATATATATATATATATATATATATATATATATATATATATATATATATATATATATATATATATATATAGACCTGGGAATTTAGGAGTAGGAATAATTAAAGAATAGAGGGATAAGGATAGATTAGTACATTTTTGTAATACAAAACATTTTATCAATATAATAGCCATTTCTATTTTTAGAGAAAATTAAGTTGTTCAATCCTGTTTCTAGGTGAAGGGCCCACTCCACTAACCAAGATCTTCATTTTTGGTTAGTATTTATATTTTATTCTCAAAAGCAAATAGGTAGCTCTATTAAAATTATAAATTCTTCCAACTCCTTAAAGTTAAAATTCATAGATTTGTCCCTACAGGGGTTTTAGATTAAATTCTCATTTCTTTGCAATCATTTTCTAAGCATTCTTAATAGTGTGTTTATTTCCATCAATCTATTTCATTATATAAAAGTGTGTTTATTTCCAGAAATCTATTTCATTATGCAAAAGTGTGTTTATTTCTAGTAATCTATTTCATTTGATAAAAGTGTGTTTACTTCCAGTAAATTCATTTTTGCAAAGTGTGTTTACTTCTAGCAAATTTTCATAGTTTAATTCCAATAAGCTTTTAACCAAAGAAGTCCTTAAGACATTAAAAATCACCAAAACAAAATAAAAATAAAAATACCTACAATCAATTACTAAATCACTAATATTCTTCTTATTGCATATAGCTTTAGACACATCCTTGGTTAAATATGACATCAACAGAAAGTTGATTAAATGAATGGAATGACAACACCCATCATTTTTGGTGCCATTGCCGAGGATCCACTAGTTGGAATTTTCTAATTAGGTGTCAACAAGAGCAAAAATCATTCATTTAGTAATTAAAGAAATTTTTCCTAAAAAGTTATCACAAAATTTATGAGTAGACCACGAGACTCTAAGGGTAAATTTCTCCCCAAAATATTTGAACAAGAATTTCTATCATCCTCTAGATTAAATAAGGAAGTTGAGCAAGCATTAGAGGCACCATTATCTCCTACAAGACAAGAAGCAAAATTGCCATCTTTGGAATTTTTGGATCAGTCACCAGAAGCAAGTAGAACTTTAGGGAGGAGGATTATTTCTCAAGATCCATTGAGGGAAATTTTTGATTCTCAATTGAGTAGTCAACCTCTTACTCCTAACTTTTCACCATCCCCAAAGTAGACCATATACCACATTGACTAGGAGAAGGGACTAGAAAATACTAGAGAGATGGCATGAGAAGCTGGAAGAGAACCTGAGCGAACCTTTACCTATCCCATTTAGATAGAGGATGATGAAACCACTATGAAGAATATTTCACCTACACATTTAGAGGAATGCCATCTAAGGATCCTGACCAATTTCTATTTGAGTTTAAAGTATTATGTTAGACTTATGATTATAAGACATATAATAAAAAACTCAAGTTGTTTCCATCTACCCTGAAGGATGAAGTAGTGAGGTGGTTTATGGGATTATAATCTAATTCTATTACCAATTGGGAACAAATGAAAACTATCTTCCTAGACAAATATCAAGATTATCATAGAGGAAGAAATCGAAAGGAAGAATTTTTCAAAATCAAACAGGAAGAAGATGAAAATATGGAAGATTATTTGGATAGATTCTTCTTTGTGAGTAAAAGATGTGGATTTGTACTTCAAGAATATTTAAGTAAAACTATTTTTCTCAAAGGTCTAGATGATGAATCTAGGGAAACCCTTGATTTAATTGGTGGGGGAAACATTGCTTAATTAGGACAAGGGGTGGACCTAGAAAGGGAAAAATGGTTAAAAATTTGAATCCAAATATAAACAAATTGATGGATGAATTGGCAAACTTTAAAATAGACATATTAGTTCAATTAACCTCCACTATGGATGGATTGCAAGCTAAAGTAAATGCCCAAATTGAACCATTAGCCATGTATTGTCCTAGATGCAAGAAGAAACATGTAATAAGGGAATGTCCTTTGGATAAAATAGAAGTATGTCTTGTCTATGAATCTAAAGAACATGATACTCATGCTTGTTCTCTTCTTCCACTCATAAAAAATCATCTCAAACAAACCAGTACATCATCCACCACAAAAGAATTGAATTTTGTTCAGAGATAACCCAGCTAAGGACAATTTATACCAAGACCAGCTCCTAATCCTTGGATGATGCCATGGGTAGCTCAAACAGTACCACAAAGTTATGGAAAGCCACCTTGGGCCCCTCAACCAACATGGCATCCTCAGGATTGGCCAAGTCAATCTTGGTATACTTAGGACATCAGCAACCTTGGGCTGGTCAAGGAAATCCTTATGCTTGGCCACAGCCTAGATGGGGCCCTAGTAATTATGTGTAAGGGAAAACATATCCAAATTAGAACCAACAATCCATAATGGGATCTCTAGCACAAAATCCTTAGGTTAAAAATATATTCCAAACATAAATGCTAGCACAACTAATAGCAAACCCAAGAAATAAACAAATAACTCTTGTATATGAAACAAAACTAAAAAATTAGTTGATCTAAATGTAATGGATTGTAAAAACATTTAAACTAGATCTAGAAAAATAGTTAGCAATCCACTTGTTATAATCATTGATATGATAGAAGAAGCGAAAACCCCTAGTCCAACTGCACCCAAGGAAGATGAAAAAGAAAAATATAAGGAACTAGATAGAAATTCTACTAAGATTCCATTTCCAGAAAGATTTAAAGAAGCCATAAAAATTAAGGAATCTAAATTGGTGCATGAACTAAGAAGATTGAATATTGAAATACCATTATTACAAGCAATTAAGAATATTCTAGAGTTGAACAAGTTAATCAAATTGTTATGTTTTAAAAAACCTGGAAGAAAGAAGTAGTACCCTAGGACTATTCAAGTAGATGGGAAACTTGCTAATTTATTAGCAGGAAAGCTCCTACTTCCCAAATATGGAGATCCTAGAAGCCCTGTTATTTCTATCTCTATAGGTAATAAATATATACATAATGTTTTGATTGATTTGGGAGTAGCTATCAATTTAATGACAGCGGACACTTTGAAAACATTACCATTAATAGGAATATAACCTACTAATACCATATTGTAGATGGTAGATTAGTCTATATCTATAGCAAAACTAGAAGGAGTTATTAAAGATGTGGTAGTAATGGTAGAATCATGGGAATATCCAGTCAACTTCCTTATATTGTAGCCAAAAGGTAAAACACTTGGTTATCCCATTATTTTGGAGAGACCATGGTTAGCTATAGTTGCTACCTTAATTGATTGCAGGTCAGGTGATATGACTATTTCAAATGGTAAGAATTATAAGCAAATTTAATTATATCCCTCTGCACGACCTTTTATTGATAATCAAGAGAAATTATGGGTTGATAATCCTGATATTAATGAGTAAAATATATCTTCTTTGGCTATGATAGCATTAAAGGATCATGTCTGGGAAATAGAAGATATGGTTAATCCTTCATTGAATGAACATCAATTGTCATTAGAGCAGTCAGGATTAGTTTTGGAACTTGTAGAATCTATTTCAGAACTATCACAGTTAGTTCTAGAACTACACCAATAACAATTCCCTGTAAATGAAGATAATTTCACTCCAAACGAATGAGATTTCTCTTAAGGAGAGGAAGGATCTATAGCCTTAGCTTTATAGATAACATGAGATGATGAAGAATTTATAGAAAATAATAGTAATGAGGAGTTCAACCTACAACAAGATACGTATCATAACTCTTCTTACTGTCCATTGTCCAAGATTTTGTCTCAAGGAACTTTCAGAGATGTTGCTACATATCATATGTTGTTACCACATGCCTATCCACTAAACACCTTAATGGAACCCTTTCAATACATCAGTTCATCATATACTGGAACCAAACATGTTGAGATTCAACTAGGATTTTTTTTGAATATTAATATTTAGTTAAAGAATAATGAAGAAGCCAAACTATTTGATGTTTTGAAGAATCATACTAAATCTTTTTCTTGGGATTATAGAGACATGAAGGGAATTCACCCAAGTATCTACACCCATCACATTTATAGTGAAAAAATTTGACCAGTTAGGCAACCTCAGAGAAGGATTAATCTAGCCTTAAGGGATATAGTCAAACAAGAAATTGAAAAACTATTACAAGTAGGTTTTATCTACCCTATCTCAGATATCTAGTGGGTGTCTCCTCTTGTAATTGTCCCTAAAAAGAATGGAAAATGGAGAATTTGTGTTGATTATAGGGAACTAAACAAAGCCAGCCTGAGAGATTATTTTCCCTTACCATTCATAGATCAAGTCTTAGACAACATTTTAGCTAAACAATACTTTTCCTTCTTAGATGGATTTAGTTGATACAATCAAATCAAAGTTGATGCTAAGGATCAGGACAAAACTACATTTACTTATCCATGGGGTACCTTTGCTTACAGGGTATTGCCATTTGGACTATGTAATGCTCTAGTAACTTTTCAAAGAGCTGTATTAGTAATTTTTATAGACCTAACAAATGACTGTGTAGAGGTATACATGGATGACTTTACTATGCATGGAGACACATTTGATGATGCCTTGAAAAATTTGGATAGAGTATTAACAAGATGTGAGCAATGTCACTGGTCTTTTAGTCATGAGAAATTTTTGATGATGGTTGATGAAGGGATCGTATTAAGACACCATATTTCGAAAAGAGGAATTTAGGTTGACCAAAACAAAATCAAGATTATTTCAGACTTGCCTATTCCTCAAACCCCCACAGATATCAAGTCATTGTTATGGCATGCTAGATACTACAAGTGCTTTATCAAGGATTTTAGTAAAATTGATGCCCCCATGTTTAAGTTGCTTACCAAGGACTATGAATTTCTTTGGGATGAAAAGTGTCAACATGCTTTTGAAGAAATTAAAGAGAAATTAGTAATTGCCCTAATATTGAAAGGACCTAATTGGGAGAAACCTTTTCACATCCAAACTGATGCCTCAAATAACTCAATTGGTGCAGTTTTAGGATAGAAAGATGAAGAAGGAAGAATATATGCTATTTACTATCTTAGTAAAAATTTTACTCCCACTAAAAGAAATTACACTACCACTGAAAAAGAATTTTGAGATGTGATCTATGTAATCAATAAATTTAGACATTACATTATAAGGTACAAAATATTTGTACATACAAATCACTCAGTAATTAAATAGTCAATGAAAAAACTAGTGGTTAGAGGTAGAATAATTAGATGGTTATTACTTCTATAAGAATTTGATATTACCATTATGGACAATCTAGGAAAATCTAATGTGGTAGCTGATTTATTGTCAAGACTAACCACTACAAGGGAGCAGGATCCAATCAAGGACAACTTTCTAGATGAACAATTGTTTTTTATTTCAGCTGATACACCATGGTTTGTTGACATGGAAAATTATCTTGCAACAGGGAAGTTTCCTCCTTCTTTCACTAAAAAATAAATAAAAAATTTAATCAAAACCAGTGCACAATTTAAATGGTTAAATGGAATGTTATTTAAATGTGGTCTTGATTTGGTTTTACATAGGTGTGTAAGAGAAGATGAAATCTTTGACATCCTCCAAGAATGTCATGATTAATGAAGTGGAGGATACTATTTAGTGAAAAGAATAGCTCAAAATATACTTAGCACTGGTTACTATTGGCCATCTCTGTATAAATATGTGAAGAGATATATCAGGTGGTGTGATCCTTGTCAAAGGATGGGATAACCAACTGTTACTAATGAAATGCCTCTACAAGCACAAGTAGTGATTGAACAATTTGAGAGATGGGGATTGGATTTTGTTAGACCCTTTAATCTTCCTTCATAGGGAAAAGAACACATTCTTATGTGTATTGATTATGTAACAAAGTGGGTAGAAGTGTAGGCTTTAACAAATGCCACTGAAGAAGCAATTGCTAATTTCCTTTGGCACATAATTATGGTAAAGTTTAGAGCACCAAGAAGCTTAGTTTCAGACCAGAGACCACAATTTATATCTAATATGATCCAAGATTTTACAATGTATTATCAGATCAATCATAAGAAGTCATCTCCCTATCACCCATAAGCAAATGAATAAGTTGAAGTAACAAATAGAGAATTGGAAAACATCCTCACTAAAATAGTTGAAGCAGAAAGAAGGGATTGGGTAAAAAGACTACCTAAAGCTATCTAGGCTTACAATATAACTTGGAAAACCATAACAAGTTTTCACCATATGAGTTAGTCTATGGGAAAAAGCCCTTATTGCCTATTGAGTTTGAACTATAGACATTGAGGACAACAACTAAGGTGGGAATTGAATTGGATGTAGCTCAAAAGGAGTGAATCCTTCAACCCAATGAATTAGATGAATTAAGAATGGAAGCACTTCACTAGATAGAGATAATACAAGATTAAAGGAATCAATGGCATGATTCACATATCAAGGAAAGACAATTCAAAGTAGGAGATTGGGTATTGCTGTTTAATTCTAAGTACCAACAATTCAAAGGCAAATTAAGAAGTAGATGGTTGGGACCTTATCAAATCAAACAAATATTTGACAATGGTTCTATCCAGTTACTTCCCATTAATGGTAGCAAAATAATACTCTTAGTTAATGGACATAGGCTAAAATTTTATAGGAAGCCTCCTACTAAGGATGAATTCTTGAAGCAAATTGAAGAAAACAAAGAATTTGATCATATGGGAGAACCCAGTTCTTCCAAAATGATCAAATAATCAGATGAAAAGATCCATAATAAAGGGAAGAGGATGAAAACCAGCAAATGGCATTCTCTTCCCCCCCCCCCCCCCCCCAAAAAAAAAAGAAAAAAATCTCTCAAAGATCAATCGAAAACCAATGATGGCGGTTGATCTTTTCAAATAAATGGATAATTCAAAATAAAAACTTCTTTAGAATTCTAATTATTTTCTAACCATTTTTTTTACCTGTTAGGAATGACGAGTCATGATAGAGGGATTACATCATTAAGGATGGTAATTATGTTTTTAACTTGTTAAAGGTTAGATTAAAAGTTTGCATGTGTGCTTAGATTTGATTTAAAAAGATTAGTATGATGAGTCATCTATTATACATCATGATTAAATGTGTGAAATCATGAGAAGGATATTGATGATGGAATAAGTTAGTGAATAGTTATAAAATATCATTATTATTATTATTGAATTGACAAAGTGAAAACTAGTTATAGAAAAAATTAAAAGAGATACAATGAATTAAATCCATCAGTTTTGCAGCTAAGTACAAAAGTTCCATAGCTGAATTCGCTAGTTCTGTAGTTGAGTACAGTAATTTTGCAACTGAATTCACCAGTTCAGCAATTGAATTTGCTAGTTCTGCAACCAAAGTCATCATTTCCACTGATAAGAGAAGCAATCTTCAGCTAACCTATGTAAGATTAAAGAGGAATGAATCATGGGGATTAAAAAGAAGTCAGAACTAGAGGATGATACCTAGCTCCTTACAGATGAAGAAGTAGCAACTATCTTTCAACAGGTAGGATGGTTAGAGTTTTTGAGGAAATTTCCCAAACATAACGATGAATTGGTAAGAGAATTTGTTATCAATTTAGAGTAAACAGGACAAAGATTAAGAATATTTTCATTTCTTTTTCTATGAATGTAATAAGTGAGATATTTGGAATACCAATGGTGCATGTCCCAAACCCTGTCAAAGAGACATTAAAATACCTAGTTGAAACCCTGTTGAAAGAGGGGGAAGCTGAACCCTAGTATATTTACAACACAAAGAAAATCATCAAAGGAGTCAAAAGGGCCAACTTGCCCAAACCCTTTGACAGAGTAGCATTTTGGATAGTTAAGTATTTAACCTGTGATGGATAATTTGGGTCAATAGGAAAAGAAGTCTTGAAAATCTTCATACACCTTAGATATGGAACCAAAAAACTAGAATATATAGTAAACCTTCTAGGGTTTATTTTTGATTCCATCCATACAATGGCCAAGAGGTATTCTTTGGGTGTAGGAACAATTAGACATCATGGGTTAGTGCATTTAGTATGCTAGCACCATTTCCTTTCAAAGAAAAATGGGGAAGAAATGTGGGAAAAATTTCTTGGCAAATTTGGGGTAGAACCCTAGTATTTCCAGAAGAGCAATAACAACTCCTCCTACCCCTTTAGTTCATTTGGAAATTGATACCACTGCTAAGGAAAAGATAGAACTAGGGGAAGAGGAAATACCAACAAGAAAAAGATTTGGAAGAAGAGCTAAAATTATAGACCCTACTATGCCTTCACAAGAAATTCCTTCTTCTATAGAATCTACAAAAGAACTAATACCTATCTCTGACAGTGATGGTTCACCTAGGCCTAAGCAAAAGGAAAAAATTAGAAGAATCTCTAAGAGGAGACCCATGTATTCACATTTTGAGGCTCCTCAAGGATGGAGACATCATACAAGGTCTAAAGAAATTCCAGAGGAGATGAAAAATAAGAAAGGTTGGAAATTGAAGCTGCTGATATTTTGGGCAGCATGGCCATGACTCCTCCTAGACCAAGCCAAATAGAAAAAGAAAAATAAGATGAAAGATTTGAGGACCAAGTTTTCCAAGAAATGGGTGAGACAGTAGAACCATCACATGTAGAAGATGAACATGCATCTTGGAAAAGGAAAAGGAAATCCCCTCTAGTGGAAGAAGAATGCTTAACTCCCCATGAAATTTTAGAAAAAGAACAAAATCAACAGGTTAAATAGGTTCTATTTTTGTCTGGAGTAGAGCTCATTATCAAGGAAAAGGATGAGGAATTGAATTTTCTCAAACTCAAATTAGAATAGAGAGAAATGCTCCTTAAAGAATTAAAAAACTAGTTCATAGCCAAGATTGAGGAATATAGAGATTAAAAGGCAACTGATGGAGAACAAGGAAAAATGTAGAATTTCTAGGAGACAGACTATTGTGTCAACAATCTCTACACAGACTGAATTGACTTATCTACCACTCAAGCAGTTATGGTATGATACATGTAGAGAAATTAGTGTAATCAAGACATCCAATAAGGACTTGAAAAGAAAAATGGAGAAAGAAAAGAAAACAAGGAATGGGAAGAAAAATTTCATAAGGAGGAAAAAGATAAATATAAATATCTTGTGAAAATACAAATAGTTTGCATGATGAGTGAGAAATTACTCGCATGCAGAATACCTTCTCTTGCATATGGTATATTTTTAGAGGAACAATTCATTTGCTAGTATTTGGCAAGGATAGCATGTGGCCTTCCACATGAAATAAAAGATGAAGCTGATTTCTCGATAGCCTACTCAGCCAATGCATAACAAAAAAATCTTGTCTGTGAATTTTACCTCTGCAATTTCTTGCTGGAAAAAAATTCAAGTTTTATGATCAATTTGTATGTAGGGGAATGCCAACTTAATGCATTTGTCTCTGTTCTTCAAAATCAGATTGCATGGAAAGAAAGGGAGTTAGAGCATCTGTTAAAGGCTAGTTCATCTAGTCTCTATATGAGAATTCATTATGACAACCCATTCGCCTTTGCTACACATTTCTAATCCCATGCATTTAATGACAAGTTCAAATAACCTTATCTTTTCAATTTATAGAAAAACATTAATGCCTTCACCTCTTATGAAAAGGCAAATTTTGATAATATCTATGATGTATGTTTGAAAATATGGGAATTTCTCTTGGTGGCATTGAAAAGAAGGGAAGTAATATCCCCTCAAATTTGATCTAGAGTCTAGAAAGGGCAAAAGTTTTATGCACAATAATTCCTTAAATAAATGAAACCCCCCTGTGCATATGGATAGGAATGCGGACAAATCCACCTCTACTTCTCACCCCCATATTTCCTTGGCAAAATAGAGGACCTCAAGATCCCACTCAATTTGAGGAATGGAAAAGAAAAATAGAATCAAGAGCAGGGTATAGTACCTCTGAATCAAAGCATTGGGATATTTAGTTTTAGCCATTTGATCTGAGCAATCAAATGGAATGTAGAATATATAATCCCAAATTTGAAGAGTAAAGTTTATAAAGGGACTTACAAACAAGTATGGGGGAAATGATGAGGCCAGAATATGATTGTTAAATGTATAATAAATGACCTCATCTTACTCTCTCTTTCTATTAAATTTGACTACATTTTGTGACTTTTATTTTGATTTGATATGAGTTAGGATGTAATTGTCCATCTTTTGTTGATTGTGATTCTAATGTTTTAAAAGATCTATAATTCCTAACAAGTGATTTGGAAAATTCAAGTTTTGTAATAAAATAGGTCATCATCAAGCTGAAGAACAAATATGAAGTGGATTGCATGTTTTTGGAAGCATTGGAATCAATACAGCTTAGTTCCAAAACCCCACCATGCTGTTATAAGTTCTATCACATTTTTGGACTTAGTTCTGGAACTCTATATTTAGTTCTAGAATTATCTGAATTAATTCTGGTATTCCTATAGATAAGCTCTAGAACTTTCACGGTTAGACATGGAACTAATAAGGATCTATTCCAAATGGCTAGGGATCTATCAAATCAATGATCCTATTAATTAGGAGCAAACTTCCAATTTGAATACTTACAAATCCAAGACATTTATAACACAATTGGACATCCAACCATGTCTTAATTCAACATCTATTCTGGGCATGATTCAGTTCCATCGTATCCATGAAACAGTTACAACCATCAATGCACCACAAGAAAAAGAATATATATAGACCTGGGAATTTAGGAGTAGGAATAATTGAAGAATAGAGGGATAAGGATAGATTAGTACATTTTTGTAATATAGAACATTTTATCAATACAATAGCCATTTCTATTTTGAGATAAAATTAAGTTGTTTAATCCTGTTTCTAGGTAGAGCAAGGGCCCACTCCTCCAAGAACCAAGATCTTCATTTTTGGTTGGTATTTATGTTTTATTCTTAAAAGCAAATAGGTAGCTCTGTTAAAATTATAAATTATTCCAACTCCTTAAAGTTAAAAGTCATTGTAGATTTGTCCCTGCGGGTGTTCTAGATTAAATTCTCATTTCTTTGCAATCATTTTTCAAGCATTCTAAATAGTGTGTTTATTTCCAGCAATCTATTTCATTTTGCAAAAGTGTGTTTATTTCCATCAATCTATTTCATTATGCAAAAGTGTGTTTATTTCTAGCAATCTATTTCATTCTAAAAAAGTGTGTTTACTTCCAACAAATTCATTTTTACAAAGTGTGTTTACTTCCAGCAGATTTTCATAGTTTGATTCCAATAAGGTTTTAACCAAAGAATTCCTTAAGACATTAAAAATCCCCCAAAACAAAAGAAAAATACAAATACCTACAATCAATTACTAAATCATTAAGATTCTTCTTGTTGCATATAGATTTAGACACATCCTTGGTTAAATATGACATCAAAAAAAAGTTGATTAAATGAAGGGAATAATGACACCCATCAGTTGATTTAGTGGTGGGTTTTGTTCCTCGAGGTCTTTTCCCTATTGGCGAGTGAGAGCCATATAAGAAAATAACAAAAGGATGATATGTTCTCACACCTCAAACAAATAGAAATAAAAAAAAGACTCATCTTTATCTAGAGAATAATGACCTAAAATAATAAAAGACTACCACAAAACTTATTGGTTAGAGAAGTAGTTGGGTGGATTGCTTAGCATGAGCTAGATCTTATAAGCGAAAGCTTTTTAGGAGGCTGTCAATCCACCTTCTTTGAAACACTCAAGTGGAAATGTTAAAAGAAATATATTTGACTTAAATGAATCTAAAACTGAAATAAAATACATCAAATTATAGTAAATTAATTGAGAAAATTATATGCTTTGATAAGTTAACTGAAATAAAGCAACTAGTTTGATTATATTAATGCTGAAAATTGGTTAAGGCAAGGTTGTGGTTTTGGGTTTGGTAATTTGATAAGGGTCAAAATAATGGTTTTGTTGGGGTTAATTGAGATAATAAAATGAGAGGGATGGATGGTTGAAAAATATAAAACAATAAGTAACTAAATTATAAAAATGATGAGGGAGCAAAGAGGGTGGAGGTGGCAAAGGTGCAAAGAGGGAAAAAGAGGTAAATGGAATTATAATGGCAAAGGTAGTAAAGGAGGTTAATGGATGAAGATGGAAATTTTATTAATAAGTAGATGTCAAGGTAATTAAGGGAATGACTTAAGTAAATTATTTAAATAAAGAAAAACAAATAAGGTTACCTTGAGACTTGTTGATGTGGTTAATATTATTGATGATGTGATGAAGGAATCCTATGGCAATTTCAGTAGAGCTTCATTTCTTTGAATTATTTTCCTCCAAGATGTGGATGACCTCCAAAATTATGATCTCATTCAAATACTTGTAACAAGATGTTAATAATCAAAGACTAACTTGAAACTTTATGTTAGGAGAGGTAGGGTATCTATAGCATTTATTATGAAGAATCATGCCAAAAGAGGGAATAGTATAAGTATGACACCATTTTTCATGTGGTGCATGAATGAGTCAAAGATGAGGTTGGTGAGGATTCCCATTTGGGTTGGTGAGTCTCCCACCTTTCACATGAGTCTAATTTTGAATAGGATTCATGCACATGGGTCTAAATGAGGCTAAAGACTTCTCACCACATTTTCTTGTCTTCATCCAAACACTTAAAGAGATGGAACATAAAATGTGGTGCCATTTCTATGTGGTGCATGAATGAGTCAAATATGAGGTTGGTAAGGATTCCAATTTGGGTTGATGAGTCTCCCACCTTGCACAAGAGTCCAATTTTGAATGGGAATCATGCACATGGGTGTAAATTAGGCTAAATAATTCTCACCACCCTTTATTGTCTTCATCCAAGCACTATAAGAGATGGAACACAAAATTTGGTGCCATTTCTATGTGGTCCATGAACGAGTCAAAGATGAGGTTGGTGAGGAGATCCATTTAGGTTGGTGAGTCTCTTATTTGGGTTAAATAGTCAAGAATGGGTGCCCTTTATCTTTCCAAAATCACTAAAGAGGTAGGTATCTCAATATAAAGGCCATTTTTATGTGTGAAGGAAAAATACATGTTGAATGATGGCCCCTTAAAGGGAAATGCACCATATTTCAAGGGGGGGCCTTATGATGCTTAAATGAGGTTATTAAGCACCTTAGGAAAGGGTCTTAGGTGGGGTATGATATCTCATATCAAGCCACCTCACTTCTAAGCCATGTCACTCACCATATCACTTCTATGTCACTTTTCATATCACATGCCATGTCACTTTCCATGTCACTTATCATGTCATCATGAATAAAGATAGTGGGTCCCACAGTGAATAGTAATTTTGAATAGTATTTTTAAATAGGAGAATAGTGATTTGGCTAGGTTAAGAAGGGTTGGTTAAGGGTTAAGAAGGTTTAGGGGGTCTTTAGGGTGTCTTGAGGTATTTAGTCATCAAAAACTATAAGTGTGCAATTTTCTAGTGTCTAAAACCATGAGAGGCTTCATGATTTCATAGGCAATAGAAGAGGAGACCATCAAAGCTATGTTTATAAAGAATTCCCCCTAATATGGTATAAAATGAGGTGCTCTAGATAAATTCTCTTCATACATTTCTAAAAAGGCTAGAAGGGATGATGGCAAGGTTGAGATAGTTAAAGGTATACAGGTACCAAAGGTTAGGTTAGGTCTCTTCCACATTAAAGATGGTAGGAGTTTCTAATTTGATATAAGAAGGATTGATAAGTCAATAGATAAAGATAGATATATTAGAGTTAGAGGGTCCATATGGGATATGGGAAGTGAGAGAAGCCATTGTATCGACAAACTTATTCATAGATCATGAATTGGTTTGGATATAGTAGTGTTCAAATGATGCTGAGAGTACATAAACTAGTTATTTATACTATTGTAAAACATCATTATTGCATTGTTAAGAGCCATTAATTTGATTAAACACAAGTTGAGAGTCACCAAAAATGCTGATCATTTTGACTCCTAAGGCTAACATAATTTAGAAACCTATTAGTAGGGCTTCATACTCAACCATATTATTGGTACATTCAAAATCTAGATTGAAATATAATGGAAGGGGTCCATTTTGAAGGGGGATAAGGATGATTCTCACTCCTCCACCATGTTGACACTTTGATCAATAAGAAAAATGGTCACTTGATAGATGAAGTCTACTTGAGAGAGGGTCACGATGGATACATATGGAAAATCGAGAGGAGGAGGTCAGTTGTCTACTAATGATGCATCAAATAATTAGTTGGCAATGCATTTCCATTTAATTAAATTTTTTTGAAAGAATTCAAGGTCAAACTCAGCTAAAATCATAAGCCACTTAGTCATACATTGATTTTGGTATGGCTTGGACTGCATATACTTGAGTGGGTCAGTATTGTTTATGACATAGGTCTTGTGGTTGAAAAGGTATTGGAAAAGTTTTGTAGCCACAAAGACCAAGGTGAGGCAAAGTTTTTTGGTATTGGTATATCAAGTCTCATACTCTATAAGCATATGGATAATGTAGTAGATGGCTTTCTCTTTATGTTTTTCATCTCAATGAGCTAGCATTTAAGTAGTGGTCAATGGTATAAATATAAAGGTAAAAAGGTTGATCTTCCTTAGGAGGAATGAGGATGGATGGAGATATAAGGTAATATTTAAGTGAATGAAATACCTTTTGATAGTCATTATTCCACTTAAAATATGCATCCTTCTTTAGAAGATGGTGGAAAGGCTGGCATCAATCAGAGAGTTGAGAAAGAAAGTGATGAATGTATTGGAGCTTCTTTTGCAATCTATGACATTGCTTGAGGTGGGTGGGAGGAGGCATGTCAAAGATCACTTTGATTTTGGCAAGATCAACTTTAATTCCCTAAAGGGAGAAAATAAAGCCAAGTAACTTTCCTGATAAGATCCAAAAAATACACTTCTTTGGGTTAAGGTAGACATGGTAATGGATAAGTCATTTAAAAATAATATTAAGAATGGCCAAATGATATTTATGACATTTGGATTTCCCAAGAAGGTCATCAACATAGTCTTCTATGATTTTGTGAATAAGGTCATGGAAGATGTATGTCATAACATGTTGGTAGGTTACGCTAGAATTATTTAGACCAAAAGGCATGACCCTATAGTTAAAGCTTGCCTAAGGGGTGATAAAGGTGGGTTTTTATTCATCTTCAGGGGCAATCAAGGTCTTATTATAACCTGAGAACATGTCCATACGAGATAACATCTCATGACTAGCTATAAGATCAATAAGCTGGTCAATACTTGGCAAAAGAAGGTAATCCTTTGGGTAAGTGAGTTTAAGGTGATGAAAGTATATATAAATTTGAATTCCCCCTATGGCTTTGGTGATAAGTATTACATTTGAGACCCATTGGGAATAATCAATGGGTTGGATGAAATTGATAGATAAGAGGTGTTAAAGCTCTTATTTGATGAGAAAGGATATGAAAAGGTGCATTTGTCAAAGTTTATTGCCTAATTGGATTGGTATCATAGTTGGTGACTATATTGTGGGTAATTATGGAGTGGTTGATTCTTGGCATATCACTATAAGACCAAGAAAATGCTATGTTGTGGTCTTGCAGGAAGGAGGAGAAGTCTTGAAGCTCCTTAAAATTTAGCTATTGGATGATTTTGACAATATGTGAGTTATCTAGAGTACCTAAGTTGATATCAATTATGAATTAATTCAACATGGTTGAAGTCTTATGAGGAATATATTTTTGGATAGAGGAATCTTCTGTGCCAAGATAGTTGAGAATGGAATTGTCATCATAACACCGAATGATATTAGTGGTAGGAGAGTCATCTCCTACCATCTTAGGATGAGTTATAATGATTATTATCACCCCATAATTTTGATAAGTCAAGGGTCTATGGTTAATCATGTGGATGAAAAAAAGTTAGGGGGATGATGTCAAAATCCCTAGATGTTGATGGTGGAGTGGACGGTAAGGATGGGATTTCCTCATCAATGATAGTAATAGGAGGTAGATATGTGTTATTTTTAGTTGGTTCAAAATGATGGCCATGATTTTTATGAGGTTTTTAGTTCTTGATTAGAATCAACTCATGTGGCCCATGTTCATACCGACTTAGAATAAATCCCTTCCAAGCACACTTATAAAGATATGTCTTGTCAAACTTTGGTTTATCTAGATAGGATAAACTAGATGTGAATGGTTGAGGTGAAAAAGAGGTGGAAAAAGTGTCAAGGGGTTTATCAAGTCCCCCATAGAATAAATTGGTTTGACCAATTGAGGGCTCAAAAGGAACAATAAATATAATATTAGGGTCATAACTAGGTTATTGGTCAAGGTTCCCATACTTTTAGGGAGTAGTAAAAGTGCCTAGTGTCAAAAGGAAATACTCCCCAAATGAAAGATGTTGAAAGGTTGATTCCAAAGGGTTCATTATGGGGATTTGGGTGAAAGGTAAATATGAAATAGTGGATGCTTTGTTGGTAAAAGGAGATGGGGCTTCACATTTTATTAATTAAGGTTTGTTAGATGGAGGAAGGAGAACATCGTTGGGTTGGTACATCATGTTGCATGATGTAAAAGGACTCGAGTCAACTTATATAGTAATAACTTAAAATTTTTGTTCAAATTTCACACATCAGTATAGGGTGGATGGCATACAACCCATGGAATGAATCTAAGGGCATCCCAAAAAAATGTTGTACTAGAACTCACTTTTTACTAAGTAGAAGATCTCAAGAAGTGTGTGAGGTCCTAAGTGAATGTGAAGGACAACAATTCTTAAAGTTGTGTCCATGTTATCATTGAATGATTGAATCATTGATAAGGTTTTTGATATAATGTCATTAGGTAATTTGAGTTGGTTGTATGCATGGGAGGAGATAATGTTGATGCTAGCTCCCCCATCAATGATAACCCTCTTGATGTGGGTTTGGTTGATGTATGTGATATTGAGAGGGGAAGATCTAGATCATCTATATGGATGGAGGATATTTCCTAATCCCTAAAGGTAACAAGGTTAGTAAGTTGAAGATCTTTGATAAAGGCTGTTAGAGGTTATGGGTATTCTAGTTAAACCTTTATGTATTACAAAGCCTATATCATTGATTGGTAATGATGGGGTGAGGTATTGATCAGTTCAAACAAATTCATCTTCACTGGTGTTTGGTGAAGCTAGTTTAGAACTACTCATTGGATTGATTCAGAAGGGTTGAATTGAGAGGGACCCAAGACAAATAACTTGGTTTTGGTTGAAGGTAAGGGTGCTTAGTGTTGGATAGGTGATTGGGTGGTAGAAGAGGGATATATCCATAGATTAGACACCTTTGCCTTTCCTTTATCATTTGGTTGAGCTTATGATCATGTGACAACATGGATGGTAAGGATTCAATTTTGATTCAATTTGAGATGAGAGTGGGGGAGTAGGTAAGTGTTGGTTGATGGATCTTAGTTCTTCGATTAGAGGTGGGTTCATAAGAGGCTCAACTGACATCCTCATGATATAATCAATGGACTAATACCTAGATAACCTTATATTTATTCATATCATGTCTAGGTGTTCTATGATATGAATATACCAATTTGTCATTATTCCATGATGGTTTAGGACTATGTGGGTCAAATGGTTTGATAGGTGTCAAGGTTAAGAAAGATGCTTACAACAACCTTTGTAGGATGGTTGAGTAATACTAAAGCAAAGGTGGCAAAGGTGTGGAGGTCTTAGGTTTGATAGTTAAGGTGAAAACCCTTCTACGAGTAGGTTTGATGGTAAGAGATTTGGGTGAAGGAGCATTCTTGGTGGATGGTCTTGGTATATATTATTTATAGGTAAAATGTGTTGGGGTAGAACCCTAAGTAATAGATGGTTTGGTTATGTAAGTTTTGGTGAAAATGGGTGAGGATAAATTAGATTTATGGTGTAACCAAAAGTGGTAATTGAATTTGGATTTTGTCTAGGATGGTTGGTTTCTTTACTAGGGTAGAAGGGTGAGGTCCCAAGATAGAATACAAAGTAGAAAGGGGAGGTAGAGTTTTGGTTTATGGGATATTGGGTGGTTTTAATCTCTTTATTGGTTTATCTTGGGATTTGTTTGGTGGGATTAAATTCAAATTTATTGATGGGTGTAATTACAATGGGGGAAACTACTTGGGTTATTTTGGGTGGAGTTAGTTTGGTTAGTTCAACTATGGTTTGAAGGGTAGAGGTTTATAAATGCTTAGTTAGGGTGATGGTGGGTTCAATATTGGAAATGGAAGGTTGGGATGATAGTGGCATCATCAGAGGATCTTGCTTGGTTATGTAAGGAAGCTCGAGATGGTACCAAAATGTGGCATGATCTACATTGGGTTAAGATAAGTACTCAAAGTTTTGAACCAATATAGAGAAGGGCTTATAGATGGGTCTGATCCCTTTGATATTGATCTCAAATGATAAAACACATGGTTAGAGAGAGAGAAGTGGTTACCTCATCCTTTTCCTTAATCAAAGGCTCCAAGGTTTGGGAAGATGGGTCTCCCATGGGAGAGGTAGATAGAGTGACCTCTTCCTTAGGGATGCTTTCCAAAGGAAGAGTGGATTATTATATGATGGAGGAGAAGGATATGGTGGTAATGGCTACCTATTTCGGTATGTCTCCCAAAGGAGAGGTTGGTAGCTATATACATTGATGAGTAGAGAAAAGGGAATAGTTGTTTCCTTGGTCTCATTTTCCAAAGGAATGGAGAGTGACTCCACTACCTAAATAAGTAGAGGGGCAAGAAAGGTGGTTTTGGGAATGGTTTCCTCAATAATGAGTGCACTAAGAACTACGTTAATAGTATGAACTTCATGGTTGTGAGAGGATTTCAATCTATTGTTTTCATTGTTCACGGAAGGGGCATGGTTAGGAAATGGATATCTAAAGATGTCAAGTGATTGATTTGGGGGTGCATTGGGGTTATCCAACACAAGTTCCCCCTTGTTAATGAGATTTTGGATGAAATTATTGAAGGTATTTCACCTTCTAACATCATGTCCAATGACATGGTGGAAGGCACACAATTCATTCTCCTTATACCAACCAAGTACATGATGAGAGGAATCAAATTACTATGGAAGTTTAATTGATGGGAGTTGTATGATATTCACTTTCAACAAATTTTTCAAGATTGAAGTGTATGACTCCCCTAGTGGAGTAAATTGATTTTGGTTGTTATAGTTTGGTTTTCTAGTGTTCTAATTAGAGGAACTAGAGGAGTTGAGTTGGTCAACAACCAGTAGAGGAGAGGTTTTAAGGACAACCACTTTCACGGTTCCTTTGTTTTTAGAGTTAGTGTAGGTTTGATTGTTAAGTTTAGAGGAGGGAGTCTCATTTGATTTCAAGGTGGAATTATTATTTCTCAATTTCAATTTCCCCTCATCAATGGCTTTGTTTTCTAATTTATTTGCTATGGTAAAAGCCTCATCAAAGGCCCTAAAATTTTAAACTTGTAAAGTGGAGGAAATGTGTTTAGCACAAGCCTGAGCAAAGAGTTCAACCAGCTTAGGTTGGGGAAAATAGAAAGAGAATTGGTTTATCAAGATTCTTCAATGGGATATGAAGTCAGATATGAACTCATCATCAAATTTCTAAATGGAGTAGAGATCAGTGATGGAAAATTTATTAGAGATGTTTATGAAAAATTTATCTAAGAAATTTTGAGCTAGTTCGGAAAAAGAAAAGAGGGAGTGCTTTATAATAGCACTGTACCAATCTAGTGTCAGACCTGATAGAGACATGGGAAAGGTATGGAGAAGGAGAGCATCATCATAGATAATCAAATAGTAAGAATGCCTAAATGCTCTTAAATGTTGTTGAGGGTCTTCCTTGCTCTAATTTTTTGAAAAATTTGGAAGTTCCCATTGAGGAGGATAAGGTCGAATGGGGATGGATGGATGAATTGGTTCATTATAGATTTGGTCATAAGATAAGAGGTTATGAACACTAGAAATAGATGACTCTAAAATAGTCATTTTTTCCATTAACATTTTGACAAGATCCATTTTTGGTTTTGCACCCCCATAATTGTAGGGTATATTATGTTGGGTTTAGGTAGGTGCAACATATAGATAGATGGTGGGGGGTTGAGAAGCTGACACATATTGATGTGTGGACATGGGTGGTTAGGATGATGCCACATATGAATATGTGGAGATAGGTGGTTGGGTGGAAGGCAAAGGTACATACCCTTGTGTGTTAGGGACACAGCTTGGGTTTTATGCAATGGTCACCTATTGGGACTAACATAGGTTAGGTTGGAAGATAGAGGATAAGTGGTAACTTTGGAAATAATGGGTGGAAGGGTAGAAGGTATGGGGACCACTAAAATCTAAAATGGAGTGGATCTAGGTGGATTGGAAGTAAGGGGAAGGGTGGTGATACTAGTATAGGGTATTCCCATGGTAAGTGGAGTACCAGTGCCCAAATGTTGGGTTACTCCTATACTAGAAGGGTTGTTAGTTGGGGTAGAAGGCATTTAGGTGTTGATTAGTTGGTTAGGTTGGTTTTAGATGGTGGTATTGGTGGGATTATTGGTAGAAGATGATGCCTAGGTGATGAAAGGTAGGGTGGAAATGGTGGAATCAAGAGTGTTGCCTATAAGGTGGGATGGCATGTAATAGGGTGGGTCAATAGGTGGAATAAAAGTAGTGGTATAGTGGGATATGGTATTAAGATAATATTTGAGGGCTATGGGATTGTTATCTAGAATGGTGGAAAAATTTGTATCACCTTGGGAAACCAACTGAGGGATGTTAGGACTTGTTTGAGGATGGTCAAAACTCTTTGCATCTGAGATGTATTCTATGGATAAAGGAGAAGAGGAAGATGGATGATTAGGAGGTGGATCTTTATTGTCTTGGTTTATTAGCTATTGCCTAGTTAAAACCATGTAGATAAGGGAAAGAGGAAGATACAATCAATCTCACAACTCAAACAAAGAGAAGACAAGAAAAATTCAAGGAAATGAAACACACACTAAAGCACATTAAATCCTAAGATTATTTTTAGTCTCTCTTGTGGCTTATGCCTTAATCTTTAAGATTTATGTGACTAAACTTGGCTTGTAGAGTAAGTACTAGAATAAGATATCTAAGGATGGTTTTAGGTTGTTAAAGGATCTTAAGATCTATACTAAAAATTGATACATGGCTTGATAACCCCCTCACTTCACACACCATAGTGGTAAGGGTGTCAGATGCTTAGCCAAAATATACCAAGTAGCTAGAGATTATACTTAGATATAATACTAAGTTTGTTTTCCCTTTAGTGGTGAAATCTAAGTAGGATAGCTGAGAAAGGTGACTACTAGGTGATGAAATCCTAGTCAAGATTTATGTCAGTATTTTTATGATTAATTAGGTATAAGTGGTTTGGTTTCATGTGTGTGATAAGAGTGAAGCTAAAATTAATTCACTTGATTAATTAGTCCATGTGAGCTATAATAACAAAGCAAACAAGTAAGCAACTGATTTTATGCCCAAAATGAAAATTTAATTTTGTTGCATGAGTAGAAAGAAAAAAGAAGAAGCACCTAGATGCAACTATGAACTCAAGAAAAGACTCAAGGGTTCCATTGGGTATGCCATATTATTTCAGATGAAATTTTTCTTTATTTCTTAAAAATAAATTTGTAAAAATTAAAAGAAGGGCAAGGTTAGTTTAATCTAGATTTGGTTTGTACTCTGTGATCTAAATGGTTATAAATACTCCTCTTTATTTGGGAAGGAATGACCTATATATAAGAAAAAACTAAAGAAATTGTTGACTAGTTAGATAGTAGGGTGGATTACCTAGAAAGATAGATCCAAGAAGCATAAGCTTCCTTGGCGCTTATCAATCCACTCTTTTAAACAATCAAGTTCTAGAAATGAAAGATTAATTAATTGCATGAATAACATAAGATACTAAAATAAAATACAAGAAGTTCTTGAAAGAGATGAATTTGCCTAATTAAAAAAATAAATAATTAAATATTAATGCTAAATAAATCAGACATGGTTTAAAAACTAGGGTGATATTCTATGATTAGGTAGATAGTCAAAGAGTGGGATTTGGTCAGGGTCTAATAGATGAAATTAACTAGCTATTGAAATTGACATATAGTGACCGTCAACAGTTGGGTAAGATTTTTGGTGGTTAGGTGACCATCAGTAATTAGGTGAGCCTTAGTGGTTAGGGGTAAATCATCAGCAGTTAGGTGACCATCAATGGTTATTATCAGATTTGGATTGGGGTAGAATAAGTTTGTTTGGGAAACTTGGAGAGATGTTCTAGAGAGAAACAAAGGGAATGATTACAAAAATTAGATACTTAAATTTATTATTGGTTTTAATAATTTTGATGTGAGTGGATGGAAAATTGTAGATTCTAAATTAATTTTGATAGAGTGACAAATAAATTGGCTATTGATTGATGAGTAACAACACTTTTGATTTATATATTGGTTATTAGAAGCTAGAAAAATACTTACACAAGAAGCTCTAATGTACAAGACTCTAATGAATTTTTATATCTCTCCTTTTCACCTCATGCTCTTCTCTTTATATAGGAAAAAGGGAGTGGTAAAACAAGAAGTTAAACAATCATTTCAATAAGATATTTAATTTTAGCCTTGACATGCATTGATTATACACATAGATCAAACAACTAAAAATTAAAAAAACAAGTTATATTTGAGTGGTAGATAACCCTAAAGGTGATTAAAGGATGAATGTCAATGGTCAAGTCTAACCATTGGTGGTTAGGGGTCAATCGTTAATGGTTGATAGGACAAAGGTGGAATGGTTAGAGTTAGTCAAGTTGACTTAGGTTTAGGGGTTTAAAAGTTGTGAAATGGTCCTAAGGGGGTCTAGAGATGATCCAAGGGTTAGCATGAAATATAGAATTGACATGTATGGTTTTCTAGTGTCTAAACATACCTCTTGATTGATCTAAGTTATTCTTTCTCCATGACCAATTACTCCTTCTAAGGCTCCATGAATGTCCATACTTGATTAGCTTATTTCTATAGTCCTTAGCTCTATGACCATACTTATTACATTTATAATAATGATCATTAAATAAAATATAATATCTTGAAGCATAAGCTTCCTTGGTGCTTATCAATCCAATTTGACTATAACAAGCTCATGCTCACTTTTCAATGACTTTATTTCAACCTTTAGCTAAATGCACTCATTTTATTTTGCTTTCAAATTTGAATTTGCATTCCGTTACTAATCCTCAATAATATTGATCTTTTCTTCATCCTCTTTGACCTTATTCACCATGTATTTAAATATAATTGCTTGTACTTCAATAGACTTGATCTATTCTTGATACTTCTTTTCTTATTTCTTAGACAAACCCAACAAACTTCCCTCAAGAGAACTAACTTGTACTTCAAGACCTTTAATCATATTCCTTATTTTATGATTCCTCTTCTTATAATCCTTTATTTTACCAAGTTCTCTCATGAGCTTAGCTTATAAATCAACTTCTTCTTCTTTGATGTCATCTTCTCTACTGTTATGTAAAGCTTATTTATCAAACATGATGTCATTTTATTTTGAACCAGAAATTTTCTTGGTGTCTATGAGCTAAAATTTGAGATCATTGATAACATTCTCATCTTCTTTGGCATATTTATTCAAATTGCACATTTATTCTTCAAGTGCCTTGATCACAACCTTCCACTATTGATTTTATTTCTTCAGTTGCTTATCCATCTTGTGATACTTAGGATATCCTTTAAGTTGTTAATCTTCCTTCAAAGGACCTACTCTGATACTAATTATTGAAAGTAGCTATTGAGAGGGGTGGAGGTGAATCAGTATACAATAATCCATTAAATTCCAAAACCATTCACATCATTCATAAATTTGATCTAGAAACATAAAGATGAAATCACATACATCCAAAGCATGAACAAGAGCATACAACACATCAACACAACATCTACGTGATAAACTCTCTTGGGGGATAAAACCTAGTAAACCCTCCAAGATGGACTATAATCCTATAATGATAAGATCTAATTTAGACTAGTTTAAACTAATCAAGGAACAACCATTCCTTATTTTAGTGAAATTTCAATCCCACAAGGAGCTTCTACACCTGTCTAGCTGAGCTTCCACAACAACCAAACCTTTATCAAGTTTCACCTTATAAGGAGGCTATAACCCCCTTAGATGTTGATCTACCATAAAAATACCTATAAATAATTCCACCTTTGAACTAATGTTTTCAAAACATAATGATGGACCTCTTGATATCACTCTTCACCTTCTCAATAATAACTCTATCACCACATAAACATGTCTAAATGGTCATACAAACAAAAATCAATCTTATCTACTAAAAAATCCATCCATTGATCACTCTTACTCAACTCTCCCTATTTTACAAATCACACTATATATTAGAACCAACACATAAAATTCAATCAGGGCACATTACATATATCAACCAACCCCACTCTTCAACTCTTCGCTCACACTCAATCTTCAAACCTAGATAAGCACTGTTATGACATCATAAATATGACCTATAGGTCATACACATCATTCTCAAATTTTTATACTCTTCAAATAATCCACATGTGACATAAAAACTTCACCTTATCTTTCCTCACCATACACACTCTCTCAAATAGTCTCATGAGCATACTCACTCATTTTGCCTCTTCTAGGCTTATTAGATCCAATGACCTATGTGATCACATTCATCACCTTAATTAGACAAGAATGTTTGATTTTATTTGTTCTCTAATAGTCCTCACTAACCTATAATTTCCATTTCAAAGTTTATCTCCTTCACTTGGCTCCACGTCTGCACAACCCTCAAAGTCTCATACTAAGTCTAGAAACCATCACATTTGGTTTCACTATTTATAGAGAAAACATGATAATCACTAACTTTTTTGGAAATTAGGTATGAATTAATCCTTAAGGAATATATCACACAAATACATAGCTCAAAAAAAAAATTCATATGTTGGCCATAGCATCTATGGATCATCCTTAAGCAGCTATACCTTTTAATAACACACTTGTAGCTCTTATACGTCTCATGTGAACCCATTCACTCCTTTAGAAATTCATTGAAAAAAACAATAAAAAATACAACTAATAAAATAATGGAATCATTCCATATGATCTATAGGTCCCCCTTAAGTTACAACAACCAACATAAAACCCTTCTGCTTAAGCATAATTTGCTTAAACAACATTCTGTGTAAATAATCATTATGAACAAAGACACAATCACCTTCTAAACCATTATTCATATTGAATACCTATGGTAAAACCTTCATAATTAACATAGAGAAACCTCATGGAGTCTAAAACACTCCCTAATATTCAATTCATCAATATATATTGAAATAATATCAAAATAAGCTTGAATAATCTTCTTGAGTCACATACAGAACATACACAAACACATAGTCAAATTTAAACCTTAATATATTTGATTATACATACTTAAAAATATTTAAATTAGTTTAATTATATGTTTCATGGATTCATCTTCATATTTTATTTTTAAAACATGAGAAAATTTATCCTTGATCAAAAGATATGGTCCAAAAACCACAGACTAGTTTTTCCCTTATTAAATTTGAATATTTAAATGCAAAATGGTCAGAGTTAAACTTTAAAAAATATGCTCACATCTCATGTACTATAATATTATATTTATGATGCACCATTTATATTTTTTAATCTTTAATTCCATTAAATGATTATTACTTTGACCACTTTGACTCTGCTCGTGCTGCTAGATCAATCCATATGAATACATGCAAACTGTTCGATCCTTATCCTTTGCCTCTGCTCAACATTAAACATCATGCACCTATCATCATCTCACTGATTCTTAACATCTTGTAGAAAATTATATATATATATATATATATATATATATATATATATATATATATATATATATATATATATATATATATATATATATATATATATATAAGCAATGTTCCCATTCTTAGTCAAATTTACACAAGTTAAAGTTTGAGAAAACCATTTATATATATATATATATATATATATATATATATATATATATTAATGGTTTTCTCAAACTTTAACTTGTGTAAATTTGACTAAGAATGGGAACCTTGCTTATCTACCTAGAAGGCCAACTTTTCACAATTATATCTTTTACCTTGCTCACTCGCATGTTCTCAAATTTGGACCATATGATATCATCACCTAGGAGAATAAAAAAATGTGAAAAAATAATCCTAGAACCCTTAAATTTTTTAGATATATTACCATTAAAATTATTTCTCAAAATATTCTATCACAAAGCCAACTATGCTTAAAATTATTTAGATAGATCAACTTTGCACATGTATATCTTTTAACGTGTTTCAACGCATGATCTAAAATTTAGCTTAAATAAACCAGGTAATAAATTAAATAAACTCATATGATCAATTTATCCTTAAATTTATACACATTTAAAATATGCCACCATCAAAATTCTTACTCATCTTTCTTGCCTCATGCAAATTTGACTATGGGAAAACACTATCAAAATACCTGGGAGCCCAACTTTGCACTTGAATATATTTTGATGAATTTAGGTGCATGACCTAAGATTTATTTCATAAGAACTATGCATAATATTTAATAAACCCATGTTACCATTTCCTCCTAAAACCTCCATGCATGCAAATGTTAACATCATCAACATGCTTACTTGACTCTATTTGAACATAGAAAACACTATCAAAATGCCCAAGATCCCAACTTTAAAACCACATATATTTGACTGAATTTATGTGCATGACTAGAGATGTAATATATAATAACTAAGGACTAATTTTATCATAACCATATTACCAAATCCTCGTAAATCATCTACATGTGGTAATGGTGATGTCATCAAACTGCTTACTCAAATTTTCTACCACTAGACCCAAACTATCTATATGATAACAATGATCAACCAGATGAATTCCACATAAGCACACAAGTAATAAAAGAATATAAAACATCTTAAGGACCTAATTCACATCCTAAAATCACCATAATTATCTATGAATATATCTAACCATGCCAAAACTAAAGATCAACCAATCATACTTCAAGCATACTAGAACAAGCACACTGCACACTTTGTCATTGTCACTTAGATAATCAAAGCACTAAATCCACTCACTAAGACACCTTTATGACATCATCATGACATCATTAATAATAATCCAAGAATAATACTATTTTTCCTTGTATAACCTTAGAAAGAGGGAAGTATTTTTAGGAATTACATTAAAAGGGGGTCATAAAAGGGTCTTATTCATGCCACATTGCCACCCCTATGCATTTCATGGTATTAAAATACTATTTTGAGACCCATTCACACCCTTCCACTAGCCAAATTATGAATTTTCCACTTCTCACCTATTGAGGTGTTATCAATGATGTCTCTAAGGTATCCAAGGGTGTTCATGAGGTGTCAAGTATGCTAGTAGGTCAGTTACAAAGTGTGCCTTAGTGATCATGCATGGACCTTATAGTGTTTTCTTGGTTAGGCAAGATGATGGATGTTGATGATGTGTTGACCATAGTTTTATGGATAATATGGGGTGTAAGGAGTGCTTGGTGTACTTTTGTAAGTTAAAGTAATTCACATAAGTAATTTTGTGAAGGTCTAGGTTATCTTAGTCATCTTGGAAAAAATTCTAGAGTAAGCAGATTGATGACATCAACATTTACATGTGTGAAGGTTTTATAATAAATTTATCACATGGGTTTGTTCATATTTGTGCCTAAATCATGTGTTTCAAATTTGAGATCTTGATATTATGTTTATAAATATTCTTCATGAATGCTTATGTTGAATGGTTAAGAATTTGAAGGATTAGAATTGAATTTGATTTGCTTGCATCAATGATTACCCCCCATCTCAGTGATTGTAACTCTAAAAATTAATATCAGATCCATACCTTATTTTTAATTTTAACCACTTGAAGATGATCAAAGGTATAATGGGTATTCAATAAATGAAAGGTGATTTTTCTACTAAGCAAGAACCATTATTCAATGGATCCAAATATGATTTTTGGAGTGCAAGGATGAAGACCTACATCATGTCTCTAGATTTTGACATTTGGAAATCTATTATGGATGGGTATTCTACACCCCCTACTCCTCCAACTAGTTCATCTGATAAGAAGTTGAGTGAGAACAATTATAAAGCTATGAATTCTATCATTTGTAGCTTATCAGAGGTTGACTTCACCAAGGTAACCCATTACATGTCTACCAAGGAAATTTGGGACAAATTGTCATTCATATATGAAGGGGATTCAAAGGTTAAGTTGGATAAATTATAGACTTACCAAAGGCAATTTTAGGGCCTCAAAATGAAGAAAGAAGATACTATGGAATCCTATCTTCTAAGGGTTGATGAGGTGGTGAACATGATTAGAGGTCTTGGAGAGGAGATTGAATAAGCTATTATAGTACATAAAATATTAAGGTCTCTCACTCACAAGTTTGATTCAAAAATTTATAATGTAGAATAAAGTCATGATATCACTAAGATGAAGATGGTTTAATTGCATATCATTCTTAATTCACATGATATGGGAGTTAATGAGGACAAACCACCAAATAAATAAGTAACCTTGAAGGTGATCAAGGAGAAAAAAAGTAAGAAGAGAAAGTTAAGTCTTGAAAAAATTGATCTAAATGAAGATCAACTTGAAGCCATGATTGTAAGAAAATTTAATGTAAGATTAGTTAAATATGAAGGGAATCTTCCTTTAAAGCTAAGTGCCTAGATAGAGGTAAGTCTAAATACAAGGAAGCTTATAATGAATCTCATGAGGATGGGCACAAGATATCTGAGGGTCCTAGAAAGTAAAAAAAGGTTATTCAAAAGGAGAAATGACAAGAATGAGTCATACAAAGGTAGTAATATTCTTTTCCATGAATAAGATAGTAACTCATATACTAAAGAAGAAGGAAACATATCAGACAATGATGATTTATCTCATGGTGAGAATAAAGAGACACTGTTCATGGCTCTTAAGGATGATGAAGGTGAATATTCTTTAGGAAGAGATATATATGGTAGAGATAGCTCAGAGGAAGAAGATGAGCAAGTCACTCTTGAAGACAAATATCTGAATACCTTGGAAGAGTAAAAACTTCTACAAGGCAAGAATAAAAACCAAGCATCCTTGATCAAAACTTATGATGAGAAAGTTATCCTCTTTGAATAAAGGTTGAGTAATGAAGTCAAAGATAATGATGAGATCACTGAACACCTTGAAACTTAGACTTTTACCTTTGTTAAATAATTAAAGAGCAAGGATGAAGAATGTATCAAATATAAATTAGAGATGGAGTCTTTATAGGTGAAACTAGATCAAGCTATGAGCAAGCTTGAATCATATCATAAATTTAAGAAAATTATAGTTGATCTTAATAACCTAATGATTAGTCAAAAGGTCTAAAATGTCAAGTTAGGCCTAGGTTTCCATGAAGATGTTTGAAAAGATAAGAAGATTGAGAAGACAATGATGATAAATTAGAAGACTAATCATGTTAAGGAGAGTGTTAGTAAATACAAGAAGGATGTCAATATAAATAATAAGGACAACTTTAAAAGCTACAAAAGTTAAAATCAAATCAAGTAAACCAATGCAATAAGGTATGATAACTCCTTCAATGGTTGTTATTATAACTATCACTAGTTTGGTCATAGGATCATTGATTGTAAAAGAAAAGCTCCCGATAAGAGATTTACGTGGAATAATGAGAAAGATAATGACAAGCATGAAAAATATCATAACTCAAGACAATCAACTGGTCCAAAATGAAATCATGACATATTTTACTATAGGTGTCAAGGTATTGGTCATATTTCAATGTCTTATAATACCTTCAATAGGAATTTAAATGATTAGGTGTATGAATGGGATAATGAAACTTTAAGGAGTCATCATGTAGCCTATACACATGGTATGGACAATCAGAGAAACTTCATTTGTTTCAAGTGTCAAGAGAGAGGTAACATAATAAGGTTTTTTTAGGAATGGCCAGAAGTCTAATTCAAAGAATGTCAATCCTAACGTGAAGAAAAAGAGCCATAATGAATGGATAACCAAGGAGGTGAATGTAAAATAGGTTCAAAATGGATTGTTTGTCATGATAAAATAGGGTACAAGTTCAAGTGTTGAAGAGAAAGTATTATATTCCCAATTAGAAAAAAAGCATAAATAAATATTGTAAGTATGAAGGAAATAATGAAGTTAAGGACTTATTCAAAGTCAATTTGATGATGAGGCAAGACTGCAAGCCAAGTGAGAGTATGGAGATGTGGGAGTCTCCTAAGTTTTCGGACCTTTAGTCTCTCTATGGTGAGTGTCTCTACCTATGATTCTTAGGAGAAATATTTATTTGATATTTTTCAATGATGTCATGGTGATGTCATAAAGGTGTCTAGGTAATTGTATGAAGTACCTTGATAGTCTAAGTGATAATGACAAAGTGTGTAATGTGTTTGTCCTAGTATACTTAAAGTATGCTTGGTTGAGATTCAGTTTTGGAATGGCTAGAGATGTTTAAGGATGAGTATAGTGATTTTAGGATGCATATGAGGTCCCATAAGATGTCTTTTAGACTTTGAGTTCTTCTGTGCATGAGTGGAATTTATCTTGTAGTCTATAGTTTTCATCTAGACATTTTGGGTCTAGTGGCATACAATCTGAGTAGGTAGTTTGATGACATCATAATTTCCATGTGTGGATGAGTCAGGGGGAGTTGTTCATATGGTTATGATCACATTAGTCCCTAGTTTTTATGCACTAAGTCTTAAGTCATGTAATGAAGCACATTCAAAGATATGTGGGTGAAAAGTTAGGATCTCAAGCATTTTGACAATGTTTTCTATGTTTAAATAAAGCTGAGTAAGCATGTTGATGATTTTAGAATTAACACACATGGAGAATTTAGGAGGAAATGGTCACATTGGTTTGTTTAGTATTATGCCTAGGTCTTATGTGCTAAACATTATGTCATGCAACTAAACATGGCAAAAGATATACAAGTGCAAAGTTGAGCTCCCAAGTAGTTTGACCTTATTTTCCTATACTTAGCCAAATTTTCATGTGGTAAAAAAGAGTTAAGTAAAAAGTTTGGTGATAGCATATATCACATATTTTGATGTCTCAAGAGAAGTTAATCATATGGGTTTATTCAATTTTTTTCCTAGTTTATTTGTGCTAAATTTCAAATCATGTAATGAAGCACATCAAAATATATACATGTGTAAAGTTAGCCTTCTAGGTAATTCTTGACATTATTGCCTCTGTGGTAGAAATATCTGAGTGAGAAAATTAATGGAATTATGTCTCACACATACGAAGGTTTCTAGATTAGTTTGACATATGGCTAGATTCTACTATGTGAGGAGATCATATGGTCCAAATTTGAGAACATGTGAGTATAGAAGGTAAAAGTTATTAAGGTTAAAATTTGGCTTCTAAAAAATATTGAAATGGTTCCCATACTTAGAGAATTTTGTAGAAGGTAAAGTTTTAACATCATCGATGGAGAACTTTGCCCCAAGATGTCAAGAAGTAGTGAGATGATGCCAAGTATTCAATGTTTAACGTTGTGTAGAGATAAATATTGAGATTGTTCAAGGATCAATAGTGAGAAGGTGATTATATAGATAGAGATCAATATTTTTCATTAAATTCAATAGGTTAATGTGATAGTTATCTAGCATTCTTAAAGAGAGGACAAGCTCGAAGAGATCGACAGAGCATATAAAGTCAAATTTTCTAAATTACATGAGATGAGGTCAACTATTAAAGGTTTAATGTTTTAGTATTGCTGCACTTTCTATTAAAGTTAAAATAAGATAGATGGTGCATATTTGATCTAATTAGTGAGGACATGAGATGCGAGAATTGTGTTTAAAGTTTAACTGTGAACATTTTTATTTGAATATTTGAATTTGCAAAAGAAAGAATAGTGTCAAGTTTTTGGGTCATATCTTTCAATATAGATAAAATTTGCTCATGGTGTAAAAAGAGAAATTGTAGAAGACTCCAAGGAACATCTATAAATATAAATTTAAAGGTATGAAAGTGTGTACAATCAAATATATTGTGATTTAAAGTTGACTATGTTCAACATTCATCTATTAAGAACCTGATAAGGATGTTTGAGCTTGTGTTGATGTTGATTTGATATCTCTTGTTGAATTAACTATTTAGGAGTAATTTATACTCTATAAGGATGATCTATGTGGATTTTAGAGGTGTGATCAATATATATTGAGTATGAACAATGCTTAAGAAGTTGACTGTGTATTTATTTATGATGTTCTTATACACCTGGTCAATGTTTGATTTGTTTAAGCATATGCATAAGTGAGCAAAGTTGATTATGATCATTTGAGGATGTATAAATGGACATAAGGAGAGGAACCATGTATTTAAAAGTGGTATTATGTTCTTAGTTTTCTTAGATAAGTGTTAAAGAGGTGAATGGGTCATCATAAGACCTAAAGGTGACTTAGGTCTATTTGAAAGAGAGTTTTGCTTAAGTGTGATCCATGTAAGATGCCTTAAGGGTGAAGGCATGTATTATGAATGAAAAATATATATTATGGTCTTGATAATTCATGAATTCTATATATATAGTGAAACCAAATGTGTTGGTTTCTAGACTTAAGATATTGGAGTAAGGCTTATTGGCAAAGAGGATAGGTAGTGTCACTATTGGATGAGTTGATTAGAAGAAGAGTTTGAGGACTATGTGTATGACTTATAGGTCATATTTATGATGTAAAAATAGTGATATTGTAATTTTAGGATATTTAATGAGGTATGAGTGTACATATGAGGACAATTTGAGTGAAGAAAGAGAGAGATTATGGCATGCTTATTTGGGAAGCCTATATGAGATAGAAAGGAAGTTTATACAAGGGTGAGATAATCATAGATCCATCATTAGGAATTGAAGAAATAGTTTCTAAGGTGGAGGTGTTCATCTCAAAGGAGGATCTAAATAAATTGATATTCCTTAGGGGTAATTTCTTGTTGTGAAATAGGTGTTTCACTAAAGACCTTTTGTCAATAGGATTTGATCAAGGTTTTTTGTCTAAAGGAGTTGACCAGTCTCTTGTTTGTAATTTACTATAGGACAAGTAGTCCATGTGTTACAAGATTGAGAGTGGGTTTTATTCCCTATGAAGGTTTCACATAGGAATAATGTGCTATGTGTTTGATCTTGTATACATTGAATGAATGAAACCTCTTGTTAATGTTGTTTGATCAAGTTGATATATTTTGTTTGTTTAAATAGTTTGAAAGGATTGGTGTTGGAGTTGAAATATCTAGGATCACTAATTCACCCCCATCCTTAGTGATTGTACCTCTAAAAATTAGTATAAAATCCAAGTCCTTTGGTAAAATCTTGACATCTTGAAGGTGATCCAAGGTACAATATGGGTAGTTATCAATGAGGTTTATCTATTAAGAAAACATTGATGTTCAATGGATCCAATTATAATTTTTTGAATGCAAGGATGAGGACATACATTATGTCCCTAGGGTTTGATGTATGGTAATATGTTGTGGATGGTTATGTTGTTCCTACTACTCCTCCATATAGTGATGCAAACAAGAATCTATTTGAAAATAATTTGAAGGTAATGAATGCCATCAGTTGTGGTATTATAAAAACTAAGTTCACCATTGTAATCCATTATAAATTATAAATATAGTAAAGCGATATGGGACAAAATGTAGATCATTTATGAAGAATATTCAAAGGTCAAGCTTGCTAAGTTGTAGACTCATACAAGGTAATTTTAAAGTCTCAAGATGGATGAAGAAGATTCTATGGCATCTTTTTTGCAGAGAGTTGATGAGATTGTAAACATCATCAAAGGTCTTGATGAGAACATTGAAGAGGCTACTTTAGTTGAAAAGGTATTAAGGTCTCTATCCAAAAATTTTGATTTAAAGGTATCTTCTATAGAAAAAATTCATGATCTTACTCAATTGAAGATGGATCAATTGCATGGTACGCTTGTTGCTTATGAGATGAGAAAGAATGATGATTTACCATAAAAGAAGGAAACAACATTCAAGACAGAGATGAAGCTAAAGAAGAAGTTCCAAAGTAAGAAACCTAAGGAGGATGAAATTTTTGATATAGATGAAGATGACCTAATTACTTTGATTTCAAGAAAATTGAAAAAAGGTTCAGTCAAATATAAGGGTAAACTACCCCTCAAATGCTTCAATTGTGGAGAAGTAGAACATTTTGCTAATAAGTGCCCTCATAAGTATAAGAAGGATGTTGATGAAGAGCATGATCAAGGTCATGATGATGGAAATAGACCATTTAGGTCTAATGAAATCTAAATCAGATTTAGAAGGTTTGACAAAAAGGGGTACTTTAAGGACATAAAGAGTCTCTAAACCAAAGAAGATTGTAGCTCATTAGATGAGAGTGAAATCAGTGACTCAAAGTATGATCGTGAAGATGATGGTCCTATTGAAGATGAAGCCCTATTCATGATTGAGTAAGTTAGTTTATCACATCAAAATGAGTCTACTTGGTGTTATTTAGATGATGATGAAGATGAGGTGGACTATGAGACTGCATTGACAAATGCTCATGAAGAATTGATGATTGAGTAGAAGATCAATAAGAAGATGAAATCTAAACTCAAAGACTTTAAGGAATAATTTAGTGTGCATGAGGTAATAAAGGATGAACAAGCCAAGGAAAATGAAGATATGGTCAATAATCTCAGTTGTCAATTGGAAATCCTATCTACAAGACTACAATCTGAAAAAGATAAATGTGTAAGGTATGTAATTAAAAATGAGTTATTGAAATCTGAGTTAGAGAAGATATCTAGTAAGGTAATTTCATTTATGATTTGAAAAGAGCTCAAGTGATCTAGATAATATTTTGAATGATCAAAAGCATGTAAGTGACAAGATTGGTCTTGGATACAAATAAGAACTAGAGAATGCAACTCAAGACAAGATGAAGACTAATGTGAAAAAGGACAATCATCCATTAAATACAAATCATCAAACAAGGAATGAAGGTGCTAGAATAATGAATATAAAATAGATTTGATAATGAAATGACATGAGGTATATAAATTTCAATGGTTATTTCTATACTTGTAATTAGTTTGGGCATATAACTAGAGAATGTAGAAGACCTGTTAGAAATGATTTTGCAAGGAACTATGAATGGAATAATCAATCAAGTGGTGTGAGCAAGGTTGAGTGATTCAACTATCTGAACAAGGTTAGATAATCTAAGTTTCCATAAAGGAGTATGGTTTGATACAATTGTAAAATAATAGGTCACATTACTAGATTCTCTAAGCAAAGTCCATTTAGTCAAAATAAGTTCAATTAGACTCAAAGAATGCAAGAAAAAAGGCATGTTAGCTCGTGGAAACCAAAGATGAGTCATGATGAGTCTGCAGGTCTAAGTAATCTATTTTCTATGATGGAGAATGATTTAGAAGTTAAAGAGTCCCAAGAGGTCTCATTGTCTTTTCATGTTGAGAATGAAGAGACCAAGCTCAAGGACAAGACCAAGGTGTTGGTTGAGGCTAGTTATGAGATGTCTATGGATCCAAGTGAACATCCTACTCTTTATAAGAATGCATCATATAAAGAACATCAATTTTTAGTACCTAGTGATGAGGTTCCTAACTACAAGGTGGATTATTTAGATGAAAAGGTATGTGAATAAGAAGAACTATAAGTAGTAGATGACCAAAGAGGAGAAGGAATATGAGG